>VBSM01001124.1:62287772-62311549 GCA_008086735.1 Cheirogaleus medius
AAAAAAAAAGAGAAGACACAGAAAGCTTGTTCTTTCTTTCTCTGCCATGTGAAGAAGGTAGCTCTCTACCAGTGGGGAAGAGGGCCCTTCCGAGGAACCGAACCCTGCTGGGCCTTGCTCTTGTACTTTCCAGTCTTCAGAACTGTGTTAATAAGTTTCTGTTGGTTAAGCTGCAGCCCAGTTGATGGTATTTTGTTATGGCAGCCTGGACAGACTGAGACAAGGCATAAGGGACTGTGAGGCGCTGTCCATTCCCTCCAGGACTCATGTGACTTGTTCTTACCGTGGCCTCCTCGGTCCCTGTGTGTTCACTTTTCTTTGCTAAGGGCTAACACCTGGTGAGATGGACGCATTCAGTAACTGGAGAATAAAAGGGTGGAGGTCTTAAGGGCTGAGGGTTGTAGCCAGGTGTCTGAAGGGGTCAGTGTCCCACCTGAAACGGCTCTCAGCAGGGCTATTTCTCAGGGTCTGTCCAGAGGTCGTTCCCCACTCTCTGGGTGGAACCAGAGTTTCTGTCGCTTCTTCAATTGCCTAAGTGCTCCATTCAAGAAAGAGAAAATACGGTAAGAAGAAGTGTGGTATTTTACAAGCCATTCACTAACAGAGGAGATATACAATAGCACCCTGATTTGAGTTGACAGTGGCAATTTTGTGTGAGTTAACATACTGCTTTGTTTTGCAGTTATTTGGTGTTTTATTTCTTCCTGATGGAGTATGGATGCATGTGTGAGTTGGAGTCTCTTTTGTACTGACTATTTTCTCAACACAGCTTCTATTAGCTCGGCATGATGAAGGGTTTTCAGTATAATGAGAGAGGTGTATCAGGTTTATATAAGAAATCCAGTTCACAACATTAATTGTTGCAAACAAATTATTTATGTTTAACTGTCTATTGATCTGTATATAGTTCTAACTCCATAAATGTAGGTCCCATTTGTTTTAAGTAAAGTTTTTACTTTGGAATATTTTGAATTTACAGAAAAGTTGCAGAGTTCCCATATATCCCTCACCCAGTTTTGGTTTTCCCATCTTATAAGGACATCAGTTATATTGGGTTAAGGGCCCATCCTGCTCTGCTAAGACCTCATCTTAAATTAACTAATTATATCTGCAACAACCCAATTTCCAAATAAGGTCACATTCTGAGATACTGGGTATTAGGACTTTGTATTAGTCAGGGTTCTCCAGAGAAACAAAACCAATAGGATGGTTCTCTCTATATATAGATATACAAGAAGAAATTTATCCTAAGGAATTGGCTCACATGAGTATGGAGGCTGGCAAGTCCCAAGATCTGCCCAGTGAGTGAGCAAGCTGAAGACTCAGGAGAGCAAATGGTTTATTTTTTTAAAATTTATTTATTATTATTATTATTATTATTTTTTGAGACAGAGTCTAGCTCTGTTGCCCAGGCTAGAGTGCTGTGGCATCAGCCTAGCTCACAGCAACCTCAAACTTCTGGGCTCAAGCAATCCTCCTGCCTCAGCCTCCCAAGTTGCTGGGACTATAGGTACCTGCCACCATGCCCAGCTAATTTTTTCTAGTTTTAGAAGAGACAAGGTCTCACTATTGCTCAGGCTGGTCTTGAACTCTGAAGCTCAAGCAATCCTCTTGCCTTGGCCTCTCAGAGTGCTAGTATTTACAGGCATGAGCCACTGTACCCTGCCTGAGCTGACAGTTTAGTTCTAGTCTGGGTCCAAAGGCCTGAGATCTAGGAGAGCTAATGGTGTAGTTTCAGTTCGAAAGCCAGTGGATTAAGACCAAAAAAGGATTGATATTTCAGTTCAAGTCCAAAGGCAGGAAAAAACCAATGTCCCAGTTGAACGCAGTCAGGAAGGAGAAACTCCCTCTTACTCATGGGAGAGTCAACCTTTTGTTCTTTTTAGACCTTCAACTGATTGATGAGGTCACCCACATTATGGAGGGCAATCTGCTTTACTCATTCTACCAATTTAAATGTTAGTCTCATCCCAAACACCTTCACAGGAACACCCCGGATGCTGTTTGATGAAATATCTGGGCACTCCATGACCCAGTCAAGCTGACACATAAAATTAACCATCACACTTCAAAATATCTTTCTGGGAAACACAATTCAACCCATAAAAGCAACAATCATGCCTAGAGGACATTTTTTAGATGATGAGATAGAAGGATTGATTCAAACCTGCATTTACTGCTCTGTACTGTTATTATTTGAAAGGGGTCTTATCCCAACTTTGCCCCTCAATGACAGCAGAGGCTATTTTCCAGAATTTTAGAGCTGCTCATAGCTGGACAGTGACTCAGGGTAGTTGAAGGTGGGGGAAAAAGGCAAGCGAGTGTGCCAAACAGTGCTAAAAAATACCCAAAGCTAAGAAATATGTAATCAACAGTGACCTCGTTTGCACTTCCTTCTTACTAAAGCAGAGTGGGTGAAATGGCCCATACATTGCTAATTACCCTCTGCTAGTCACTTTACATACATTGCCTCCTATATTGCTTACTCTGTTTGTTTCCTAGGGTTGCCATAACAAATTACCACAAACGTGATGGCTTAAAACAACAGAAATTTATTGTCTCATCGTTCTGGAAGCTCAAAGTGTAAACTCCAGGTGTCAGCCGGGCTGTGTTCCCTCCCAAGTCTCCAGGGAAGAATCCTTCCTTGCCTCTTCCTAGCTGCTGGTGGTTCCTAGCAACCCTGCTCTTCCTCGGCTTCCGGCTGGCCCACTACAATCTCTGTCTCCATTTTACCTGGCCTTCTCTCTGTGTCTCTGTGTGTCCCCTCTTTTTATAAGGACAACTGTCATTGGGTTTAGGGCCTGCTTTAATCCAGTACGACTTTACTGGATTAACAATTACATTCCCAAAGACTCAGTTTCCAAATAAGGTCGCATTCTGAGGTTCTGGGTAGACATACATTTTTTGGAAATGGGGGTGGACACTATTCAACCCATTACACTTATTAAAACTCCTTTTTCCTGTTGAGGTGAAAGAGGCAGAGAGAATAACTTGCCCAGATCGTGGTTAGAAAGTGGCTGAGCTGAGTTTACATGCATGTTCTTAATCATTAATGGAAGTATATTCCTTCTTCTCATCTGCCTGCACTACCTCCCCCACCACTCTTTTCCTTTCATTATTTTCTCATTTAAGGATGCCCTGGATATTAGTTTACCTTATTTCAATGGACAAAAATGTCTATTGTTAACTGGGAGAATGGGAAGGTGTGCAGTGGGAATTCTTTCAGTCTCCTTAAGAGTTACTTTTCTTTTTTTGTAAAATTCGGGCAAATGAAACCTACCTCACTTGGTGGTTTGTGCGTATTAAATAAAAACACTGTGCGAGAAAGTGTTTGAGAAAATCTTCCAAGGCATGCAACCCTGAGAGATTTTTGTAGGAAAATTTTCAGAAAGTAAAGGAGGGGATACATTACTGTCCTAAGGCATTAATTTATATTTTCTCGAATTTCTATATTGTTGATATGCATTGAAGTCTTAGACAAATGAGCAAGAAACTGAAATAATGTAGCACAGATATTCAGCATTGCCTCATAATTTTAGGTTGCTATTTGGTCTCTTTCAAGCAGTTAGTAATTTACTTTCATCTTCTCTGCTAGGTTACAATAAAAGTTGACATCATAGCTCTGTCACTTATTAGAAATATCACCCTGTTCATGTTACTTAGCTTTATGACCTTGGATTGTGAAGGTTAAAGGAAAGAACACACACAAGCTCCCAGCATAGCTCTTTGTACATTGTAAGCAGTCAGAAAGTGAAAGTTTATAGAAATTATATTATTATTATGACTATTAATATTATTGATCTGCACAGGCACTGAGTTATAAATACTTGGCTTATGAATATATTTGTTATTTAAAAAAAAGCTTTAAGAAACTTTAAAATAATTCGTGACTTACAGAAAGTTAAAAACAGTCTAGAGAATCCCCATGTCTATTTCCCACCCAGCTTCCCCTTACGTTTAACATCTTACACAGCCACACTACCATGAGCAAAACCAGGAAATTAACATTGATAGAATACCATTAAGTAAACAATAGACCTTACTTAAATTTGCTAGTTTTTCCATTCGTGGCCTTTTTCTGATTCAAGACCCAATCTTGTATCTCGCATTGAATTTAGTTATGAGAAAGTGACTAACTTAGTTCTTCTCTAACTTAGTTTTTCTTTGTCTTTCATTTTCTGACCCTTCTGAAGAGAGCTGGTCAATTACTTTGTTGAATGCCCTCCAATTTGGCTTTGTCTGTGTTTCTTTGATTAAATCGAGATAATTGCTGTTTTGGCAAGGATATCTCAGAAGTAATATTATGTCCTTCTCCATGCACCCCCTCAGGAGGCACACAATACCAGTATATCTTATTACTGGTGATATTAACCTTGATCTCTTAGTTAAAGTGGTGACTATCAGGTTTCAGGTTTCTCCACTGTGAATTACTATTTTTCCCTTTGTGACCAACAAATATCTTGGAGAGATACTTTGAGACTATATAAACATCTTGTTACCTTCACCATTAGTTTTAGCATCTATGAATAATTTTTTGCAACAATTATTACTATGGTGTTTGGCTACTAATGATTTTCTATTTCCTTTATGCCTTCTCCTCTATTAATTGGAATTCTTCTGTAAGAAAAAGTTATTCCTTTTCTGCCATTTATTTACTTATTAATATATCAACCTGTGCTTATGAATATTTATTTTATTTTATGGGTTATAATCTAATGCTGTCATTATTTATTTTGTTGCTCAGTTGTTTCAGTTCTGGCCATTAGGACCTTAAACAGATTGGCTCTTGTATCCTTTCGACATGCTCAACATTTTTGAGTACTTTCTGGCTTTTTGACAGATAAATAGTAAATAATAGTAAATAAAACAGTAAATAGTAAATAAAAAGTAAATAATTTTTATTCTAGACTCATCTTATATTTTCTTTGCCCCAAATGTGGAATCAATCTTTTCTTCAAAGAGTTCTAATTCCTATTTTTTTTTTTTTTTTTGAGACAGGGTCTCTCTCTGTCACCTAGGGTAGAGTGCAATGGCCTCATCATAGCTCACTGCAACCTCAAACTCCTGGGCTCAAGTGATCCTCCTTCTGCCTCAGCCTCTGGAGTAGCTGGGACTACAGGTATGAACCACCATGCCTAGCTAATTTTTCTATTTTTTGTAGAGACGGGGTCTCACTCTTGCTCAGGCTGGTCTCAAACTTCTGGACTCAAGTGATCCTCCTGCCTCAGCTCCCAGAGTGCTAGGATTACAGGTGTGAGCCACCATGCCCAGCCTGATTCCTTTTATTGGAGGATAGATTTATTTATTTTATTTATTTTTTTTCTTTTATTTCATTATATAATGGGGGTACAAATATTGTTAGGGTTACATACATTGCCCCTACCACCCCTCCCCCCCCATGTCAGAGCTTCTATGGAGGATAGATTTAAAAATTAAGGTCTTGGCACTGTGTATGCTTATTGCTACTGGGTTGTCATTGCTTCCAGGTTCTCTCAGTGGACAGAGTTAGGAAATAGATGTGTATATGCTAGCACATGTATGTGTATTATAATTATAAAATTATATAACATATAATTATACAACTTTATATTATAAAAATTATAAATATATTATAGATCTATGTTATTTCAGTATATATCTATATAAATATTAAAGACAATGATGAATACATTCATTCTAAGGTAAATGCATGAGCATTTGTAAGGCAGCAGTCCCCAACATTTTTGACACCAGGGACTGGTTTCACAGAAGACAGTTTTCCACAGACCAGTGGGGGGTGGGGCATCACCGCCTCAGGCCTCAGCTCTGCCTCAGATTATCAGGCATTAGATTCTCATGATGAGGGTGCAACCTAGATCCCCCGTATGCACAGTTTACAGTAGGGTTCAAACGCCTGTGAGAATCTAAAGTGCCACTGCTGATCTGACAGGAGGCGGAGCTCATGCAGTGATGCAAGTGATGGGGAGTGGCTGTAAATACAGATGAAACGTGGCTGGCTCACCTCTGCTCACCTTCTGCTGTGCAGCCCAGTTCCTAATAGGCCACCAACCGGTACTGGTCTGTGGCCTGGGGGTTGGGGACCACAGATGTAAGGTATACTTCTATTTGTCTACCTATAATAAAGAGAGAAGGTCCATTACAATATTGTAGAGTCATTAGTACTGTTTACTTTCAAGTTTTATGTTGTGATTCAGATAGCTGAGACTGTCAGAGAAGAGACCTAACTTCATATAATTCTGGAACCAGAAAAAAAAAATCCTAGAGGTATCCAATTCTTATTTCCCAAACTGGTATTTTATGGAATACTATTCCGGGAGGTGTTAATAGGATCATCCTGATAAAAGGGTTCTGTGGTTCCATTAAATTTGGGAAACTCAGCATGGTAAATTCCCCCACACTTGTGTACCACTGCTTATGGATTTTTTTTTAATTTCAAAATATTACGGGGGTACAAATGTTTTTGGTTACATGGATCGCTTTTGTTATGCTTGAGTCAGGATTATAAGTGTGCCCATCGCCTAGATAGTGTTCATTGTACCCATTAGGTAGGTTTTTGCCCACCCCCTCCTCCCCTCTCCTTTTAAAAATGATTGGATTATTAATGGAGTTTTTAAAAAATGTGTTTTCTGGAAAAATTATGTGTTCAAAACAAAATATTTTTCCGACAACTTTATGGAGGCAGAAGATAGTAGAAGAAAAGTAAACATGTCAAGTCTATATGCATTTTCTGTTGCACAAGTTTATGAGGCTAAATCTTGGTCTATGCAATAACCTGAAGTATTTCAAGTAATTGTGACTGCATTTTTTGTTAAAAGAAGCTGCCATATGCTGTGTTTTCAAGTAGCTTTTAAAACCTGGGAGGGGCAGGGGTGGGGGTGGAGATTATGTTAGCTTTATGGAAGGACAACTATATTCTTTAGGAAAAAGTTGTTCTCTATTCCTGCCATTAAAATACTGCTTTACAGGACTTATGGAAAAACTCACAACAAAGACAAAAAAATCCTATTTCAAAGTAGTCATTTTGTGGATAAAGGTAGAAACCTACAATCTTTCCTCCGCCACAGTATTTCATATTTAAACCTTCTATTTTTAACCTGATGGTGGGATTCATGGCTAATGCTTATGAGATCTATGTCTAGACAGTTGAGAAAAACAGGAAATGAGTTACATTGTCCTAGCTTAAGAGAATTTAACCTTTTGTTTTCTAGCTCCAAGCTGTGCTTGCTTTAAAAAAAACATTCCTTCTCTCCTGAGAATTTCAGGGCATTTAAGGAACTATAATAATCCAGGGCCTCTTCAGGGAGGAGAAATAGCTATTTTGGTGGAAAAGGAAATGAGAACATGCGTTTACTGTTTGGAGCATAAAATGAACGCAGCCATTTGGAGGAGCACGTTTGCTGTCCTCTTCTGAATTCCAAGTCTGTGCTCCCAGCTGTCTCTAACTGTGTGCTCCTAAAGGGCAGGAACTCAGTCTGGGTAACTCATCCTCTCTCTGTGCTGGACACATAGTTTGATGCTTTAGGACATAAAATGGTCCCCAGAAGAGCAAGTTAAGAAGAGGTAGCTGACATTTATGAAACACTTTCTATGTGCCAGGCACCGAGCTAAGCGTATCACATGCATCATCTTATTTAATCTTCAAGACAACCAACCCTAAGGTGTGGTTACCATTATTATTCCCATTTTACACATGCAGAAATGGAAGCACAGAGAAGTTACGGAATTTTCAAGAGTAGCAGGACTGGCATTTGAACCCAAATCAATATGATTCTGTCACCTACATTCTTAGTTGGTGTGCCATATCGTTGTAGAGCTGTTGTGAAGATTAAATGAGATGATGTATGTAACAAACTTATGACAGTCCCTGATCTGTAATAAGCATCACAATGAATTCTAGCTATTATTTACATGTATAAATAAAATAATGAATGCAGTTCTTCAGTATTAAGTAGATGTGCTACTCATCCTCCTGATGATGTGAGACGCAGGGTGCTCTTAAGTATCCATTGACTTGAAACAGATTGAATAGTGGTGGTGAGGATTTGTGCTGACTGTATTTATTGCATGTGTCCTCACAGCGGGGCTGAAGATACAATGATGGTGACAGTGGCCAGGTTAGAGGGTTTGTAAACAAGTAAAGGAAACTGGCCCACCCTTCGGGATAAAGCTACAATGTTGGCTTTTTTAACCATTGCTTCTTAGAGTCTAAGAAATGACCACCCTACATATGTAACAAATACTAATGTGCCTTCCTTGTCAGATTCCCTTAAAGACTGTAGGGATACAACATTAGATTCAGACATAATTGTTTTGCTCATGGAATTTATAGTCTAGTAGGGAGTAAATTAAAAAGTAAACAAGTGAAATTGTTACAAATTGTGGTGAGTGCCACCAAGAAAATAATCGAAGGGCTAAGATCTAGAATAATGGAGTTGGGATGGGGGCGGGGGAGGTCCAGATCCTGCTTTGCATGGGGTAGTAAAGGAAGGTTCCCTCAAGTAGGTGACATTTAAGACCAGATGATGAGAAAGAGCCTAGGAAGAGGGAAAAATACATACAAAAGCCTCTGAGGTGGGGAAGAGCATGACAAGTTAAAGGAGCTTGAAAGAGAACCGAGTGTGACTGGAGCCTCAGGATGGGATGAAGTAGAAAGATGGGCAGGACAAGATCACGTAAGATCAAGAGCTTTAGTGGCTCTTGATAAGAAATTGGGTTTTATTCTAAGTTTAATAGAAACTCTCCAAAGGGTACTAAATAGGTGAGAGCCATGATCTGATCTGCTCCTGTGTGGAGAAAGGACTAGATAGGAAAAGAAGGCTGCAGGGACTCCTTGTACAAGAAAATGGTGGTGGCTTGGGCCAAGCAGTAGTGATGGAGAGAAAGAAGTGGACAGATTTGGGAGTTGGCAAGACTTGATCTGCAAGGATCGGATGTGTAGGGTGAGGGAAAGGGGAGAAATTAAGGGTGACTTTTAGATTTCAATTTGAGGAAATAAAGTCTCATGGGTATTAAAGTAAACAAATATGTAAAATTATTACCATCTTAGTCAGTTTTTGTTAGGGTTTTGCTCCAGTGACAAATAACCCCTGATTTTCTGTGGTTTATACAGAAAGCTTTATTTCCCACTTGTGTTATATAAGTTCATTGTAGGTGCACTGTGGCTTCTTCAATTGGGATCCAGGCTAAAGAAGCAGCCCCTATCTGGGATGTGCCAGTCTGTGGCAGATGCAGAGGAGCTACAGTGGAACCATGCAACAGCTCTTAAAGCATCTGCTTGATGTGGCACACATCACTTCTGCTGACGTTACAGTGGCAGAAGTAGGTTACACATCCAAGCCTGATGTCAATGGGGTGAGGAAGTATCATTCTCTTACACAAAGGCATGATCATTTGGAACCATATTGCAATATCCCCCAACTTCAAATTACGTTACGGGATTCATCACCAGGTGTGGCTTATTATGTCAGAAACTAAGGAAGTGGCACTGTATGTCAAGGATTTCTATGTCCCTTACCTAAGGATAGACAGATGGTATGCAGAATTTGGGAGTGAATATTTCATGGATTTTCTCAAACCATGAAAAATAGTTTTAAAAAAAATTATTTTTTATTTTTTAACTTTTATTTTTACTTTTATAGAGACAGCATCTCACTATGTTGCCCAGGCTGGTTTTGAACTCTTAGGCTCAAGCAGCCTTTCCACCTCAGCCTCCTAAAGTGCTGGGATTACAGGCATGAGCTACCATGCCCGGCTAAAAAATTATTTTTAATGTGTCATCCATTTATAAGATGTTAAGATCTAAAATTACAGATGGGTATACAGTGAAAAGTCTCCTTTCTACAGCTGTGTCCATCGGCCATTTACCCTCCCATATGCAACACAAGGCGTGAGGGACCACAGAAGCCAGTGGAAGAAGGCATCTTGAGGAGGAAGGGTGGTTCCTATGGTCACGTATTTCCAAGAGGGCAAATTAATGGAAATAACTTAGAAAGAAAAGCTATGATCATGAAAGGCCACTGTAAGTTCAAGAATAAATTTATACCGAAGAGACCTCATTTCTTTTTTTTTTATTGTGTTACTGTATAAGACTCTTAGAAAGGATAATGCCTGGAGTGAAGTGTGTCTTGATTTCAGTGTAGCAGCTGGCACAGGCCCTCATGGTGAGATGGGGCACGATGGAGAAAAGTGGCAGCTAAACACACAGCCAGGTGTTTTCAAGGCTTGTGGAGCCACTGAACACCGGGGTGCTGATTTGCAGGCTGAGGAACTTGCAGGTGGAGTTTGTCCCTTGGTCTCATCCTCTTCCATGTGTTCTGTTGCCAACTCGAGTAAAGACACAGCAAGTATGCTTTTTCAAATCTAAAGATGAAAGGAAGATGACAGAGACAAGACTTGCAAAATTCTTGAGAGAATTGAAAGAGACAGAGAAACTAGGATAACATGTAATAGTGATGAAAATGAAGTCCTACAGCTAAGTTAATAAAATAAGGTTCAACATGATGGAGAGCTGGTTCAAAATAAGGTTCAACATGATGGAAATTTCCTGGCCTTTTAGTTGACAAAGAACATGGTCGGGTCAAGAGTAGGTCACTATTGCTCCCAACAATTAATTCCCTCTTAATATGTACATTAAAATGTTATATACTAACATACATACCACGTCCAGAAGAGGGAAGGGATGAGTTGCTTGTATCTACACTGGGCCACTTCTGGGTCCTGTGTTTTGATGTTCTGGAATGCTTTCAAGGGCAGGGAACAGGATGGCCAAGGGTTTAGAAATAATCACAGAACCCTCAGAGTTCCACCCTGAGTGTGGTTGGTCTGGGGAGAGGGCATGACAGCTGTCTTCCATATTTGATGGCTGAAGTGTGGAAGTAAGTTAGACTTAGGTCATGTGGCTCCTGGGGTCAGAACTGGACCCATGAGCAGAAGTCACAGAGAGGCAGGTTTGTGCTCAGCCCAGAGAAGAGCTTCTTTCCAGAGCTGTTGTGAGTGGTGAGCTCTTTGTCATTGGAAATCGATGTCACTGGGATCAAAGCAGAGCCTGGATGACCGACCATCAGAGATGGTGCAGACCAAAGAACTTGCCCAAGTGAGAAAGGAGGCATTTCCACCATAGGCAGGTCCCATGAGTGCATATCATGGAAGATTTCTCCAGCTGGTCTCACATTGTCCTCTAGCACAGTTACCCTGCGTCATAACTGCACAGCCAATCTTGCCACCCAGATATCACCAGGGGCGTCCCCTCCCCACAGAGACCTCATTACTCATTACCTGAACCCCAGCTGTGTGAGGGCCTTAAGTTGTCCCGTGGTTCCTGTGATCCTGGACCTTCCCTTCTCATGTTTCTGCGCTCCTCTTCCTCCTCCCTGGAGATCTGGATGTGAAGCCCATGAGAAAGGCCTGCGGTTGTTCAGAGGAGATTGACAGGATTAGAGGGTTCCTGTGGGACAAGGGACAGTTGAGGCTGGAATGCAGAACAAAGTCTGATCTTGGATGGTCTCTCCATCAGAGTCCTGGCAGGAAACAGACATTATACTCCAATGAGATAATTTAAAAATGGTTCAATGACTGGAGTATCTACAAAGATGTGGACAGGGTTAGGAGAAGAAACAAAGGATGATGCAGTAGCCAAGGCTATGTAAAATGGGGAGCTGGGGTGGGCAGTGCAATGGCCCCCCAAAGATCTCCATGTGCTAGTCACCTGTTCCTATGAATATGTTAATTTATATGACAGAAAGGACTGCAGATGTGATTAAGTTGAGATCTTGACATGGGGAGTTTATCCTAGATTATCCAAGTGGGCTCAATGTCACCACAAGTCCTTATAAGAGGGAGGCTGGAAAGTCAGAGGCAGAAAAGGGATGCGACGATAGAAGCAGAGGTCAGAGTGATGTGGGGGCACAAGCCAAGGAATGCAGGCAGCCTCCAGAAACTGGAAAAGGCAAAAAATGGGTGCTTCCCTAGAGCCTCCAGAAGGAATGGAACCTGCTAACCCATTTTAGACTTCTGACTTATGTACTGTCAAATAATAAATTTGTGTTGATTTAAGGTAACAAGTTTGTGATAATTTGCTATAGCAGTGACAGGAAATGCATACAGGAGGATTTATAGCCCTAACCCTAAAGGAGCAGTGAGGGGAGGTAGGTGACACCTGAACCCAGGGAAGCCACATGAGAGAGTCAACTGAGACCTGCTGAGGCCCTTGGGAAGGGGAGAGGCAGTTCCCCGTGGCCTGGCAGGGAGGTGTCAGCCGGAGTAAATAAGCTGCCCTCATCCTGCCTCACTCTCTGATCCTCCTGTCTTCCTTCCACAGCCCAGGCCTAGGCACAAGCTACAGGCAGGGGAGCCACAGATGTGGTTCAGAGGGTCGGCCTCCTGGGCCACAAAGACAACGGAGAAGGGTGGAGGGTGGATCAGAAGTGGAGGAAGGGGTAATTGGGGAGCAATGCTCAGAGAAACCTTTGTAGACAGGCGACAATTGAGCTAGGCCTTGTAGGGAGAGTAGGAGTTTACCAGGCAGACAAGTCAGGGATAGAACAGCACATGCAACAGAGACATGAAGCAGACGACCAGTTCAGGGAACTGCACGTGGTTTGGTGCGGCTGAAGCAGAGGATGCATGTGACTCTTTATGAGGCTTTGGGAGAGGCAGGATCCCGATTATCACCAGCCTGCTGCCATGGCAGTGAGCTTGGGTGTTAAACCAGACAGAGTTAATGGGAAGAGTCAAAATGATTTTAAAACTTAGAAAAATGACAAAAGTATTAGCCAGGCGTGGTGGTGCATGCCTGTAGTCCCAGCTACACAGGAGGCTGAGGCAGGAGGATTGCTTGAGCCCAGGAGTTTGAGGTTGCTGTGAGCTATGATGATGCCACCACACTCCAGTCTGGGCAACAGAGCAAGACTTTCTCAAAAAAAGAAAAAAGAAAAAGGTAACTCTTACCAAACTTTCAAATAAAGCAGAGTTATTTTATAGCAAAAGACTCCCTTTCACTGCCCTCTCTGTGTTCATCCAAACCCCTCCTGCCCGGTAAAATGAGGTAGATGGTGGTGGTCTGGGGGCATCTTCACTGATGTATTACAAATTGTATGATGTAAATTTTCAAGACTACCAAATATAGAGAAAATAGTAAAAAGAATTTTTATTTACCCATTACCCATATTCGACAATGATCTATCGAACGATTATCAACAGGGGAGTGGTCTGATTACATATGTGTTCTAGAAGGACATGTAGGGCAGGGAAGTGGGTGCATTGGAAGTGCTCAGCCTAAAGGTGGGCGACAGGTTAAGCACCTCTTGCAAACTTCCAGGCAAGTGATGCTCAGTGCTCTTATCCCAGGCAGGCAGTGAAGAAGGAGAGGAGGGGGCTGATCAGAGAGAGATTTAAGAATAGAATTGATGGGCTACGTGTGTCTCAATCGCAAGTCTGTGTTTCACTAAATCTAAGATGCTGTGGATCGTAAGCTGTAGCCTGAATTCAAAGACATTAAAAATGAAAAGAGGCCAGGTGTGGTGGCTGACGCCTGTGATCCTAGCACTCTGGGAGGCTGAGGCGGGTGGATTGTTTGAGCTCAGGAGTTCAAGACCAGCCTGAGCAAGAGCGAGACCCCGTCTCTACTAAAAATAGAAAGAAATTACTTGGACAGCTAAAAATATATAGAAAAAAATTAGCCAGGCATGGTGGCGCATGCCTGTAGTCTCAGCTACTTGGGAGGCTGAGGCAGAAGGATCGCTTGAGCCCAGGAGTTTGAGGTTGCTGTGAGCTAGGCTGATGCCACGGCACTCTAGCCCTGGCAACAAGTGAGACTCTGTCTCAAAAAAAATAAAAAATAAAAAAAAAAGAAAAGAATGTTCATCTTAGCATGGATGAAATGCCATAGAATTAAAAGCTGGGACTGCCAACTTTCCATGGGAACACTTGACATGAGCTCACAATTATTAGTGTGTTAAAGAAGCAAGATTTTGATCATTGGAATCCTCTGCACAGGATGGATTAATGAATATATATTTTTTTATTCTTCTAAAGCTGAACTCTTGCTGTTCTTGATTAAAGAACATGTTTCGGGGGATTTGTAGGGTTGGGAACTTCATAGGAGCCTCTCAGTTTAACAAAGTGCCTCCCAGATATGATGGCGTCATTTATGAGACCAAGGTCATGCTCAGGCTGGGGGCAGCCATATTCTGTTTTGTTAATAAAAATAGACATTTTGAATGGCAGTGGCTTCCAGAGAGAGCTTGGATCCCACAGGCAGATGGAGCTATTATTCGTATTTTTTCTCCCCAGTGACAGGCCTGCAAGCCTGTAATTACAGCGTACTAGCATCCCTTGTTTGGGGCTGGGATGGTTATTTAAACACTGTGGGCAAGTGTAGGTTTCTCAGGCCCCAATTTCAGGACCAGAAATTCCCTTTTGGAAGGTGTGGCATCCAAATCCAACCAGGTACTGGCTGAGGGGCAGGACTTAGCTCTCTGCAGAGGGGCTGAATGCAGGGCTGAAGGATCAACATGCCAGGGAGGACCCCGTCACACCAGCCAGCAAGCTCATGTCTACGTGCCCAGGACCCCATGATGAAGTTTTGCCTTTTCTAATTTGAAATTGGATTGAAAAATTCATGTGAATTTTCTTAAAAAGTTCAGAGCCTAACTTTTGTGTTGCAAGTTATTTTAGGACCGTATTTTATTGGTTACAGTTTTGGAAAAAGTACTTTTGCCTTTGCATTCCCGGAAGTGCCTGGCAAAACTGGCCACTCTTAACCCCTACACTGCATAGTGAGTGTGGGCCCTGGATTCAGACAGCCTAAATTTGAATTCCTGTTCCACTGTGTGTCCTTGGGTGAGCTGCTTATCTGCCCTGTGCCTCAGTTCCATCCTCTGTAAAATAGGAATGAGAAATAGTACCTGTTTAGTAGCATTGTTGAGAAAATCAAGCAGCTTACATACTTACAGCAATGCCAGATGATTCAATATATATATATATATATATATATATATATATAAAACAACTACAGTATTGAACACTGAGTTTTCAATTTACTCTGTGCCAGGTGCTTTTTTTTTTTTTTTTACACAAAATAGCTCATTTAATCTTCCCAACAATCCAATGAATAGATACTATTTTTATCCCCATTTTTTAGATGAGGACATTGAAACACAGAAAAGTTGATTCCATATAAGTGAAATATGACTGTCTTTGCTGAGCCTCCTATACACCTGCTTGTAGAATATTACAATTATCAGTTTGTATGCCTAGCCTTCCTCCAGGAGTATGTGTGTTCCTCAAATATGATGATTCCAGCTTGGTAGACGTTTTTAAACTTGGTAGACCTAGCCCCCGGCACACAGTAGCTAAATAATGTTGAATACATTGAAACTAGCTTAACAGAAGTCTCAATTTGGGGTAAAAATATTTAAAAAGTTGATTTTTTTTTCAGTTTTGATTCTCAACTATATTAATGGCTCTTCCTGAAGCTCTGTGGGAACGGCTCCCCTGATGGCTTTCGTGCCACATTTTGCAGCTTTTCAGCTCCTTTTGGGCATTACTGGTCTCGTTCCAGTATCTGAGCCTCAGCCTGGTGTATTTCACAACATAGATCTCAGTGCAGGGGAGGCGGTGGCTACAGTGGCCCCTGGGACCCTTGTGGTTGTCCCTCTTCCTGGAGCTTAGGTAGGGGATAGCAGAGTGGGGGGTAGGGAGTAGGCAGAGGTGCCTCCTCACTTAGCTATCCAGGAGGAGGTTTCCATCCTCTCCCTGTAGGTTGTTGCTGCTTTTCTGGCTTGCTGATTTGCTGCTGGTTCTCTCTGGGGCAGGTGTCCCAAGCTGACTCTCCCATGGAGCATGTAGGCAGGTCCTTTGGGAGCCTTTCCCCACATACTTCCCTGACTGGAGAGCTGGCTCCAGTGCAATCCCACCCCCACCTGTTAGTCCCCACCCCGTTTATTGGCTGGTGAGGCCCCTGCCCAGCGGGGGACACCCCCTTAATGAGATGCAGCAAAGATGGCTCAAGCCCAGCTATCTTCTTGTTCTCCACTCAACCCACGGGAGGCTCTCACACCCGTGCATGCTGCTGGGGGCAGTGTACGTGGTTTCACCATCCCTCCAGCTCCCAGGCCACCGTGCTCTCCAAGTCTCTCATTCCCAGCCCCAGGCAACATTTACAAGCCTGCTGCCCAAGCTGCCATACATAGAGGAATGGAATGCACGTCATGCACATTGCTGGGGCTCCTGGGATTTATGAATGATTCTCCTGGAGTCCCCGCTTTGACTCAGAGGGCCACATAGGCTCTTTCCAAGAATATAACCCTCTCCTCCCAGCTGACCTCCTCTCTCCTCACTCCTCTTATATTGATTCAGGGAATGGAATAGGTAGGGTCCATTCTGGCCTCTGGTAAGCGCTACAGGGAGATAGCTGGCCCCAACTATTGAACTTAGAATGTTGGGATAATTAGTCGTTTGTCATCTGCATTGGGTTTTATCCAAAGATCTGGGACAATAAGAAACCCCACTCACTATCTTATTACAGTAATTAGTGAATTACAGAGTGTGATGCTCTATTATAGTTTTTTGGGGGAAGGTGATAAACATTTCTAGGTCGCAGTTGTCTCATCTGTAGGAAGGTGGTAGAAACTGGACCAGATGACTTCTTCAGATCTCTGTCAGGTATAAGGTGTTTGAGTCTACATAGTTCATGGTTTTAGAGAAAGGCTTCTCTCCCCTCACCTTTGTTTTGTTTCAAAAATTACACTCATGTCAAAGCCACTTCATAGTCATGGAATGCCCAACCTAGGAACAGGGGCAAATCCTTCCTGGGGGAGTGTAAGAGAATGTTATGTTCATACATGTGAGGGAAATGAAAAAAAAAAACAAAACAGTGCTCTGTGTCTAATCTATTTCCACCTACCAGTGACAGGGCTATTAGGACAAGTTGAGAATTCTTTCAAAGTTATTTGTCAGTAAGTCTTCATCCAATAAACAAAGACCATTTGGATGACAAGTCTAACAGAGGTTTATCCTAGAGAACCCTGGGTACTTGGTGCAGGAAATACATATTTTACAAAGACTCTTCCCAAGAGTCTAGGTGTCTTCCCAATTGTCCTAGGTGCTGTGTGGGAAAGACAACTATAGTGTCATAAAAACAACACTGGGTCTAGGGCTAGACAGATTCGAGCTTAAATCCTAGCTCTGTAGTTTGATAACTGTATGACCAGGATGATGGTAAATGTTTAAAAATCAGCTCTTAAAACAGAACAAAACAAAACAAAACAGCTCTGATTTGTAGCAATTGCCTATTTCTGTGGTGTAAATGCTCCTGCTATGGCTGATTTTAAGTTACCAACATGTTGCTGAATGTGGAGTTGGAAAGAGATAGTCACAATCAACTCTGCCCTCATGAGCCGTCTAGCATACTACACTGTGATCTTGGACAGATCATTTCTTTTCTCTCAGTCTTCTTCAGTTCTCACATTTGGAAAGTAGATATTAGTATCTACTTTACAAAGTGGCTATGATAATGAAAAAGGATAATGCATTTAAAAACACTTGGCAAAGAGTAGGATTCAATTTATTATTGATGTTGCATCTGGGGTTTCTTATTCCTTATTACCTAGGAGTTTATACACTTTAAAGGACTTTTTTACCCAAGAAGAACCCTACACACAAAGCGATGCTGAGGTCCCCCGGAAATGAGCAACAAGAATGACTTCCTCTAGGCTTGGAGAGGAGCCTGGTGACAGCAGGAGCCATGAGGAGGGCTTGTGTAGAGCAGGGACACAGCCTCTGTCAGATACAAGGTGCCAGAGCCCAGAGAGAGCAGAGAAGAAAGAAGCAGAACTCTCCCTCCCTCTGCTCTCTTGCTCCTACCAGCACCTCCCATTGGACAAACCCCACCAAATGCCAACTGGCAAAGGGGTCTGGCAGTGGCAGTCCTTTGTGGGCAGTCCCCTGGGGCATAGGGCTGGGCAGAGAAGAGGAGAATGGATTTGGAGGACAAAGATAGAACAATCAGTGCAAAAGGTTTACAATATTTACTATCTGGATTGAAATGGCCCTCTTAGCCCATCCATCAGACATCAGGTGTCATATCAGACACCTGAGGGACCTCAGCCCCAATGCAGAGCCACACCTTTGGTCATTTTGTTCCGGCAAGTGTTAACACCAAGTGTATAACAGCTCTTTTAACAGCTCTTGACCAGGGAAATAACCGAGCGGCAAGCTGAGAGTCGGAGAACAGCCTTTTATTCCGTCAGCAGCCTCGACCGACTTCTGATCTTCTGACCACCCCCCTTCCTTGGTCTCCTCCAGTTTTTATACCCTTGGTAGGACTCAAAAAGCATCTAATCAGCAACAAGCTTTAACATCCAATCAGCAACAAGGTATAACATCCAATCAGGAATAAGCTATAACATCCAATCAGGAACAAGCTTTAACATCCAATCAGCAACAAGCTTTAACATCCAATCAGCAACAGTGGGATTCAAAAAGTACCCAATCAGGATCACACGAGCAGCATAGCTGGAGGACAGGTGCAGGCAGCCGAGCATCTAGTGCTGGCCCGGATTGGGGCATGAGGCCCAGCTCCAGCAGCGAGCACCCGCCCGGTTCGGCCTCCAGCCGGCCCCGCACAGCACCAGCCCACAGGGATGCGGAGCAGCAGGGAGGCGGTGAGTGGCTGCGTCCCAGCGCCTGACGGTTTTCCCCATCAATTTATTTTCAGTGTATTGTGATAGCAACTTCTGTGGACTTGGCTACATGGATTTATGGATTTTATTATCTAGTTTTAATTAAATGAATTCTCACAAAATGGACAAAAACTTTAAAAAAGTGCTTGTAAAGAAACAGCAGAGTGAAGATACTACTATAGCAGGCACAAAAGAAGAAGAAAATGTCAGCACTAACATGCTCTTCCTGGCAGGGCTTCCTTCTTGGCTGCATTAGGAGATAAAGCAATGAGGAGCTAATGAGACCTGACCAAAAATTGGCCAACAAGTTCAAAATGATCACAACTATTTGAAATATGCATTTATCTCCATATGAGCACTCTCTTCCCAAGGGTTTATGATGCTTTGAAATATTTGTTAATGATAGTAGTGCTTGCACATACTTCATCAATAAATAAATGAACAAATATACATATATTGGGTTTATGCTTAAAAATGCTTACTGATGATAGTTGGAGACCACTGATTTAAATAATAAGCAAAGGCTAGAATTGTGGGAGTCATTGATTTAGTTATTATGCTTTTTTTATAGATAGTGAAAGCTACAAGGTCTTTCTGCCTGGAGCACGTAAAGCAAAAACAAAGTAGAAAATGGACTTAATGAATAATAACAACAAATGTTTATATAAAGCTCATTATGTGTTAAGCACTGTTCTAACCACATAAAATATATATATAATCATGTAAAATGCACCAACTCAATTACTCCTCACAGCAGTTCTATGATGCAGACGTGTCATCATGCCCATTTTATAGACGAGGGGACTGAGGCACATCAAGGTTTAACACACTGTCCCATACAGCTAGGAAGTGGAGGGCTGGCTTCGGATTCTGTGTTCTCAATCACTATGCTGTGCTGCCTCTATGGAGGAAATAGGGGTTTCTCAGAATAATTTTGCAATGAGGAAAGGACTAAATAGTAAAATATAATTACAACAATCGAATACGAGTTTAAAAAGTACAAAGAAGGGAGAACCACACAAACATTTTTATGTGGGTCAAGAATGACTATTTGGTTGC
Source organism: Cheirogaleus medius (assembly GCA_008086735.1). NCBI lineage: Eukaryota > Metazoa > Chordata > Mammalia > Primates > Cheirogaleidae > Cheirogaleus > Cheirogaleus medius. The sequence continues at coordinate 62,307,512 of VBSM01001124.1, forward strand.
ATTCCTTGGCATCTGCCAGATATGATTTCCCAGCACATGGTGGTTGACTGACTGTCCCCTGCAGCCAGTAGATTCTGCTCTCCCTCTGGCTCTTCTCCCTCCCCCGCTGCCCTCTGAAGCCTTCCTCCAGACCCTTCTTGCTCTTGTTCTCTTTCTAGGAGCTAGTATTAGTCAGGCTTCTGCAGAGAAACAGAAATAATAGAATGTGTATCTCTTTCTATTCCTGTAAATGTGTCTGTGTATATATGTAAATATATAACATATATGTAATCTCTCTTCAACTACATTTACATCTATATCTATATCCCTATCCTTGTATCTATGTAGCTATGTATCTCTCTATCTGGTATCTCTATATCCATCTACATATACACATATATTTTACTATAGTCTTTTAAATATTTTACTACCTAAAATAAAATTCCTTAAAGTGTAATATTTTATTCCTTAAATATTTTGCTCTCTCTATATACCTATATCTTTATCTATCTCTGTCATCCATCTATCTACCTATCTATCTATGTATCATCTATCTAGATTTATTTTAAGGAACTGGCTCGTGCACTTGTGGGGGCTGGCAAGTCCAAAATCTACAGGGTCAGCTGGCAGCCTGGAGACCCAGGGAAGAATCGATGTTGCAGTCCTATGTCCAAAGGCAGTCTGGAGGCAGAATTACTTCTTCTTTAAGAGACATCACTGTTTTTCTCTTACAGCCTTCAACTAATTGGATGAGGCCCACCCACACTGTGGCAGGTAATCTGCTTTACTCAAGGTCTACTGATTTAAATGTTAATCACATCTGCACTGTCACAGCAACACCTAGACTGATGTTTGACCAAGCAACTAGGTCCCATGGCCTAGCTAGCTGACACATAAAATGAACCATCCTTAGAACTGCTTGAAGGGAACTGGGGTTCATCTGGGCTTCTGTTAGTTTTCTAGGACAATGGAGAGACTCTGGTACTGGCACATCAGAGGACATGGCTTTAGTTCCCTCCAAAAGGGAAATCTGTTCAAACTTCAGAGTGCTTTTTCTCCCCTCCCAAGAAATCTATCAATGCCCCGAATGGGCTTGGGTGGTGAGTCCTGGGTTCCGGCTCCCAGCCCCAGTCTCTGCCTTCTGGCCCCCAAGGAAGGAGCTTTGCTTATACTGATCAGGAAGAGCATGTCATGGGCTTATGTTTTATGCCACATGACTCTCCTTTACAGAAACATGAACCTATCTGAACTTCTCTAGTACTTTGTACCTGACTCTGGGCACTTGAAACTTTGGATATGGTGTTGCAATTGATGTACAGTTTCTAACCCCTCCCACTCCTCCAGCAGGTGGGTGTTGAGGGCGAGGGCTGAACTCACCTTTCTGAATGGCTGCTCCAGTGCCCAGGGCACTGCTGCTTCATAAACATTGCTCATCAGAGAGAATTCACACCACCAATTCTCTGCGATGTTTCTTGGGGAGAAACGTGATTGGTGTCAGCCTTGATTTAAGCCTATATAAACAGGAAGGAGAAAACTTTACACCTACCATGGACAGAGGCCAACATCCTCTGTCTAGCTTTTGCAGTTCCACATTATCTGGGGGATCAAAATAAGTCTTGCTACTGAATGAGGCTGTGAAGACGGTTGTGCCTTTTATTTACAGACAGACCCTTTCCCAGCTTGGAGTGGGGGGCAGGCAGCAGAAGGGACAGTGGGAGTTTGTCTGAGAGGGCAGAATTGACAGGAAAAGCTTTGTAGGGCTGTGCTGCTGGACATACTACAGAATCGGCCAGATTAGCTGTGTTAGTTTCCTATTACTGCTGTAACAAGTCACCACACGTTGAGTGGCTTAAAACAATTCAAATTCATTATTTTCGAGTTCAGAAGGTCAGCTCTGACACAGGTTTCAGTGGGCTAATGTCAAGATGTTGGCAGGACTGTGTCTCTGGAGGCTCTAGGGGAGAATCTCTTTTTGCTTTTTCCAGGTTCTAGACGTTGCTCTCATTCCTTGGCTGGTGGCCTCTTCCTCCATCTTCAAAGCCAGCAATGGCATCTCCCTTCTCCCTTTGCATCACTGACCTCTTCTGTGTTCCTCTTCCACTTTTAAGGACCCATTGGACCCACCCAGATAGTCCAAGATAATCTCTCCATCTCGGGGTGCTTAACTTAATCTCATCTGCAATTTCCCCTTTGCCAGGTAACATAACATATTCATAGGTTTCTGGTACTAGGACGTGGACATCCTTAGGAGCCATTATTTTGCCTACTGTGACAGCTTTATATTTCTTTTTTTTTTGTTTTTGTTTTTTTCCTTTTATTTCATCATATAATGGGGGTACAAATATTGTTAGGGTTACATACATTGCCCCAACCACTCCTCCCCCTCCACATGCCAAGCTTTATATTTCCATTAAAAATAAGTAATTATTCTTTGTAATGTCAATCAGGTTAAAAAATAAGTAATTAGTGTAAGATATGACTTTAAATTGAAAAGTATAGTAATTTCACTAATTTTAACAATGTTAGTTTTGTTGAGAGTTTGAAATAAAATATATTTATTTTAATTTATTAAATTTTTAAGTGATTAATTTACTTGGGAATGTTTTGCTTATTAAGGTTGTAAGCTTATCCAAGCAGGTATTCGAAGTGCCTTAAAAAAAACAAATGGGTTAGATTTATAATCAGAGTGCCTAAAAAGTCAAATGTATCAGATTTACAATTGCAGCTTTAAAATGTTTAACGGAATTTTTATTAAGTTTGTAAAAGAAATTTACTTTTTAGAGGGACTGTTAAATTTGAATTTATTAATGGTAATAAAAAGTCCTCTTATTTTGCATTAAAATTTACTAGACTTGTAAATTGAATATCAAGGTTCATTAGTTGAATTTCAAGGAAACATTAATAAAAAGTAGGTCTCTATAATTGTTACTTTTAAACCAAGAAGCTGTATATAATTCTATCTATGCACATAAACTCACATTGATTTTTATTCTAGTTAAGGATAAGTATGTGGTTCTAGGTGAGACTTTCAAAAGTATTTTATGAATGTATGTATGGATTTTTAAAAAATCTTTTTTAGAGACAGTATCTTGGTCTGTCACCCAGACTGGAGTGCAGTGGTGGGATCATAGGTCTGTAGCCTCAAATTGCTGGGCTTGAGTGATCTTCTTGCCTCAGCCTCCTGAGTAGCTGGGGCCACAGGTGCATGCCACCAACTGTCCAGCTAATTAAAAAAAATTCTTTTTTTAGAGATGAGTTCTTACTATGCTGCTGAGGCTGCTCTCGACCTCCTGGCCTCAAGTGACCCTCTCACCTTGGCCTCCCAGAGTGCTGTGATTACAGGTATGATCCACCTTGCCCAGCCTGTATGTACGAGTTTATTAATTCATTCAGCCCTGGCAAGGTGCTAGGTACTATGCAGTTGCCACAAATAAGACTACAATGTAACAGAGCGCACAAGCAAAGAAGTATTGTGGGAGATGAGATTTACTCAGTTGGGGGAGGCTTTAGTGAGGAAGTGGTCCTAAGGAGCAACAGGTGCTCATGAGACAGAGAGTTGGGGGAAGAACATTCTAGATAGACTATTTGAGCAAAAAATGTGTGGAATATCTAGGGAATGCTGAGATTTTGTGATCTGGTGGAGGTTTAAAAAAAAAATCTCTAATTATTCTCATGTACCATGTATGTCATTTTCTGATGGAGAGTTAGTGGCTGGGTCAGTGTGTGTTCTAGAGTGAAAGTATCAAGTCAGTCACTCACAAGCAAGTCACTTAAGTAAATCCTACCCACCTGGAAACGCAGTGCTATTCCTAACCCAACCTTTCCAGGGGTCCTCAAACTATAGCCCGAGGGCCACATGCGGCCCGCCAAGGACATTTATCCGGCCTGCCGGGTGTTTTTGCTGCTGCTGCCTGTCCTGCTTAGCAGCTGACTCGTCCCGGGCCCACAGTGTGTACTCTCCAACCATTTGAGGGACAGTGAACTGGCCCCCTGTTTAAAAAGTTTAGACTCTTGGCCGGGCGCGGTGGCTCACGCCTGTAATCCTAGCACTCTGGGAGG
>VBSM01001124.1:62318145-62332041 GCA_008086735.1 Cheirogaleus medius
GGGGTGGGGTTACAAAAAAGAAAAAATAAACATAAGGGGTAAAAGAAATGAAGGTCTTTGAAAGTGCTCTGCCCTTTCTACTCCCCCGAGGCACTGAAGCAGTTTCACCCTAACTTTAAGCTGGAGGTTGATATAGGGAAAGAACAGGAAAGGATTTGGCCTCACAAGGCTGGCTGGTGCTATTGGCTTTTAGGAGCTGGGTGAGGGGTCTGTGGTGGCCACCTCTGAGACACATACCTTCCAGGAAAGAATGTGACAGTGTTTGCAAAGCTGAAGGGTGTCTCCATATTGCTCTTTCCTTGGGTAACATCGAATAAGTTTAAAATACATCTTCTTCCAATCCAGCTGCCCTTTGTCTGACAAAATTAATCGCTTGCGGATCTAAAAAATCAAATGAATGAAGGAAGTTTCAGGATAGTTTGTCAAGAAGATGGTTTGTGCTTTTCTGGGTTAGAAAAGTTCTCCCACCCTCTTTTCCTCTTTTTTTAAAAATCTCTACCCTACAATAGCCAGAGGAAAAAACAAGATCAAGATAAAAAGAATTACCTTCTTAGCTCTCCCCAGTTAAACAGTAGCTTTTAACCAGTCTTTAAAAGAAAACAGGTGACTGGTGATTTGTTCTTAGTGACCTTTACTAAATCACATTTGGATGGTCCTTTAAAGTTTAGGTGATCTTAATAAAAGACTTCAATTTTTTCTTTGCTGTATAGACTTGCGTGATTATTTCCAGGGAGATGCAATAACTGCTTGGCACTGTGGCTCTATTTTATATCTAAATATTAGTGGCTTCACGAACAGAACTTGTTAAACTCACACATCTATATAAAGAAACTGGAAAAAGACCAACAAACTTGAGGCGGCATGATGAGGGTAAACCGGCTTGGAGCTGGTATCTGAAAGCCCAAATTCAAGTTCAAGGCCAGTTTCCTCACCCAGAGAGCCACTTCACTAATTTGGATATGTCACTTAGCCATTTGTGGCTGTTGTCTCTTCATCTGTTTAAAGTGGGCAGAATAATAACTATCCTTTCCTGAGTCATTAAAATAAAATGAAATAATGTCTGTGAAAGCACTTTCACTGCAAAGTACCAAAAAAGGGTAAGCTATTTGGTTACAGAAAGAAAGGATGGGCGCCCATTTATGAATTTTTTTGAGCAAGTTGTAAAATGCGAATAGGTTAAAGAATGTAAGTTTTTTTCCCCATTAAAACTACCTGAAAACAAACAGCCCCTCACACACTCATTATTTAAAAACTCTTTAGAATGTCATTTTCTAGTCACACCAGAAGGCCCTGGAGTAGGAGGCACCCACACCTCATGCTTGAGAAGGACGCCAAGGGAGCTTAGGGTGGGGGCAGGTCAGGGAGGGTGGGGGCGGGGCGGGGCAGGGGAGAGGCCTGCCAGGCCCCACCGACCTGCCGCTCGGAGAAGTGGTACTGGCAGAGCTTCTTCCACAGCAGCCGGTCCTCACTGAGCACGTGCAGGTCGGGGGCTGCCTGGCCCAGGCTGACCAGGTCCCGCCCGTCGCTAAGCCGCTGCATGATGTTCAGTTGCAAGCACAGAGGCAGGTCAGTGAAGGTGAGGCCTTTGAAGGCAGGCTGCAGAGAGAAGGATGACAAGCTGGGGGTCAGAGAGCAGCAATTCACCAGCTGACACCTTCCAAGGATGCAGCTGTCCCCTCGTCCTCTACCCTCAAGCTGGTTTACCGATCAGAGGTCAAAAGCAGTAATTCTCCCCATCCTAAATGCAGAACCAGGACCCATGGCCAAGACCCACAAGAATGGCCTGGAGTGGCTTGAGCTGAATGTGCCAGAGGGCTTTTCCTCAGTTTCACAAAGTTCATACTTTTACTCTCAAAGATTCTCCAAATAGCACATGTTGTATCCTCCTGCTTCACTCAGTTCACTGGATGACAAGATTTGTACCTTCCGGAAGGCCTCAATGGCCTGGATGGAGCAACCCAGGCTGCCAGCCTGGGCTCCCATCTCACGGCCCCCTTGTGACCTCTGGTCCCTCTAAGCAGGTTACTGATGGGCACCTCAACACACCTTGCTCACGTGTCCTTGGTGCCCTCGCCTGCCCAGTCCCCTGCCTGGACAAACCTCGCCCTACTACGTTCAGTTCAAACCCACTTCCTCTGCAAGACCTTTTATGCTTTTGTGACTTCCTTAGGCCTTACTCATTGCACCTTCCTAGAATCCCTGATCTTTTTCAGACACTTTTTGCAATATCCTCCTTTTTGTCATATAACGTAATCCTTTTATAAAAGGAACCTTGAAGAAAACATTCCTGTGAGAACTTAAGCTCTATGAAGGCAGGAATTTTTATCTTTTATCACCACTGTGTCCCTAGTGTCTAGAACAGTGCCCAGCACATAGAAGGCACTTAATAAACATCAGTGGAATGAATGAAATCCAAATGAATGGCTGGTCTAGAACCCTTTGGCCTAAGCTCCACCATCCATGGAGGCATTTGTATTGAAACCTAGGGCTCCATGGAACATTTCAAAAACTGCTGGCTTCTGGATAATACTTAGGCAATTAATCATGAGCTTCTCTAGGAGCTTCTACAATACTCCTGAACTTATATTTAAGCCTTTATTACTTAAAATTTTGACAAGCTCATGATACCCCATCCAGACCTATATCCCTGAATGCAAGGTCTAATTTGGTATCCCTTGCAGACTAGCCCAGCACAGACAAGCTCTCTTGAGTGCCTACTATGGCTTGGTGCTAAAGTTGCTGCAATCTCTTTAGGCTGGCGAGAGACCCAGGAACACAAGCAAATAGTTACAGAACAATATGCCATCATAGAGGGAAGCACAAAGTGCCATGAGAACAATCTGTACCCAGGTGGTCCTCCAATATATTTGCTGATGTATCCTGAGCTCCAACAGGATGCTGCAGAAGTCAACAGATCACGTGGGACTGTGTTCCTCATCTTTCCACACTAGTTCTGGGTGAACTCTCAATTTTGGACTACTGACATTTTTAGGTCAATGTTCTGTTACCTCTGAGAGGTCACAGGAAAAAAAAAATACAGGACGAAGAACCCCTTTCTTAGCTCAGGAAGGGTTAATACCCTGAGAATTGATACCCTGAGAATGGGTATCAATTTCTCTCCTCAAACTCTGTATGAAGCACATCGATGCCCAAACAGAGAGAGGATTCCAGGGGACACTTGGTCTCAGCAATTCCCTCCTGTGCCCCCTGCAAGGCAGGAAAGGCAGGACACAGGAGGGGCCTTGGGAAGGGTGAACCCCTGAGAAAAAGCGGGGGTGGCATGGGGTGAAAACTGGATGCACGAGCAGTGGGTCTAGATCCCAGGCTCCCTTGGGAAGTCTGGGTCTCAGTTTCCCTGCGTTCAAAATGAATGGTTTAGAAGACTTCGAGGATCCCTTCCAGTTCTAACAATCTCAGGGAAGGGCTTCAGCCTCCTATTCATCAGAATTATCTATGACTTGACAATTTGTATCCCTCAGTTCTACCTCAGGCTGCTAGGCAGAACTTTCAATTGTTTGCAAAATTCAGGTCTTTGCCAACGGCAGAAGGTCCCTAGAACTATTTGTCGTTTATCATCTGCTGCTGATCATATGAGCTAATAAAACTGCCATGAGATTTTCTTTTTGTTTCCAGCACTTCAAAGCCTCTACTTTTTTGGTTAAAACTCCCAGGCCAATTATAACATTAACTCCTATTAAAGGCAAGTCCACTTGGCAGAGTTCACTCTGTCAAATTTTCAAACCTGCACTTTTCCAAAAATCCTTGCCCAGACCCCATGCTGAGTCCTTACTCCTGAGAAATGGTTAACTACTTGTGAGCCGCCTTCTATTTGAATATAAACATATAAAAGAAAAATAAGTCACTCTTGCTCCTCTAAGCCAGCATTTGGCTAAAATCCATTTACCTATCCTACCCTTCCCCGTACACACTTCCAGACCTTGCCTTGTCACACTGTCATTATATTTGATTTTTCCCCCTACAAACTACTTCTGTTAAATTTTCTTCCTTCATTCTTTATTAATTATTTTTTTCCAGTAAAAACTGGCTCCATAGAATTAGATATGAAAATTTCAAAGGAAAACAAGATTATGTGCTGGGAAGATACTGATAGAACTTTGGCAAATAAAAGCATTTACTATGAAAGTTACCTTAATATTTTCATGTAACAGTGTACTTCTCCTTGGGCCAAACTGATAAAAAAAAATGTGAGTTTTAAAATACAGTCCATACTGAAGTAATTAAGTCCTTTCTCTTTTTTCCTCTAGTTTTCTCTCTCAATCTTTCTTTCCTCTCAAGAGTTTGGCGTCTGTGTGCAAAGCCCTTCAGGGCTCTGTGGGTTCCGGCACAGATCTCAAAACGATGTAGCTCAGAGCCACAAGAGTTGGGGCAGAGGACAGGAGAGAGGAAGGGGCAAGGCACAGCCTCTGCAGAGAGGCCTGGCTTTAGTTCTCATGCCATTGCCCTGGCCACATTATTCTTAACTACTCAGTCTAATTTTTCTCATTTATAAAATGTGGATACATATATCTTATAGGGTTGCTAGGCAGAGCAGATGAGATAACACATAGAAGTACTTAGCACACTGCCCAGTACATATTAGCCACTATAATGACTCCTACTTACAGTTATTCTCTAAAAGAATTAATACACATAGAGGACTTAGAAGAGTGTCTACACAGAGCAAATCCTTAATAATAATAACAGTTATCACATTTACAATACTTATTCTGCTCGAGCACTATGCCAACTGCTTTTTATATATTAACATAAGAAATCTCACACCAGGGCTATGAGGGAGGCCTTATTGTCTCTATTTTCCAACTTGAGGAAAGTGAGACATGGAGAGATTGAATAACTTGCCCTAAATCCTGAAGCTGGCAAATTGTCATCGTCATCCCTAACACGGGGCAGTGCTTTCCAAGTGTGTTTCTTTGAACACTGAACAAGCACTTCAGGCGAGCCGTGGGAGGAGACTCCTTTTCAACCATTCATTCATTCAACTAAAAGCTACCGACTATCTCCTGCTCTGAGCCAGGTACAGGGACTAAGATGGGTTACGCCCTTTCTTTACGGAATTCATAAGCTGGTGGACGGAGACAGAAAAGTGCATACACATGAGACAATTTCAGATTGTAATAACTTCACTGAGGAAGGTGATGTGGTGGTGGTGTTGATGGATTGGAAGGTCACGGAAGGCATCAAGCTTAAAAGCCTGGAGGCAGGACCAAGTTCGGAGCGTGCAGAGAACAGCACGGCTTGGCTGGAGCTCCTCGTGCAAAAGAAGGAGTGAGTGAGCTTCAGTGTTTGATCTCTTCTGCATGGGATTTCATTGGATTAAAGAGGTTTAAATAAAGCTGGATCATTGGATAAATAGTTGGAAGAAAGCTAGATTGAAAAACGTTTGGAAACCATCGATGTTAAGCAGGCTTCGCCATTTTAGGAATAAGGAGTTCAGGGTTTGGGCCTTGGCTCTGGCCCTAATTGCTGGGTAACTCTGGAAAAGTCACTGCGCTTCTCTGGTCCCCACTCCTTCCCGGCCCCAGAAGAGTAATAGCAATCACAATGCTACTTCCCAAGCGTGTCTGCGCATCAGCTATGAAAGGCTCTGAGGAAGTAAGCCCATGGACATGCAAGGTACGGGGGGGGGGCAGAGGTGGCCAAGGGGTCTTCCAGGAGGTGGACAGAGGGAATGGAGGCAAGCTCTGGGCAAATGTGACCATCCTAATGGCCGTTCCAAAGTTGCGGAGGGAAGATGCCCTTAAGACAAATGGGACTTGCTCATTTATATCACTGGCTGGGAAATTTCTCTCCTGGGCTTAGAAAAAAAATTATTAAGTCCAGGCCATGGAGAATGCCAGCAATCAGATAGAAGATGTAAATGGGTTTTCTGTGACAGATAAGCTGGGAACTTGGGTCTCAATTCACATGGTCAAACTATGCCTACACTTGAGGGATGGGAATGAGGACATTATTAGAATAAATCAAATCAGGTAAATGTTCATAATAAACACATTCTCTTTAAATAATCCAAGAATTGAGATTGTTCCTGAATGATGACTTGCATTTGTGCTCCTCTCTGTGCGTGTGCGTATGTGGGTGGAAGCGTGGGTGACTAGCCTAAGTGACTCTGAGGAAGTCACATAACTCTGAGGCTTCTAGTTATTCCTTCTGTTTCAGAGCTTAAAAGTCTAAGGCACAGAGAGGTCATTAACAGTGAAGTCAAGGATATGTATTTTGAAAACTTCATATAGTAAAATAGTTATTTAAAAGAGGTCAAAGGGATTTCTTCATGCTCCCTTCTCCCAACATGGGGCAGCTGTAAACATTGTCACCGTGGGTCCCGGAAACCACTTAACACAGCCACGGCTGGCGATTAGATAAACTGGCAAAGTGCTATGTGAGCTGCCTAAGTGCGTCTGTCCATTAGTGAGCCCTAAGAGATTACACCAGCATCTTTCTCACATTTTTTGTGTGCCTTAGTCCTCCTGCTCACTAGTAAGAGGACAGGAGCTGATGGCCAAGTCGTGTTTTGCAAGCCAAAAGAAACTACTGATACAGACAGCCATGCTTCGCTGGTAACATAGGGCCCTTTCTTTTTGCTTTCAGTGAGAATTGCTCATCTTTTCCCACATGTACATTTACAGTCTTTAATCAAAGCCTTCCTTTGTCATAACTACCAATAATTGGAACTAGAATTTTAGAAGGCTGGTACCAGTGCTCCAAGCCATGGCCTTCACAGCTCTATTGTATCCAAGGCAGCATCCCAAAGCTGCAGACAACTCATTCTTTATAAGGAAATGGGCAGAGAGATCTCCGAACCCCATTAAAGATTTCAGCATGACAGCCAGCATCTCCCCAAAAGCCAAGTTTTCAGTTTTCCCACGATGGTTCAACTGCCATCTGTCATCTTTCACGCACTTTGGTCCCGTTTTGCCAAGTTCTTCTTCCCACCCTCCCTGTATTAGGAGGCTCCCCCAGCCCACCTGCAGCACCAGGACCAAGCATCAGATCAGAACAGACCAGGTTCTTCCATCACCAGAGTAGATTTAAAGTCCTGGTGAGGCTGTCCAGCTTCTCAGCACAGGGACCGACTGCCAGGGTGAGGCTGGGGTGCACCTGCTTACCCTGGTGATCTGGATGTTGTTCAGCTGCTGCTGCCAGTGCAGGATTGTCTCCATCCGATACACCCACATGTTAATGTTCCCGACCAGCACAGACTTGCCGACTCTCTGGACCAGTGTACATAAGGACGTGTAGAGGGTCTGCAGTAGTTCTCTTATTAGTCTAATGTTTTGCTGGTCTTCAAGGACTTGAGAGGGGAAGAAAATAATAATTGCAGTTATGATACTGGAACATCCTGTATTTTATAAGTGGGCTTTTCTTCTTTTCCATTCTGCTCATGTTACCCAGGCACTGCCTCTGGGGATGCGGTTTTCTTTTTCACCGGTGTTTATTCTACACTTGGCTAAGCTCCTGCACTGGAGGTTAAGGGGTAGAGTTTCCTTTATCTAGGTCCCTCTTTGTTCTCTTCTCCCTCATTTTCTATAAAGCCCCTTTCTCTTTTCATTGTTCCTCCAGCACCCATGGCTCACCTGATCAGAAAGCCGTCCCTTTTGCCCAGCAGTGACGTCCCTTTTAAATGGTCAGTGCAAGGAACATGGCTCTGGGGGTTTGGAGCTTGGGTTCTAATCCTGTCTGGCTGGCTCTCTGCATTATTACAGATAAATCACTTCTTCTCAGGGCCTCAGTTTCCCCATGTATACAATGAGTCTGCTGAACCAGAGACCTAAGATTCCTTCTAGCTTAAACAGTGTATGAATCTGTATTGCCTTTATATGTAGCTCAATATTCTAGGAATTTGGAATCTGGAGACTCAGTAGCCAATGTTGGGACATGTGCCTACACTGAGAAGCCTTATAGCAGGACATATGGATGACACTAAAGAAAGGACAGGAGGGTGACGGTCTCACCCTTTGCCATGAGGATGAGTTGCACCCGTTTCTGAATTGGAATCTGGCACCCCTGAAATGTAGCTGGAGTTATTCATTTCCATCCATTCACATTCCTGTAAATCTAACAACATGCCCACTCTATTGGAAAATCCATCTGCCCATCCCCATGTCTATAAAAAGGGGTGAGAGAGTGAGAGAGAGCTCACCTTTCAGTACCACTTTTTCCAAAATGTTCATGAAGTTCTTTTGGGCGATGCCACTCAGGGACGTGAGCTGTGACTTTGCTATCAGTTCCAACAGCTGTGGATAAAAATAGAAGTCGCCAGGCTTAGAATACAGAGATATTTTTCTCTTCTAATCTTCACTTTTGAGTCCCATGACACGTGGCCACAGACTGACGGGGAGAGATAAATGGCAGGCAGGGCCACAATGCAATAAAAAGCAGATGCTCAAAGTGAAAGATAAATGGGGTAATTTGAAACCCAGGAATCAGGGCTGAATATTTAAGTGCTTTTTTCTTTTAAATATAAAGAGTTTTGGCTTCAGCCAGGGCTAATCCATTCTATTTGTCCTACTTCGGCAAGTGGAACTGACATACTCTGAAGGGAACAAAACCTCCCGGTGACCTGTGAAAGTTTTGAGTTCTGCAAAATCACCCCCTAGCGGGAATTCTTCTGCCCCCACTTGAACTTCTTCCCCTCACTGGCACTGACTGCTCTCAAGGCACCTAAAAGCTCATGTTTAGCAACCATGTGCATGTTCCAAGGGAGTGGAGATTCTCATCCAGATATCTCCTGCTTCTGCAGCATTCAATAAACATGTCTGTTAAGGAAAATCTCTCATTGCACTTAGCTTTTTGGAGAAAGAGGCCAGTCGCAGGAAGAGAGAGAAATTCAGGGATGTACAGTATATATACCTATTTCTACTTAGAGGCAGTGATGTCACTGTGGCTAACGAGTAGGATCCTTGTAGCTCTTAGCCTCAGATTCAAGTCTTGATTTGGCCACTTATTAGCTCTTTGATTAAGAGCAAGTTACTATATTTCTTGGTGCCCCTGTTTGTTCATCTGTAGTAATAACACTTAGAAGCCCCAAGGTGGTTGTGAGCTTTAAATGAGAGAATGCACACAAAGCCCTTAGCATAGCACCTGGCACAAAGTAGGTGCTAAATAAAGGTTGGTTAATTTGTTGAAAGAGTATGTCCCATTCCTACCACACCCATTGTTGCCAGACAAAAAGAAATAAAGATAATAACTGAAGTCAGTGTACCCTTAGTCCAATCTTTCTTTCCTTCTCTAGCAAAATTATGTACATATGAGGCAATATTTTTTTTTTAAGTGAAAGATTATATTGTTGAAAATGAAACTTTAGACTGGAAGAGGTCTTAGAGATCATCTGTTCAATCCACTTAACTGATGAGCAAAGGTTCTAAAGAATAAGCTTACTAACCACTCCGCAACCAGTGAGAGGACTTGGCAGTCCTTCTCAACACAGGAAAATAAAAGGACACACTTCATGCTTTCAGAGAGTTATGAAACAAAAGAAGTTGATATAAAGTAAAAATAATTAATTTCATCAGAACCCACCAGGCCCCCAAGGAAAACTGACTAGACAGAGAGAACCAAGACCCCCTTTTCTGAGGCTAGAATCTTTACTCCCAGGAAACTTTCTAAGAGAATTTCATCTCCTGGCTAGGTTTCAGCCCAACTTTACATCAGGTCAATAAACACTGAGCATGACACCGTATTGAGCTGTAGAATCAAGGGTGAGGGAAGTAGCAAAGCAAAATTTAAAAAAATGGGTTGCAGAGGAGAATGGAAACGTTTGGATCAACGCCCCCGGCAATTCAGAGCACCTCTGCTTCCAAGGCATTTGTTTAAAATTTTTGTCCCCATAGAGTTTTTTAGGAGCCTGTCAAACCACAAACAGACTTTTAATTTCCTGATATAATTTTACTTTAAATTGAAAACAACAACAACAACAACAACAACGACAAAACAAAACCCCAAACCAAAAACTCTTTTCCTGCCTGGCTTATATATCTTTTACACATGCAGGGAGAGATGCAGCCACTTGACTGGGAGGAGGAGGTGGTTTGTTACGATTAGCATTATTAGCACGGGTGATCTGAGGTTGGGAGTCAGGTGCTCACTGAGTATCCACAACAACAGGCAAGAAATCAAAACACCAGTAGAGGCCCCGTCCGTGGGCAGCAACCACACCGGATGCTGTCTGTCTGTCTGTCTAGTTTAGCTCTGACACCAACCAGCACGTGACAGTCAAGCGGAACGAAAATGGTACAAACGGACTGGCCAACCCTTTCATTTATCTCCCTGACCAACAGCAAGACTGAGAAGGCGTAGTCAAAGGCCATTAATACCCTGAGCCTCACATGACCAGCCCGAAGCAAGATGAAAGAAAACAAAAGCCTTGCGTTGGCTCTTGAAGGGCAGTGGACTGTGCACTGTGACTCATCACTGGCTGGGAGGTGGGGAGGGGAGAGGGGGAGGGCGGAGGGCGGGCAGAGCACTGCTTGAACTCCATCCCAAACCCACGTTCCATGTGACTACCATCTCATGAGGGTGTCAGTTTCAATCTTGTCTAAAAAGGCACCAATCACAAGGACAAGAAAACTCTCAAGGCTATGACTGTGCATTTGAGAGGAAACAAAAGCCTTTTGGTCCTCTTTAGGAGGAGGAATAGAGGAGCGAAAATTTGTCAACTGACAGCATAATGACATGGCAACTATTCTGTGTTTCATCCTATCTCAAGGGAAAGTTGCTTTTTTCACTTCTGGGCAGCTGTGGAGTCAGGAGAAAGAACCCTGGAATAGGAGAAGGCCTGGATTCTCTAACTAGGTGACTTTTACAAACGTCATTCATTTAGCAAGTGTTTTCTGAGTGTCCACTCTGTCCTAGCGTTGTGGTAGGTGACAGGGATATGATGATAGAAACACATGATCCCTAGACTTAAGTAGTTTATGTCTAGTCTATGGTGTAGTCATTTAATTTCTCTGAGCCCCCGTTTCTTCATTTCTAAAATGGAAATAAAAAGACTATTTACTCCACAGGATTGCTATTAGAATTAAGTGAGATAAATCTGTAAAAGTCCACTGTCAATACCAAATATAAGGCATTATTATTATTATAAGATATTATTTTTTCCCTTCCAAACCTAAGTCTTTTAGTGAAGTTTAAAGTTGATATCAGGGGTTAGCAAACTTTTTTCTGTAAAGGGCCAGATAGTAAATGTTTTAAGGCTTATGGGCCATGTGGTCTCTGTAGCAACTACTCAACTCCGCAGTTGTAGGGCAAAGGCAGCCAGAAATAATACGTACATGAATGGGCATGGGAGTGTTCCAATAAAACTTTATTTACAAAAGCAGGTGGAGGGCCAGATTTGGCCATAGCTTGCCATGATCTGGTATATATCATAGAGTTGAAGAGTGAGGGCTTCAAACTCAGATTGCCTGCCTCAGATTTCCCATCTGGAAAACATGCATAGTAATAGTTCCTACTTCAGAGTTGTGAAGAGTAAGTGTGTTTGTAAAGCACTTACAACAGTGCCTGGTACAAAGAATATACTTAATAAATTATCAATAGCTTTTTATCACAATACAGAGAGCATTACTAGGTAAAATTATTGGCAGGTAGGAAACAGTGAGTCAATAGGGTAAGTACAGCTAGTTTAAAGGCCTTCAGAATTGGTGTATTTCAGCTATATGTATTGTCTGCTTACATGTGTTCAGATTTTAATATTTCTGTTATTATTATTATGTGATACATGTAATAGCCGTATCTGTTGATAAAAGTTAATGCTGACATATCTTATGACTTGCATAGTTTTATCTACCATAAGGTCTTATTTTGCTAACAATAATGGGGGTTTACTATGTGCCAGTGACTGTGCTAAGCACTTTCATGCATGATCTTCTTTAGTCTTCAGTGACAACTTAGTGAAGTGGGTTCCCCACTTGACAAATGCTGCTACTGAGGCTCAGGGAAGTTAAGTAACTTGCCTAAAGACATACCAGCAGTAGCAAATGGTGGACCAGGATTTGAGCCCTGATATGTCTAACAGAGAACATGTATTTTGATACCTTAAGGACTTCAGTTCATCAAGGCCAATCAATTTTGCATCTAGGGCCAAATTTTACTCTAAAAATAGTAGTGATACCATATACTGTTTTGTTCTGGGGAAACAGAGCCTATACATTTTATTCAATATTATATTGGCACTGGTAATTAGCTTTTAACATTATGGGATAAATAATACCTACAAAGTGTTGATAGCCCATTTAGGATGTGGCTTTGGGTAAACCATTCGGTCTACCTCCCACATCAGCATTATTCTACAGGCAGGCCCAGAAAGAGGTAGGTAGTAAAGTGGACTAGCAGTGAAGAAGGCAGAATTTATTAATTTTATTTCTGTGTTAAGAGAGCTGTGTGCCTAGGGAAGATGGTTTGTATCTAGCAATCTGTTTACCAAGATGACTTAGCCAATGGGATTCTTTGCCCCTAGCCACAAGAGAAAAAGACAGCAGAGGAAAATGTCTTGTTTGGAAGGGGCTGTTTTCTGCAGGGCAAATTTTAGCCCAGGTGCCAGTAGTTTGTGGCTGTGTTTGTGGAGAAGCAGGAGGGTGAGGGGGGAGGAGGAGGCGGCTTCTCGGCTCCTCTGGAATTTCATGCTGTCATTACCGTGTGGGCACTCGGGGTATCCGGCATGATCTGCAGTGACTCGTGCAGGAACAGGAATGGTTCTGAGCTACTGGAGGAAGGGATGGTGGTCACCGCAGGCCACAACCACATCCTGCCCTTCAGCTTAGGCTCATGCTAGTTTGGGAGGCGATGAGTAGGAGAAAAATCTAGTTGCAAGCAGTACCCTATAGCAAATCTCAGAGCAGATATCAACCACAGTTTGAAGTGGTGTTTGGAAGAGGAATAGGCAGAAGAGAGATTTTACTCCTAGCTCACTGTACTCGCATAAAGAGCGGGTTTCTTATCTTCTCTTTCCTTGGGTTCGTCCTAGCATAGGACGATTTAAAAAAAATTCATAAATAGGAATTTAAAAAAATACATCAGTTCACATCAGTTCTTTGCTTAAAATCCTCAAATGGCTTCCCTTTGCACACAGGAACAAATTCAAGCTCCTGAACATGACTGGTGAGGTTCTCCCTGATCTGGTCTCTGCTCCTTTTCCAGCCTTGTTTTGCACAGTGTTTGTTTCCCAAACTCATTCTGCTCTGGCTGCACAGGACGAGTTCCTGGCCTTTGCTTTGGCCACATCTTCACACGCTTCACTCCATCCCTTCCCTCAGGTCTCAGTTCAAATATCACCTGCCCAGAGCTCAGAGAGCCCTTCCCTGACTGTCCTGTATGAGAACCTCCCTGTCTCCATCTTTACCTTACCATGGTTTCATTGTTCCATTTATGCCTATCTGAAATGATCTTGTTTCCTTACTTGCTGATTGGCTAATGAGGAAATAAACCTGTAGACACCAGGGGTTGTCTTGCTTACCATGCTACCCCCAGCCTGGAACATGGTAGGTACTCAACAAATACTGTTTTTTAAAATACATTTGTCTTTTTGAGTCAAAGAGTGTTATAGCTGCAAAGGACCTGGGAAAAGGTTTACCCCAATTCCCTCCTGCTATAGACAAGGTTGCTCGTGATGGTCAAATGACACATCAAGGTCAATGGCAGATGGTCTAGACTGCCAGATTGGTACTCATATGGGGTCTGGTTCCAGGCTGATGCCCAGGAGCCACACTTGGGCCTACAAGGAAATTACTTATAATGCAAACATATCTCAAACACTTTCCAGAGTGGCAAGCAGCCTGAGACCCTAGTTCCAGAGGGATGCTAAACAACTAGGTCTTCAAAAGCAGCAACAACAGTGAGAATGGCCTATATCAAGAAATCCCAAAACAACAAATGCTGGCGAGG
>VBSM01001124.1:62332141-62410217 GCA_008086735.1 Cheirogaleus medius
CCCCCATTACAAGATGGAATAAAAAAAAAAATTAAAAAAACAAAACAAAACAAACAAACAAAAAAAAGCAGCAACAAAATAGCAGCTTCCCCTACCTGTTAGCCTAAAAGGACAAAGCTATACCAAGGTTAACCATGAGGCTGCTGCCCAAGCATACTGTGTAATTCTCATGGAGGATTGTCAAGAACATAATTTATCCCCAAATCTCTCCATCTCCTATGATAGTGGGTGCCACAGCATGAAGTATATGTCTGATTGGAAAATCTTCCAGTTATCAGAGGCGGGAAAGAGTCCCAGGTTCAAGAGGCCTGCCAAGTCTCAAATGCACGATACCCACGTCGGGTGCCCATAGGAATAGAAAGATTATGCCTTTTGCAATAAACCCTTGGTTACACTAGGCAGTGCTTCTCCCTGCACTGAGAGCTGCGTACTTCCAAGGCCCTTATTTACTCAAAGGATAACACAGATTAAAAACCTGCAAAGATTTGTCTTGACTTTGAGCTTGAACACAGATAGGTTGGAAGAGGAAAAATTTCAGTAGCATTAATAATCTTAAGGCTTGTCAAGAATGGGTAAATATTATTTGCAAGTAAAACCTCTCTCTGAGGGAGGCAAAATAACAAGGAGGGCCAAGTTCACAGGAATTAACTGTATTCACAGCTGAGAGAAGCTTGCATCTCCCTCTTACATCGGTTCCAGTTACTTTTGAATTTACAGTGGTGCCCCAGCCCCTGTTGCATCGATCTTAATAGTGAGGTTCAGCTCAGGGGTCATGCTTAACCTGAGCTCCCACCTACCCCAGCACACCCCACCTCTGCCCACGGTCCCCAGCATGCCCCACCTTTGCTCATGGTCCCACTAGGCTAAATGTCATATTGCTCCAGCCCCCGGCCTACCATCCATCACTCCCTTCCACTTCGGTTCCTTCCCATCTCCAGGTTCTGCTTATGTCATTTGTCCCTGCAAAGCCTTCCCACTTGCCTGTTCATCTGGCCAAATCTAGCCATCCTTCAAGGAGGGAGAATTTCAAGTCCTCTTTCAACAAGCCATCTGCAATGCTCCTAGACAGTGCCCAATTCAACTTGTTGCTTAAATAGTTGTGCCTTGTTCCCCAGAGTAACCAGAAGCACCTGACAGTCAGGGGCCAGGTCTTACATGATTCCCAAGTGGCTGTGGCAACACTGGGTATATGGGCTGAATACACAAATACCTGTTCAGGGATTTGAAAGCATCCATTTGAATCAATTTGCTGCATGGGGACCTAGCAGGAAAATGCCGTCCACTCTCTGCTCCTTGCCATTGGAGACCTCCTCCTTTAGTGGAATGGAGAGGCCTTGGGATTCTAGGTCACAGACACTCAGAGTCTAATGTCAAATGCTCTCAGGAGCATCCCTCCTTGGATGGGAAAAAGCTGTTGGACTGGCACTTAAAACTCAGCTCACTGGTCCAATTTAGCACATCCCCTATATGATAAACACCTGACTTAGCCTAGAAGCCTACATAGAATTTTAATAGAAAATATATTTCTGGGCCTGTGGTGGTATATGTTTAGATTCTATATCATCAAGAAAAAAATTATACAAAATGGGCATGCTTTTGATTCAATGGTCTCCAAAGTGGGATGAGAAAGAAAATCAGGTAGAAAATAATAAAACATCAATCTTGATAATTTATTACATCTTTAATTTCTATTTTTAAAATTTTTTTAGAGATGGGGTCTTGCTCTGTCACCCAGGCTGGAGTGCAGTGGCATGACCATAGCTCACTGCAACCTCCAACTCCTGGGCTCAAGTGATCCTCCTGCCTCAGCCTCCTGAGTAGCTGGGACTACTGCCATACACCACCACTCCTGGCTAATTTTAAGTTTTTTGTGGAGATGGGGTCTCACTATGTTGCCCAGGCTGGTTTTGAACTCCTGGCCTCAAGTGATGCTTGTGCCTTGGCCTCCCAAAGTGCTGGGAATACAGGCATAAGCCACCATGACTGGCCTTTTTTTGTAGGTTTTATAATGCCCATAATGAGGTCTCTAAAGATGATAATAATATTATAGTAACAGCAACAACTACTACACTCACTGAGTGCTCAACATGAACCGGGCACTGTTATACGGCATTTTACATGTTTAAATTCAGTGTAATTCTCACAGCAACACTCTGGGGTAGATACCATTATTAGTACTTATAGGTATATGATTTACAAATAAATTATGAATGTACGTAAATCAAGAGTGCGTGCTTAAATTATTTTTTACTGTTAGGAGTCCATGCTCTAGTCTCTTAGCCTTCCCCCATTTCTATGGGTACCCTCACCTCACTCCTGCTATCACTTCATTACTTCTGTGGTTGTGTGGGCACCTCCTACTTCTTCAGGTAGCCCCGTTTTTGCATACACCCTACCCCCATCTCTGTGGCCCTGTCCCCCTATCTGTGAGCGTCTTTCACTTCTGTGGCCACTCGGACACGGCAGGATCTGCCTGCCTGAATGCTTATGATGAGTGACAAGGCCAGGAATTCGGAGAGACACAGTCTTTCTCCTGTAACTCACTAGCAGCCTAGTCAGCACGCACTGAAGGACCCACGCTGTGCCCTCAAGGTCAACGCCCCCCCTCTACCTTGACAACTCAATCATTTCTTCGGGACATTTTCCAACGGGCTCCTGGCTGCTCTGCTCTTTGACTCTTTTGCTGTTGTGGTGGCTGGCCTCCTTCCCAACATGCCAGATACCACCAGTTTCAAGACCCAGGTGGCCGAGGCCACCCTCCGTCAGAGGAAGGCCACCGAGTGTATGGTCCCAAATTAATCCAAGGTCACTGTGGCAGAGGAGCCTGTGTGAAGCCACCAGGCTGCTCACGCACGTCACCCCCCACCAGGGCGTTGGCAACAGCATGCCCTTAATTTAAGGCACTGGGTTTAAACTTGAGTCATTGTGCCATATTTCAGCCTTTCCTTTGCCAAACCGCCAGTCAACTTAAACTAAAACATGCTTTTGGAAAACGCTTTCAGGGGAGTTAGGAACTCAAGAACTTGCTGGAAATATTCAAATGGACTTAGAGTGGTAATGGAGAAAAAAATAAGAATGTGCATTGGTTTAGGTTGTGATGGTCCTCTTTGCTGCAGAGGGACAAAGAGACCGGGGCTGCAAGCTTTACTTGTCCTTTCTGATCCAGCGGCACGTACGGATCAGTTTATTCCAGTCAGGAAACTGGTGCTCAAGTTCTCCATGACCTTCCTGGGCTGATAATGGCAGCTAGAGTTACCATGTAGTTGGTCTCATTCTCATCCCACGGAGAGAGCTGAGAGGGACCAAAGGTCATCCTGCCATTAATGCCCTCTGTTGTGAGAGAGTGTGCACATGTATGCCTGCAGACATTTCAGTGATGATGAAAGAGGTTGGGCTCCATCCTGCGTTTTGTTCTCCAAGCAATGCAGTGGAGGGGAGAGAGCACTGGACCAGGAGTCAGAGAATCAGACTGAGGTCCTGCCTTTTCTCCATGTCCCTTTCTCACTAGGTGACCTTGTGCAAATCATTCAGTTCCCTGGCCTCTGCTTCCTCGTCTCTAGAATGGGTTAACAACATCCGCCTACTCTACAGCCTGATTGTGCTCAAAGACGTAGAGGCACAGGCATGGCATTAGTCAACTGCAAAGTGATAGATTATAATTGATAGTTGATGGCATTTGGAAGTGCCAGAAGCTGTAAGGAATCACGACTTTCTAAAATACTGCTTTGCCAAGGTGCTTTGCTCCTTAGTTTTTCCCAGTGGCTTCCTCCTGCTTGCTAGATAATGTTGCATTAAGTAGCTTCATGCTCAAAGCCTCTTCTCGAGTTTGTCCAATCTTTTCTAGCCATATTTAAATGAACAATCACCAATGTTTATGGACTTCTGACTACACATGATTAATACACTGTAAACTGCTTATCTCAGTGCTCGTCATAGTCCTCAGTGGAGTGCTATAATCATTTCCTCTTTATAAATGGGCAAGTGAGACTTGTCTAAGATCATAATAACTAGCTCGTGGCAACACCCTTAGCTGATCCTATATTCCAAAGCACACTATGTTATTTTCGTCTGTACTGAGTGTTCTGCTCACTGATCTCTGAACAGACTTAGAGCTGCCTGCCTCGATCCAGTCCTCCTGAGTTCTACCCGTACTCAAGGCCAGGTCAAACCCTACCTTCTCCCTGAAGTCTTCTTCGAATATTCTGCCCACAGTGATCCCACCTTCTGAAACTTTATAGACCATCTGGCTCTACAATGCCTTGGTACTTTTTAGATTCTGCCTCATAGTGTCAGGGCAGGTAACTTATTTTAATGTGTATTTCTCAAATCACCAATTGGATTGTATGGCAGGCATCAATATTTTTCTGTAGGGAGCAAGATATTAATATTTTAGGCTTGCAGGCCATAATGTCTCTGTTGTTCAACTCTGAACCCAATTCTGCCATTTAGCATGAAAACAGCCATAGACAATACCCAATGAATGAGTGCAGTTGTGTTCCAATAAAACTTTATTTATGGACACTGAAATTTAGTTGCACATAATTTTCATGGTCATGAAATATAGTTCTTTCAATTTTTTTAAAACACTGGAAATATGTGCCAATCATTTTAAGCTCATGGTCTGTACAAAAATAGGCAGTAGGCTGTACTGACCTGAGGGCTAGTGCTTTGCTGGCCCCTGCTGTAGACTGGTCCTATCTATTTCATCTATTGCCCTCACTGGCTAGTAGTGAGGCCCATGAAAATAATACAGTTTTTTTGTTGTTTTTTTTTTGAGTCAGAGTCTTACTCTGTTGCCCAGGCTAGAGTGCCGTGGCATTAACCTAGCTCACAGCGACCTCAAACTTCTAGGTTCAAGCAATCCTTCTGCCTCAGCCTCCCGAGTAGCTGGGACTACAGGCATGCGCCACTATGCCCGGCTCATCTTTTCTATATATTTTTTAGTTGGCCAATTAATTCCTTTCTATTTTTAGTAGAGACGGGGTCTCACTCTTGATCAGGCTGGTTTCGAACTCCTGACCTTAAGCAATCCTCCCACCTCGGCCTCCCAGAGTGCTAGGATTATAGGCGTGAGCCACTGCGCCCGTCCAAAAATAATACAAGTTTTGGAGTAGCACAAGTCTGAACTCAAGTTCCAGCTCTATATTACATTGTACTCAGCAATAACAGATATGTAATAACTGTTGGCTTCATGCCCCTTTTAAGCCATATTTTTTATTGGCACCTCTTAGTTTTTATCTTAGTTCCATCTTATCCCAAGAATTCAGTTTTCTCAAATGACTCACTAGGGAACAGGGGTAGTTGTTTGGGTAAAATATTGGTGTTTTCTACCATTGAGCCTCACTGGGGAGGATATAGGATTTAGAAATCCCACTGCAAATAGGTAAGTCTTTGCCCCAACTGTATCTGATCTACAAATTGAGACTTCAGGTCTTAATCATCCAGGAAAGATGGTTGCATATGCTTAAATCCTACTTCCTTCCCCCAAAATAAGTTACACTATATTTTGAAATTTATATATTTTCATACCCATTGCCTTTGTTTTTCTATTACATTTTTTTATTCTCATAAAAATGCTTCAATACAGGTATGAATGTCCTGGTTTTATAGTTGAGAGAGGTAAAGTGATTGATTTGCAGAAGGTACCACATAGAATAAGCTTTGAACTCTGAGCTGGAATGTGGGAGGGCAATCTTCTTTCCATCACTAAATTCCTGATGGACCACAGTACATGTCCCAGAAGTCTTATTTACAATTTAATTCCTAAGTGTGCCTTGTTTAAAAAATTCATTATGCTAAATATAATATTTAGGCTCCAAAGTAGTTTCTGGTTTGCAAACTTGAAAACTCATTGGGATCACCAGGTAGATATCTAAAAAGTAGCAATGCCTGGGCACCATCTTCAACTAATTAAATCAGAAACTCTAGAGGTGGGCTTATGTAGCTTAACAAGCTTCCTAGGTGATTCTAATGTGCAGCTAGGGCTGAGAACCACTGGGCTGTAGCAGGTTCACAGGCTCCCTTTGGAACAGCGAGTGGGTGGTGGTCTCTGAAACTTTCTCCTGGTTGACTTGGTGCTAGAGACCGACTTTATCATCTGGCCTCTCTGTGCCCGGGTTAGTCAGCACGCACTTCCTCGTGGTTACCAACTTCCAACCCCATGACTGGCCTAGCCCCAGGAATCTTCTCCAGCTCCCCAAGGGAACTTCCAAAATGTGTTGGTCTTGAGGTGTAGGGTAAACTATTTTTAAAATCGCCTTCCACAAATAGGTAAGTTACTGTTCCTAAAGAGTTTAAATCATCTTTAAAACCCACAGCTAGGTAGTTAAATCCTCGGGGGTGTGCAGGGGAGGGAGCAGGAACAATGTGTGTAGCTTGAAGCCAGTTTAAATGACATATGAATGTTATTATATAAAAACCTTTCCAATTTATAGTCAAAAATTTTCAGATTCCAAAAATGCCATGACATTTTCATGCTAAGTGATAAACATGATAACATGCTGAGATGGTGTTGGCCATGTCTTTTATTACCTCTGCATGTCTCTTTTTTGGAAGATGACAGCCAGCATGAACAGAACAAATTTTCTGAAAATGTACTTTGGCTCTAAAGGCTTTAAACATTTTTTTTCCCCAAATGACCCTTAAAATTGGTTTAGCTCCTTAGTGAAACCAGCAATCATTGTAGTATTAAAACACCATTAAGTCAGAGTAATAAGATGGGGATAATATCCTGGCAAGCTACTTTGCTGAGTTGGTTTAAGGATAAGAAGAATATATAAGTATATTGAGTTCCTAAGAAGGAAAACCTCAAAACACACTTGTCTATCATTAAAATGTTTTAAGTTCTTTATAAAAATAACATATTATTTCTCAAATTACAGAGGACTCTAACAGTGAAGGGGAAAAAAAGACTGTCCTTTCCAAAATAGATTTTTCCACTATTTCTGAACCGAATGACTTTGAAACGATTCAGCACTTTCTCTCATTTTAACATTATTGAAGGGAAAGTGCTCATGACATATTTCACAATTAGATACTATTAAACATTAAGTTCTTTGTGTTGAGTGTTAATCAAGTGCCAGAGTCACCAGTTAATTACTGTGTTTAAGTAAAAAAACATTTTTATCAACTAAATCGAAAAAGCATTTTAGGAGGAATCAACAATAATTTTGGTAAGGGAGTAATAGTATCAGTGTCTGACTTTGCATAGTGGATTCTAGTGTGCAAAGCACTTCCCTTTAAAATATACCACTGAGTTTCCATAGCTACCCTGCAAAGTTGAGGTAAGTCCCTCTTACAGATGGGGAAACCAGGTCTTTGAAAGCTGAAACAGCTTGAACTTGGACCTGGGACCTGTCCTCAGGCCATTTTACATCAAATCCTCCCTTCACAGAGAATTTACTGCAGTAGTTAAGAGTGTAGACTCTAAGATTGCTCAGGTTTCAAATCCTCATTCTGATACTTTGTGACCTTGTACAAGTCATTTTTACCTTGCTGTACTGCCATCTGTTTAGATAGAGATAAAAGTACCCACACTTCATATGATTATTAAAAGGATAAAAAGTGAAAATGTACATAATTGCATGAAATAGATTTTTACTTATGATCCTTGCTCCTTTGCTTTATTTCTTACGAAAGGAAAAGGAGGTAGGAAGGAAAATCACCTAAAAACTGACCATTTTGATGATCAGTTTGTAACAAGACATCAGATCTAGGTGTCTTCCTCTAACACCGAGGAGATGGAAACTATTTATATTCTTAGCAACAGAAGTTTCCAGATCTTCCTGGGCCCATTTCCAACCAGCCTGGGCTAGTTTGCAGGCACTGGCAGGACCAGGTGACCTCCCTGGACAGGCAGAGTCACCCTGAATGACATGACATTTCACCTAAGAAGATCTCTTATTTTCAACCCTTTTGGACTGGAATGAGAGCTTAGCGCAAGGGTGCCCAGATCCGCTCACGTCCTCACAGGCTCAGCTCATAACTTCTAACCTGTCTCTCGCAGGCCTGGGTTTTCATCAGGTCAGTTTGGACGGCCAAGCCTGCATCTGCCCAGATGACAGGTGAATGATCCAAGCCTCAAGGGGGCTTAAATGTCATCACCCTGGCTGAGCCTTTGCAATCATCTGACTCAGTGACAGAGCACTGAGAAACACAACCACCCAGGAAAAAGAAAATAAAAACCAAACGAACCAACACCCACAGGGGGAAAATTCCCTCTCACTTCAGGGCCTAAAACACAAACAGCTGCTACCTCCCAGGCTGAACCACTGACAAAACACACATGGGAGTTTGGTGGATGGAGGAGGAACAATAAACCAATTAAAAAGAATCATTAACTTGAAAGTCATTGTTAAACTTATTTGCTTTACTACCTTCATCATTAATATTTTGCTAAAGCTCATTAAATTTTTTTTTTCCAAATAAGGTTTAAAAGGAAAGCAACAGACCCAAACAGGCAGTTTTTAACTTTAGGTAGATGTGGGACTGAATTTTGCTATCACATGGGAGTGGAAGGGAATCCCAGGAAAGAAACAGAGGTGCTTTGAACTCCTCCAGTTTTGTGGCTTAAACCAAGAATGCCCTGAAGTCACCCAGAGTCAGCTGAAGCAAGACAAGAGGACAGTGAGAATGATCAGAGGTGCAGACGGTTTTTAAAACAAGTCAAAGTGCTTTAGGGCTGG
Source organism: Cheirogaleus medius (assembly GCA_008086735.1). Lineage (NCBI taxonomy): Eukaryota > Metazoa > Chordata > Mammalia > Primates > Cheirogaleidae > Cheirogaleus > Cheirogaleus medius. The sequence goes on from VBSM01001124.1 coordinate 62,340,826, forward strand.
CTTCCTGCTGAGTTCTCTCTTGCTGGTGTTGCAGCTGGGGCCTGTGCTGCCTATAACATGTTTCCATCTCTCCACGGGGCTCTGAAGGGGCTTGGAGTGAAATTTCACTTGAGGGGACTGACTCACTAACTCCCTGAGGTGTCATGGCAACCATTGTCTGTCCTGGCCAACCTCAGGCACATCCTACCTAACAGGACCCACCTAAGAACTTGAAGTGTGTCAGGGAAGAGGAAGGTTGAGGAGTCTGTTTTCCGCTTGATTCCAAATTCTCAGGTTCCTAAAAAGTTATTTTTTGGGGAAACTACTTCAAGACAACCCAAATTGATGATGTGACTTGAGAGAGTCTGGGCCAGCCTTTGGGCACTTGAGACTTACCCGCACTACGTAGTTAAATCTCCTGGAATCCAGAATGGCAGTTGAAAAGTCCAGTCTGTTGAAAGCTTCCCCCAAAGTGCAATATCCATGGCGCTGAACATGAAAAGAGAGGCACAGAAGTTACTCCTGCCACGCAGAGGTCATCCAAGTTAGAATCCAGTTAGAACAATCCAGTTGGACGAATCCAACTGCACTCTGCTAAACAAGCTTGATGTCCATGTCAGGTAACCTGGGGCCACTGGCTTCTTTCCTGCACTCATGAATCCCAGTGAGCCACCAAGATGGGTAATGCAGCCAGCAGCTGCCCGAGTCAGTGACTCACACGTTAAATACCCTTTTGCATGACATGTACCATTTGGACCCTTGCTCTCTGCACGAAATGCTCTGGGAAAATCATTAGTTCCTTATCAAGGAAAGACTGGGAACTAGCTGGGTATATGATGTCAAAGGTCATGGTGGTTTGTGACTGTAACATACTCCTGAGAGGAGAATTAGACCTACCTGTTTCAACAATGTCACCAGCTGGCCTTGCACCGATAGTGCTTCTCTCATTGTGATGATTAAAAGTGTTTTTAAGGCTTCGCGAGGAAGGAAAGAAGCTTTGATCTTTAATCTCTGAATGTACTTGGAGTTGGGAGCTCCTGACTCCTAGTTCCTGCTCTGCTGTGAGTATCTGGGGAGTCTCGGGTATATTACCAGGTCTCACATCACATAGGGAACTAACTAGATGTTCTCCGAGGTCCCTGACAATGATAGAAATGCTATCATTCTATCATTCTGCCTGTATCCTGGTTATCTGAGCAAATGCCCATGCAGGGAGAAATGTACGTAGAAGGGCTGTACAAATGTAGCTATTATAATGTCTGATCTCTTCCTATGTCATGTTGCACAGGCACTGAAAACTTCTGCTAGGATTAGTAATTAGCCCTCCCAGGGCTAAAACTTAAACAAGTTGAAGTCTGAAGAGATCTTAGAAAGAAAGGGAGGTACTGTCCTGAGGCAAAATCTAGGATTTTGTAATAATATGGTTGAGATGGGCATATTAATCTTCATAAAGCACTTTTACATATATAATCTCACTGAATGACTGGCAGTCCACCTAGTAACTTGCCTCTTTCTCTCTCTGTAGCCCCAAACTCCGATGGTGGCTAGGTAGTAGGTTGCCAGCCACCACCACCAGCCATATCCAAAAAGACAGTCGTGATTTGAAGTGATACTTTTTTTTTTTCCTCCTCAATTTCCTTCATATTGAAGTGATGCTGTTGCCCAATTTCCCCCTACCATACCAGGGAGGCATAAGGCGAAGTGTAACTGTTTAATAAATGGATGGATGCTCACCTCTTTAGTACTTCCTTTGTGAACATAGATCCATTTTTCTTGGTGGAAATCTAGAGACAAAAAAATATACCATTTTAAGGTTTATAAAATGTCCCAGATTTTAAACATTTCACTTCAACATTTCACTTTATCCCAAAGTTGAAACACTTTTGACAAAAAATACAAAGACTCTACTGACAATTTAAGAGGATACAAATGCTTTCTTTCTGGAGTGTATAAATACTGGAGCTATACTTTGCTTTGTCTGAAGCACTCCAAATCTTTGATAGTAAAATTTCATATATTAAAGCTCAAAAATTTCAAAAATCTAATACCCAAGTACAAGTTTGTTTTAAATGCCAAATCTAAAACATATACAAGGTCATAAAAGTAGAAATAAAACAGATAACATGAGGAAACCATAGGGTACAGATTAAATTAAAATAATCTATAATTCATGTTTATTAATAGAGCTTTATATTCTCTGCTAATACTTACACATAGCATCTAGAAATGTAATAGTATTTATACAAGGAAAGAGGGAGAGGAAAATCTATTTCTAAAGCCTTGAACACAGTACATAATATAAGCACACCCTGGAATTGATTCAGCTGACCACATCACTGTATAATAACTATATTACCTATGTTAAATACAAGTGACAAGCAGGAAATAAAGACCTCAACTAGCAAATAATTTATAAACAAGACTATAAAGAACACATTAATCTCACTTGTAAAATGCACAGCCAGGTTTCTGAGTACAAAGATCCTAGTGACCTCTGTTAGTGACACAGTGAAATATTAAAGCAGATGTCTAACATGGGAGGTGTGATCCCTCCTCTCCCCTCTCCCCCTGCCAAGAACCAATCATAACCATCTTCAAATAGCTTTTTTTTTAGGTTCAAAACAAACAGCTTACACTGAGTTTTGGTTTTGCTATTCAGTATGTCCTTCTTTCTCTTCTTGGCTGCAACATCATAGTTCAGGCTGTTGAAAAGATTCTCCTTATTGTACACCTCCTTGTTGCAGTAACTATGAATAACAAGAGAGGATGAGATGTAACAGCTATACTTTAATGTGAGCTGTTTCTATAAATAACTTATTGGGTTATAAAAAAAACAAACATCCATGCTTCTCAAACAAAATAAAACAATAAAATAATCACTCAAAAAAAAAAGTCTATTCAGGCACAGACTTCTTTCTTTGAGGATGAAATATTGTCACATCTGTGTGGAAGGCAGGGATGGGGATTTCTACTTCTTTTGAATTCCCTAACAGTGCCTGCCATTGTAATTTGATACACAGCACTGTCCTCTTTAAGAGCAATGCAGGGTACTACAATATTACTTTAAGCAAAAATGATGAATGAGGGGAGGGGTGGTTACTTGTATCACTGTAACACAATGCTTTCATTTTGCAAAAGCATCTACCCCAAGCTGCTGCTGCAGCTTTTTTTTAAACCCAGTTTTATTGAGATATACTTCACATACCATACAATTCACCCATTTAAAGTATACCCAAGCTGCTTTTAACTCGCATGCTATAGCATGTCTTTGAAACGTGATTACATTTATAAAAATCTGACTTAGAAACTCCATTTCTAGGAAACGTTTAGTATATAGTGCTAGTTGCTTAGGTTTCATGTAGTTCCTTGACTAATACTAGGGATTATACTGTGACTTTGGCTCCTAACTGAAACGAGGTGAATTCTTTATTCTTAAATTTATTATATAAGGGTTGAACAGACATTGAATGTGCCTATTTAATTCACAGGTCTTTGAAAGATGGGCAGGCTTAACTTGGGTGTATATTTCCCAAGGCTAAGCTATTTGAGGGGCTGATGAGCTATTCTACTACACTGTGTAACAACTTCAGAGTAAATCTGAATAGTTTCTGCAGAAGGAATGCAGGAGCAATATGGAAGTATAATGAGAAGATAGGTTCCCCAACTCCCTCAACCCCCATTAGGTATGTAAATCAGGATTTATAATACCAACCGGTAAAACATAAATTAAAGGGTTTTTGCTATATCACCAATATATTATGCTCCTTTAACTTTCTGAGTTCCTCTGCTGAATTTAAAATGTGACTTAATTTATATCTCTTTTGCACATACATCTGTTGGGTAAAATGATATACACCTGCATTTCTATATTCCCTTAGCACTGTGTGAATGATGGAAGAGAAAAGATTGATTTCCAGTATCTTTTTGTTATAATAGGCTCTTAAGTGGTACTTTAATTATTAATAGTATAATAAGTATCTTGCTAAAATGCTTACACATGACATCACCAACAACATATTCAGTGTTGCTTTTCTGTACCCATTGGGATAAACTTGATGAATAATCAATCATTGGTTAATCTTCTTTCATAAGGCTATGCTTAATACCATTTATTAAGTCTTATAAACTTAGGCTTCTCCTTTCCATTCTGGGAAACAGGATTTTCAGGTTGCAGAAATGTCCTCTCTCAGAGGCACTTTCGTAAGTAAGCCAACGGTGAATGTTTTGGGCCAGGCACATGAGTGTATATTTGTCTACTTGCATGACTATAGACGCACAAAATCATCCATCAGTCCATCTGCTCCAAGGTCAGCACAAAGAGAGGGGTGGAACAAAGAATAGAACTCTGAGTCCCTGAGGCTAACTTAAGAAATTTCAATCAAAGTTGAGAAAAAGAAAAAGAGATGGAAGGTCACTTGAGTGGTCTATCATGTACCAAAGCTGAAAACAGCTTTAGAAAGCAAAGCTAGAACATTTTGTGTGCAAAAACCATATGAAGGCTTATTTTTAAACACATACCACTAAAATGACAAAAACCTACAGTATAAATTCCACATATAGAGAACCATAAAATGAAGCTGTCCTATTCTCAATTACACATTTCAAGTTCAGCAGAAAAATTTCAGAGCCTGGGCCACAGATAGTGACCATCACTTAGAAATTTTAAATATTTGTATTTCATCTTATTCTTTTCTAATTGAAAACATTCTTCAAAGGAATCTGAGCACTTGCTTTCCTCACAGAAGCTACAATAACCTGCTTTAAGCCCAAGTGACTCATTTCAAAAGCTAGTTTAAGAAGCATTTTACATAATTGATGATGCTGTCTCACTGTATAATTAGAAAAGTTTTAACCAAAGAGAAACCGTATACTTTTCGTTTGGTATTAGGTTTTGGATTCTGGAGGTAGGGCCTGGAAAGGTCTATGGGGTTATTTGCATTGCCTACTTATATGTGTTCTTTTGAGCAATAATATATTCAGTTAGAGGCTATTTTGAGAGTTCAACTGCATCCATTTCAAGGAAATGCAAAGCCAATGGAAAATTACAACTGAAATTTTAAATAAGAAAAACCACCACCATTTAGGAATTACAGCATTTTTTTTAAAATAAGCAAAACCATCTCATTGAGGCTGCTTTCTTCATTAAATTGAATAATAGCCAGCAAGTTGCTATTTTATAGTCACTTCTTACTAATCTTGATTTTTATAGGCATAGGCCTAGAATAAGAAAAGACCTCTTCCCCCAGCCTCACACTACTACATACCAAGATACTTTAAGACAACTTTAGAAAAGGTGGAAAGATTTCAAAATAAGACCATAAATGAGACTATTTTGGCAGTAGATAAAGGAGGGAATGAAAAAAAATCCCTATTTCTCATTTCATTTGCGATAAAAACCATTTAAGAAAGCAGTGACCTGCCAAAAGGCTTAGTTGTAGTTATATAGACTTGATTAAAGCCAGTGAGATTTCTATGCTAATTTCCTCTAATACACATCCAGATCACCAAACTCACAAGACTAGTAGCCTGAATGCTCTGGTGAAACAAACAGCCTAGTGTATAAAACTCATAGAATAGTATCTTGCACACAGCAAGCACTCGTAAAATCTTAACTATTATTTTTGTCTAGGGCACCAAGGTAAACTTCCTGCTTCCTGGTCCAGCCTTAGCTATACAGTAAAGCAACATTCAAGGGAGTTTTTGACTACAGAAGTGTAGGCTTAGAGAAGACTGGCCAAGTTTCAGACAGTTTAGGTTACTCATCCCGGAGGCGGGGCGGGGAGGGGGTTGTTATGCCCAGTGCCTCAACCACCACTTCCTTGAAGTATTCTTGGATCATCCCAGTTCAAGCTGAACTCTTTCCTTGAATTCTTGATCTGCCCCACCATATTTAACACTTGCCATTCCCCTTCTATTTTATATAATGACAACGTTTTGAGAGGGGGCCCTGCTTTAGGCTTATCTTAAATCCTCCTGCGATCTCAGTCCTGGGCACTTGGCTGCGATGGGATTTGTAACATTCTGCTTTGGGAAGAGGACAGGGTCCTGGGCCACAGACGGAAAGGCCAGCGGAGTCCAGAGTAGGTGTATGTGCAGACAAGCCTTGGTCAACACTAAACAATAACTCCAGGCTGAAAACCACCAAATGCACCCTCCATCCCTCTCTTTTGTTTGAGCAGCTCACAGAATGGTACAGGGAATGAGAAAGTAAGTCTTCCATGCTTCTGTAGTCCTCTGTTTAACTTACCAACCCCCGCCCCCTCACCCCTTCTTTAAGAGCCTGCCTTTTGTTTTCTTGTAACAGGAGAGGCATTTAACTTTACCTGTGTGGGCAGGCACTCAGCCCAAACCTGACATCACAGAGAAATGTCACCAAGACCGAAAACAGTGGGGATATTTGAGATTACAAACCTAGACCTCAGAAGGCCAACTACCTTTAAGAAGTTGGCAGATTTTTTATGCTACGTAGGGAAGGGACTGTTTACAATTACTGGGAAAAAAAAAAAGCCCCGCAAACAAGAAGCCAGCTGCTTTGCTAGGTGGCTACCAAAGGATTCCTAAACTCTGACTCAAAGGACCACAGGTGTTCGCTGATCACTATTTGTGGTAGTGATGATGAATGTGACAGCTCCAGCTCAGGTGTAAAATGGAAGGAAAGAAAAGAGGCTCATGAGGGGGACACAGGGGGGAGGAAGCTACCTGATCCCAGCCTAGTCTAAACCTCTGTTTAGTTAAACCTCTGTAAGTTAAAACCATTTGCAGGCCTTCCATACTGTGGCAAGAGAGATACCACTATTTATTTCTAAAGGAGAGTTACACCAGTTTATCTCCTGGAGCCGCTATAGGGTGAATATTAATACAACTCTTCATTTCAAATCCTCTCCTGTGGAACCCAGTCCTCTGCTCCCCACTGAGGAGCACCCTACAATTATATTTGAGTGAGCCACTGTGACACCGCTCATCAGACCATTGCTTACCTACCTAGAAAGAATCTGAACTTTTATACAGAAATAAAGTACCAAAATATTAGATCATCGTTCCTTAGGAACAAGGAGGAAGGAAGGAAGCTTCTCATTTTGTTAAGGGAGAATAATTTAGGCATAATTGGTAACTACAGTCACTAAGAGATATAGTCTGGCAAGAGCAGTTGGTCTTTTTATCTTTCTATAAATAAATTATCTGATTTTCTGTAAATAAGAATTCTTTATAGTGCTCCCAAAACTCCCCTGGGACTGCCTCCAAGTATGTCTAACATAAAGGTTAACATGCTCGTGTCTCTTCTGACAGACCCCAGGATTAAATAATCTCTTTTTTTTCACTGGAGACAAAGGGAATTTGATGCATTACAAACTAGAAACAAATGGAGGTTCTGCAGGTCAAGCTGCCAAAATAACCATATTTTCTTGATAGTTTTCTTAAAATTTATTGCCAAGGCTTCATCCAAACAACCACTGGTAAATCTCAGTAAGTGGGAACCTGGCCCAGTTACAGAACTCTCCACTGAAGTCAATTTAAGAGTGTGCGCGGGGGGCAGGGGGGCGCAGTGGTTTTAACCAAAGGCAGCAGGAAAAGGGACCCCGGGGTGACCCGGGCTGCACCAATCCCCTCTGGACCCGCTTTCATCACCCTCCTCACCGAGTCTCTGGCAGTCAACTGTCAGGGTAGGGACTGACAGATTCCAGACCACCTAACCATTAGCTGGCGCTTGTGTCATTAGCCAAGTCGAGCAGGGAGCCCAGGCGACCTCAGATTTTCCACCAGGCTGACAAAGCTCGGGTGAAACCTCAAACCCACAGGCTCACCTGAGCCAGGCAGGCTTCCCACAGCTGACAGGCACCGCTCGAAACGGGAACACGCTCACTGTACAAAGAAGACTGACGGAAAGGGCCACGGAGGAGACAGGTGCAAGTGCGTGGTCCTCCCAGAAGCAGAGAGCTTGTGGTTTCATCCCCCGCCTCCCTTCCAGGCTCGGCATCTCTGCCGCCCCCACTCTCCACCGCTCGGCGGGTCAGCCCCGAGAGCGCTGCGGCCCCTGCCCGGTTACTCATCGGCCCTGGCCACTCCGTGGTCGCCAGTGCGTGGGAAGGGCCTGGTGGCGCTACGGGCAGGACCCGTGTCCAGCTCCGTTGTCGCCTTGTGCCCCCCGCGCTTGGGCGCTCTGAGCCCCGCCACCGCCGCGGTGAAGGGCGCTCCGCTCACTCCCCCGCGCCGCCGCACGCGCAACTGCGCCACTCCGGTGTCCTTAAGGTGGGGACCCCTAAAGTTCCGTGCTTAAGTTTGAGCGTTTGAGGACAAGATCTGAGATTGTTAAGAGATTCTCAGAGGGACCAGGTGTTCTGTAACGAGTCGTGTCCACTTGGAGACGCTGACCTTGAACGATAAGAGAAACCAAATTCCCAGTCTCCGTGCTCTAGCGACCTCTGCAGAAATCCAAGCAATCCCTCCCATCCCCCTGGTGTGGCCCCCTCTTTACCCAGTCCCGGCCTTGCCTGCCCTTCATTCACCTGCCCCGCGCCCCCCAGACCAGCCCGGGTCGGTTTTGCAGGGCTGGAAGTTAGTGGCGGGCCCCTCACCTGCTGAGGTCGCTCACAAAGCTGCCGCTCTTCTCATCCAGGAAGCGCTTCCAGCCGTCGGCCGTCTTCACCCAGCTCTGCCCAGGGGACCGCCAGTCCTGCCCGAGGAATGGCATGGCACCGCGAGCGGACGCGACCGACGGACAGGACGGACTGAAGGACCGGACTGGCCTGGCGGCCTCGGAGACGCGCCGCCCGGGGCGGATGATGGGGAGCGGGGCCCGCAATGGGGACGGTGCAGGGACTGGCGCGGAGGGCTGCAGGTCTGGGGGAACAGAGCGGGGCACTTTGCGCTCGCAGGGTCGCTGGCGCTGGGGAGGGTCGCACGGCGCGGCTGGCTCCCTGGAGTGCTGCGCGGCCGGCTGTCCCAGCTGCAGTATTTATCCCCCGCCGCTGGCCGCGGCTCTTTGTTGCCGGAAGAGCCGCCTGCTCTTAGCCCTGCCCCCCCACCCGGCCCCGAGGCCACGTGGCTTTGTTTATGGGCTCGGTTTGTTTTCCGAGGCGCCCGCGGCTCCCGCTCCTGTCCTGGTTGCACAACCGCGCGCAGGTGAAAACTTGAATCGGCCCTGCCAGGCCGGGTCTCCCCGCGCCCGTCCGCCCCTGGCACCTCCGCGCGTCCTCCCCGCCCCCAGGGCGCAGCTGCCGCGGCCCGAGAGAAAGGCCCGGGGCTTCTCCTGCGGCTCCCGGGCTGGCAAGGGGCAGGGAGGAGGCCCGAGCGACGTCTGGATCACTGCGGGGCGGGCGTGCGGATGAGGGCCAGGTCCCCTCCTGCCCCCGAGCTGTCAGGATCCACCTCCGCAGCCAGATCGGCCTCCGGGGGCGCCGTGCTCAGCGCGGCCAGGGGCATGTTATGGGGCGCAGCCTCCTGGCCTCCGTCTCTGCCCAAACCAGGTTCTAGGGTGCCGGGGTTGGAGGGGGGCGGGGAGAAGTGACAGCCTCTCACCCCGCCCCGCCCTGGAGCTGTCATTAAGAGTCCGCAGTTAGTCTGCCTCAGGGGCGGCAAAGGAATGAGGAGAGGAAGGCCGAGGTGGCATCTGGTCCCCGCAGGGTGGGAGTGGAGAGCAGAGACGGTCCCCCAACCCACCCCGAGCACCCTAAGCGAGCGGCGCCAGCATCCGCGTCACCTGGCCCCGCACAGCGCCACCACCTAGCAGGGTAGGGGGCTCCCAGGCCCGCTCATGTCCAAACCTAGGACTTCTAGGACCTCTAGGACTTCGTCGGCGCTGGGCTTTTGTTTTGAGACACCTGTGTACCCTCCTCCCCTTCCCTCAGTTAGGCATTCTCTCGTCTATTGAGTTTTCTCCGGGAATATCATGCCAGGAGTTTGTTTTTCATTTTGGTGAGAGTGAAGAGAGAGAGGCTCCAGGTCGCTGCCAATGGATGAAGACTAAAAGAACTGCGCTGAATGCGTACAGTGCGCAGGGGTGCCCTCACTTACCTGATCCGGTGTGAGAGTTACCCTATTTCTAGAGGACGGGGCGAGGGCCCCATAGAGGGGTTAAGCGAGTGACATGCCCAGGGCCACAAGGCTAGTTTTTTAGTACAACCCTAGTGCAATCTGAAAATAACCTGTTTGCTTTTACTTTGTTGTTGTTGATAACAATCTACCCCTTTCTGCAGCATGTAAACTCCAGGAGAGCTGGTCCGTCGGGTTCCAGCGGCTTTTCAGCCCTAGTCCCCTGCCAGGCCCAGAGTCGTCCTTCCACAACTATTTGCTGCGTGAATAAGTGAATGGATATGGGAGGCTGCTGGAATCCGGGTGCCTTCTTGCCCTTCAGCACCTCTAGTTATGATGCTTTACGGCCTGATCCGTTGGCAATTAGTTTACACAGGGCAGCAGCGGCAGCAGAGTAAAATTCCCCTGCTCAGGAATTAGCTTTAAACTTGATTCTTCCATATCGCTTTCTCTGCAGCCATTGATAGGTTCTCTGTCATTGATTCTGTAATCTTTAACACTCAGAGTAGGCAAAGGAATTTTGTGTGTCCTGTGAGGCTACATGTTTGACGGGGAAGAGATGTTTTTAATAAAGCTTGTTTTCAAGTAGCCAGGGTTTTCCGATTTAGGTTTCCCACCATAAATAATTTATTAGTGTAATAGTAGTAAAAAATAGCTTGTAAAAACACTGCAGAAGATCCCAAACAAATGTTAAGCCTGTGATCATGCTAACGAGTGAGAAAATGTTGGGTCAGGTCTTTGTTGGAGAGAAATGATATCTGCAAGGAAACATAATTAAGGGATATGATTATTAAAGATGCATACTAGTTATGTATGTGTCAGTAAGCTACATCTCTGTGGAAACCAGAGGGCCAGAAGGTAGAAGATTTGAATTCTAGTTCTGCTACAGCAGCATGCTGCCTGCCCTACTTTGGATAAATGACTTAAACTCCTGGGGCTTCATTTACTCAACTGTCAAGAAAAAATGGGGCCATTATTGCCTAACTTTCAGGATTATTTAGCAACTGTGATAGATTTGTAGTATTAGTAAGAATTCTCCCTTCCTCTTTAGTAGTGTAATGCACCCATATCTTTGCCATAGTCTGTAGGTGGGTGATGTGTGCTTTTCTGATTTTTGACATTGGGCTTGGCCGTGTGATTTGCTTTGGCCAATGGGCTGCTGGTGGATGTGATGTGATGTGAGCAGAGTATATGGTGTATATGTACTTGCTTGGTTGGGCTTGAACTCTGGTGTGTCTACCAGTTCCATGAAAAAAGCAGGGGTGTGCCACCATCCACCATGCCTGGCTGATTTTTTTCTATATAGTTTTAGTTGTCCAGCTAATTTCTTTCTATTTTTAGTAGAGATGGGGGTCTTACTCTTGCTCAGGCTGGTCTTGAACTCCCGAGCTCAAACGATTCACCCGCCTCAGCCTCTCAGAGTGGATTGACTGCTTTAGATTTCCCCCACCGTAAAAAAAAAAAAAAAAAAAAAAATCTAACTTGACAATTCTTTAAGCACATGGTTTCTACTAGGAGGCTTTGTAATGCTGAGCCCCTCAAGATAAAGAATGTGGTACGCTGTGTCCAGAGCAGTTACCTTCACTTCAGATGCTGGCTTGACTTTGCAAAAACTCTTTGATTTGGAACCTTTTCAAAGCAGAGCATTTGAGAATCGCCAAAGGCAAAGTATTAGTGTTACAGCTTCAGGCTGAAGATAATAGAGACAGATGGATACTCAGAGAATCTCACAAGGCACAGACTGGCTAGGACCCAGTAGGCCTAATGGGTTCGGCAGTGCATACAATGTGAGTACCGTGGCTTGTGCGTTCCATTGCATGGGCACTTAGCTGCTGCCCTTCCTGCACAGCTTTGTATAACAGATTGCCCAGATTGCATGCTGGGCATTTGATTTTTCATGTGTGCTTCTTCTCCATGGGGCTGTGAGCTCCTTGATGGTAGGGCTGTGTCTTAGTGGTTGAGTACCACAGTATCTAGTCCAATGCTTGGTACATGGCAGGCAATCAATAAATCAACAAATGTTGAACTGAGCTAGAAGACTGTTATTCCCACGTCTTCACCTACTGACATCTTGTCACTTCATTGACACAGCAGGGTGTGGAGGAGGCAGGGCTGGGAGCCTATGGTGCATTCTCTGTTGCGTTCTCTGATAGTGGTACCTTACCAGTGGGTGAGGCAAATAGAGATGGTGAACAAAAGGTGGCATCTTAGAAAAAAAAAGTTTTAATGTACTATTCTACATTTAATGTACTATTCTACTGATAGTTCTGTGCTGAAGACAGGGTGCCAGGCGCTTTGCATACAATCTTGTTTAATACTCCTCACAAATCTGTGAGCTAGAAATTGTTATTCCTATTTTATAGATGAGGAAACTTAGGCTCAGAAAAGTTAGTCTGCCTAAGATCACCCAGCAAGTATGTGGTAGAACTCAAACTGGTACCCAGGTCCACCTATAACCCTGACTGGAACCAAATTGACTAGGTTCCCTAGCCAAATCATGGTTCCCCACTTAAAAAGCTATGTGATCTTGGGCAAGTCACTTAACCTCTCTCTGCCACACTTTCTTCATTTGTAAAATGGTAATAATGATAGCACTTACCTTAAAGGGTGTTTTGAGGATTTATTGAGATAGTATGTATGAAGTACTTATAACAGTGCTAATGTCAATGGTAGTTTATTGTTATCTTTATGCAATGTTTGTACCTCCATCTTTTACTTGGTTAAGTCCGTGTTCATCTTCCCCATTGAACGTATGTTTTGAGGGCATGGAACATAGCTCATTCAGCTAATTTCCAGATGTGGGAAAACGTGTCTATTGGAGTTAAGAGTATAACGAAATGATAACTTGCATTTTATTAGTTACTATTAATGCTTATTGCACTTTATGGAAATGGACCTTATTCTGTACAAAATGTAGAAGATTACAAAGGTATACACAGCACAAATTTAGCCTGACCCCTTCCTTGACACTGTTTAAAGAAACTGTTTGTAGAAAGGACTGTGAAAATCTTGGTAAATATGAAGCACATTGTTGCTTCTAAACCAAAATGACATTTGTTTATAGCTTTGGCTGAGGGTCTGTTGACTTCTCACTGAAATGCAATGGTATTTTGTTTTTTCATAGTTTCTCTTTCTGAAAGAGTATTATTATTATTATTTTTTTGATGAAAAATACTTATCAGCAGTAGTTGTAAGTTAAAAATAACTTTAGCTCGTCGGGTGAGGCAGAGGCAGGAATCAACCAGATTTGTTCAAGTTAGAGTGAATTTTATAAAGGAGGAGCTAGAGGAATTCAATGTATTAAATCCATCCTGTTAGTGCAGTCATAAAGAATGTATGTTTAATGTCACAACAATTTGCATATGACCTTCCACCCTGCGTCTGTCTGGGGTGGGGCATCTCTGAAACAGTGTGAAATACGTCTGTTAGGTGTGTGAGCAGGAAGTGCCAGCTGTGTGTTATTTTTGGGTCTCTGGCTGCTGCAAGTCCTGCCAACTAAATTAAAGTTGGTCAGACACATGTCACTGAAAATATGCTCATTACTTTAATGAGAATCATTTGGCATTCCTCAAATGTGGGCCTAGTTCTGCTTTTGAGAGAGGGTCAAAGGCATTTTGCTATAATCCTCCTCCTTTCATAGCCCAATTGCTCAGCTTTAATGAAAATTCTTTTTTTTCTTTTAATAAGTAGCAAAAAGGATTTGAAGACAAGGCTGTTAACTTTTGTATAATTTAAGGAAATGAATGAAACCACAACATTCATACCACTAGGCCAAACTTCCAGTGTTTCTTTAAAAAAAAAAAGATTTTAAAGTAAGGATGTTAAATTTATTATAGTCAATTTGTATGTTAAATTTGTTATGGATGCAAACCTCTCAGTACAATATTAGTGCCTAATTGGTTAAAACCAGCCTATTGATAATCCTTCAAATGGTATCTTGAATGGTTGAGTAACAAATTTTAGTTCTGAGATTTCTCATATGCAAAAATAGCTTGGACAGAAATTCATCTAGACATTGTGTCTAGTGGTTTACTTACTGTCAATAATGTTCATATAACTTTGCACAGGAGATATTTTTATACCTATTTTATAGATGAGGAGACTGAGGCTCAGATATGTTAATAACTTACTCAAAGCTCTTCTTAAAAATCAGAACAGACCCTAGAGGGAATCTAGTCCAATCCTTCCTTTACCCACAAGAAGGCTGAAAGCCCAGAGAAGAGAGACACTGAGGAACACAGAGCTAGTTAATAGCAGTCCTAGGAATTGGGCACCATGAGACCAAACCAACAGGATTAGAATATTCCATTAATCTTACTGTACCAACCAATGTCCCTGAAAAATGTAAATTTTGTTTTATTTTATTTTATTTTTGAGACAGAGTCTCACTCTGTTGCCCAGGCTAGAGTGCTATGGCGTCAGCCTAGCTCACAGCAACCTCAAACTCCTAGGCTCAAGTAATCCTCCAGCCTCAGCCTCCCAAGTAGCTGGGACTACAGGCGAGTGCCACCACACCCAACTAATTTTTTTTCCTATTTTTAGTTGCCTGACTAATTTTTTCTGTTTTTAGTAGAGACAGGGTCTCGCTCTTTGCTCAGGCTGGTCTTGAACTCCTGACCTCAAGCAATTCTGCTGCTTCGGCCTCCCAGAGTGCTAGGATTATAGGTGTGAGTCCCTGCACCTGGCTGAGAAATGTAAATTTTGAAGTAAAATTCAAATCTTCTGATTTACACATTCCAGTGACTGAAAGTTATCAGGATTTCTCATCAAACGAGTTTGGTCCAAAGAATACAAGAAAAATAATAACAGGTACTTGAGCCCCTAAAAAGATTATTCTTCAAAGTTGAACCGGATCCTGAGAAACAACAGATTTGAAACATCAGGTGCGCTGTAAGTCCTTACCTTTCCATTAGATTACATGCAGACCTGCTGCTTGTTATTTTTTGACAAATTTTTGTCCTCACTGCGTGTTTTAACTGGTTGACTCTAGTGATTGGAGAAGTGTTTAGTGAGTCGTGTTAAGTCTGTTTCCTTGTATGAGTCACCTCCTGCTTTGTTGAATCCTGGAGAAATCATTGAACCTGTTTGGCATTCTGTTTTCACATTTACGTACACACATGTGTTAGAGAGATGGTTGTGTGATTCTTTGACATCATTGATTGAAGGATGATCATTATGACAATGACAATTTTGCGTTGGGAAAGAGGAAAACACAATTCTTTCCTGTCCTTTTTCTTGGGTGGTTGGTCTATTTCTCCCTGTCGTACCTGTCATTTTCCCACAGAAAGCAAAAGTCTGTAGATGTACTTTCTTCACTGCCATATTCCTGCTGCCTGGCACATAGGAGACCCCAGCATATGTGGTATTGAATTTCTAAGCTGTAGCCTAACAATTGTGGGTACGTGAACTGCAAACCATTTTACTGCTAACAATTGTGGCTACAGCAAACCATTTTACTGCTTCTCTTAGATGATTCAATAAAAATAAAAATAAAACAAACCCATGATTTCTTTTAAACAGTACATTTCAGGAGGAAGAAAGTCATTTAAAAATCAGTACAGAATGTTCATCTTCTCTTTCATTACAGCTACAGCCTGAGATATTCAGTCCTCTACCGGACATAATATTTTCAACCAGGGCTTACTGTTGATAATAATTTAAGAAATAATTTAGTCTTTTAAACATCTGCTTTGCTAAAAATGGTATGCCATAAACTTTTGCTAAATGTCTTTAAACTGTGTATTTATTGAAGAGATGGTACATATCTTAGAATTTTTCTCTCCTTCGTCAACTAAGCAAAAGTAGTGCTTATCTTTAAGTTCTGTTTCTGACCACTTTACAGGTGGTAACATTTATGGTAGAGCGTCACTCATTCATCGTCTCTACAGGGACACATCACGCCCTTGCTATGTTCCTGGTGCTCTTCTAAGGCAGCTTTGGGAACACAGAAATGAACACTTACTCTCAGCGAGTTTATAGGCCCTAAGGAGAGAGACAAATAAAAACCATGTGACGTGTGCAGTGAGAGAGAGAAGTGCAGGGTATTATTAGGACAGCTGTGAAGATAAAGCACCTAACCAGCCTGGAATAGTTGGAGGAGGCTCCATGGAGTTGGTTGTAAGCTAGGTCTTAAAGGATGGGTAGGAACTGATCAAGCGCATGCAGGTAAGGATGGAAGTGGGTGGGCCTGCCAGGTGGAGGAGACAGCAGGAACAAAGGCAGAGAGGAGAGGAGCAGCATGGGGCGTGGTGAAGGACAGAATGAGAGGCAGAGCGTGAGGACAGCTGGCCACGGGGAGGTGGGCAAGGGTGGGATCGCAGAGGGCTCTGTGTACGTCAGCAGAAAGCTTCGGCTTTATCTGAAGGAGTGGGAGCCATGGACGAGCTGTACGCCAGGGAGTACTAGCCGGTAGATAGTGCTGTAGGCAGGTATCTCTCAGGGGATGGAGAGAGGGATAGAAGTACATGACAGGAGGCAAAAGACCAGTGGGAAGGATGTTGCTGTTCCCAGGCAGCATTTGGTGAGCAGCAGAGCCAAAAGACCAATGAATAGCTGGAAAATAGGCTTGAGACATGTTTAGGGGGCAAACACTGCAGGAATGACTTGGTGACTGCTCAGAGGGGAGGGATGAGGAAAGGGAAGCATCAAGGAGTCTCATTGTTCTGAGTGAGACCTCACTTTCACTGGTTTTAGGGCCAAGAACAGAACAAGTTCTGTGCTTCCTCTGCCCCCGGGAAGATTGCCTGTGTTGCTGGAAGGACTTCCTCCTAACTGCCCAGGCCTGCCCAGAGGAAGAGGCAGGAGCTCTATTTGGAACAACATTCAGAAGGGATCTTTTCTTCTTGCTCTCACCTATCTGACCCATCTGGAATAAGATGGGGTTTTTTTCTGCCAATGGTTACAGCACTCCAAAACATAGTCCTGTACATATTCCATTTCCAAATGCCCTAAAAATGTTATAAATATATATACTGTGCTATTTCACACTACCAGCAAGTTATAACAAATTTTCTTTTGCACAAATAAGCAAAGAATGAAATTACCTAAAATCAACAAATAAGTGAACGCATAGTGAAAATTTATATTACTTTAATACCATCTGGTTAGGATCCCTTTTCTGCTAGCCCCCTGATTTAAGGGGATGCCTCACTGTGTGTAGTCTTGGTGTGGATTTTGCTCACTTCCAAATATAGGACCTAAAGGGACCAGATTTTCTCACTCCCTGCCAGAGGCAGGCATGTGACTTCGCTTTGACTGATCACGCAGTCTTCTGGGGAAGCGACAGAAGGAGGTTGTTGGTTCTGCGTCAGAGGGCATTCCTGCCAGCACTGGTGAGGGGGAGGTGCCCACCACGGATGAGTCCTGTGGTGGGAGCTTTGCTGAGGTCCTTGCTGCCTGGTCCTCTGGGGCTTTTTCAATTCCTGCCTGTTTTCCAAGTCTGTTTCTTTAGCCTCTTGCTGATATGATGTGCCCCGATAGTCTTCCAATAAAATCTTTGCATAAGCCAGGGTCAATTTCTGTTGCTTGCAAACAATAATCCTGATACTGTAAACCTTCCATGTAGGAGAAGTATCCAGAGACTAGGTCACACACAAACGCTCGCCCTCTCCTTCACGCATCACTCCCCTACACCCCTCCGGTCTTACGTGCTCATGTGTGTACTGGAGCCAAGGCTTGAATTAGACCACAGAGGATGATTTGTAAGTTTCAGGATTTACCCAAAAAAAAAAAAAAAAAAAAAATCTTCTGAGAAAACTGGACTCAAGCCCAGAGAAGGGATTTTGCCTTGCACAAAACTTGCAGATTTAGAAATATTGAGACAGAGAAGAACATTGAATCATCCCTGTGTGACAGTCAAAGATGAAGCATTGGAAAGCTTAGAGCTGTAGATTTTGCTTATAAAACCATGGTATGAACATCATCAGGGCAGCAAGCCTGAGCCCAGAGAAAGTTCATTTGGTGAGATTTTGTAAATTTACCCAAGGCATGTGTTTTGTGACAAACTATTTCCATAACTGATGCTTCAGATGTGGCACTTAGCTTGAAGGCAGGAGGAAGGGAGTGACATTTCTTGTCTATTGTGTGATTGACTTTTATCTACATTGGTTTATTTACCTCAAAACTCTACAAGGTAGGTATTAAAAATATTCCTGTTTTATTCATAAGGAAACGGTACATTAGGTAACTTGCTCCGAGTTACACAGTTCACAAGTCACAGAGCTCAGATTTGAATCCAGGCCTTTTGACTCCAAAGCTCGTGCTCTTCCTATAATACCATTCTGCCTCCTGAAGGTTGTGTGAGGGCCACAGAGGAGAAAAAGAACAGAGAGAGAGACTTTAGAAGAACATTCTTCTTCCATGTAAATGAGAATCGGGATTGGAGACATAGCCGACTGGTTTTTAACACACCTGCCACTGTGTAGTCTGGAGGGGCCTTGGTTGTCTTAGTATCCCACTCAATATCACCTCTAAATAACCAAGAAACTCACTTTGTGGCAAGTGAAGTACAGGGTTGGGCTCTTGTTAACAAAATTAGCTGATTTTGCTGTGTTACCCGTCACTCAGAAGCTTGATGTTATAGAACTATAGAATGACCTTCTAAAGACCAGCTAGGAAATAACATCCTAAAAATTTGGGAGTACCATCTTGCAGAATGTGGTAAATGCAGTGTTGCTTCCCCTATATTCAGAACACACGGTCTTGGAACCAAGGGGCAGGACGGGCACAACCCTGTCTTAGTTTTAGACTATTACACCTAATAACCTACTTAGAGCATTTTGGGTTCCCATTGCTGAAAGCTTGGTTTGGTGCAATTGGAGGTCCTGGTTTCCACCTGGGAACACAGATGTGTTCCATTAAATTTCAAGCTGAAAACTAGTCATTTTAAGCTCCTCATGGCCACTGAACCAACAGACAGACAAGATGGTAACTCTATTGACTGGAGCAATTGATCTTAATCATCAGAGGAAATTAGGTTACAGTTATCCACAGATGGCAAGAAAAACCATGTCTAGAGCTTAGAGCAGGGATCCCCAACCTATGATAAGTTGTATAAATATTTCATTATATATTACAATGTAATAATAATGGAAATAAGTGCATAATAAATATAATGTGCTTGAATCATCCCGAACCTCCTCCTCCCCAGTCCGTGGAAAAATTGTCTTCCATGAAAATGGTCCCTGGTGCTAAAAAGTTTGGGGACCACTGGCCTAGAGGACTCAGTGGGTCACTTCTTAGCACTCTCATTCACAATAATAACGGTTAATGGAAAACTGTGACAGCTCAGTGAATATAGGATCACAAGAGCTCAGATCCTGTGGAAATGAAGGCTTGACTCATTCTGTCAGGTAAAGAGTCCACCCACCTGAGGTGCTGAGGGCCAGGAGTAGGGGGAATGGGCGGTGGAAGAAGGAAGCTCTGACCATTGGTTTCCGTTCCATGAGCAGCTACTGCAGTGTAGACTGTAGCTGTTATGCTTGTCTTTGTTGTTGTCGTTTTGTTTTAGAGACAGGGTCTCGCCCTGTCACCCAGGCTGGAGTGCAGTGGTATGAGCATAGCTCACTGTGGCCTTGAACTCACTTTGCTTGAACTCCCGCCTCAGCCTCCTAAAGTGTTAGGATTATAGGCGTGAGCCACTACGCCCAGCCTGTGCTTATCTAATTGATTATAATTTTCCTTTTCCTCTCACCTTTCTGCTACCTCATGTGAAGGGCACTTTACACTTTAGGCTCCAGGTGAGAGTGTGACTGTGTTGACATCATGACATGACACGACACTTTATGGGACTCTGTCTCAGCAATGCTGGGAATGAGAGTTTCTTCATTCACGTGAGGGGCAAGATAGATGCGGAGTGGATGCAAAAGGGGTGGACCCCGTAGGTTATTCTCTGCATCTTCCCTCACCCCAGCCCTCCCATCCATTCTCTGTTCTTCTCTGGGCAGAGGAGGCTGAGCTCTACTAATCACCTCGCCTGGGCTCTCTTGCCTTCTGGTTTCCAGTAGCATTTGGTCAGTGAAGGTTACCGGCAGAAGAAGAGAGATGTCAGGGTATTTCTTCCTCTTGCCCTCCTTGTTTCAGCACCTTAGGCTTAGCTCTTCCATGACCTCACTTCCTGTCAGGTTGGCCCTCTGCCCCAACTTCAGCTCTCGCTGGATTCTATGAACCACTCTCCTCCTCTTGCCCCTTAAGACCCAGAGGTAGCAGCAGCTTCCTGCAGCTGCTAGTCTCCTGTAGTTTCCATCAACCCTAGCCGCACCTCTGGTCCCTTCATTAAAACCTGGTTTTTTTTTTTTTTTATTTCTTTATTTTATTTTTTTTCTGTTTTAAGGTGGCCAATTAATTTTTTTTTTTTCTTTTTAGTAGAGATGGGGTCTTGCTCATGCTGGTCTCATTGCTGGTCTCGATCTTCTGACCTTCGAGTGATCCACCCGCCTCGGCCTCCCAGAGTGCTAGGATTACAGGCGTGAGCCACCGCGCCCGGCCTCATTAAAACCTCTTAAGTTAAAACATTTGAACAGAGTTTTATAACACCTGCTGGGCCCCTGCGTGATACAAATTGGGAGGTGATTTCATTTTATTGAAGCAGTCTTCATTTCCCCAAAAGATATGCAGTAGTGTTTTTTGAAAAAGCAAGAGTCATTATGATATTTAAGTCAATTGGCTCTGCAAACATCTGATTTACATGCAGACTTCCAGGAGGAAGTCGTGCCAAGAGTAATATAAAATAAGGGAAGGGGGCTATTTAAAAAGTCCATTCTATCTAAGAAATTCAGGCAAATATACTTTCCTCCTACTGTACAAAAATGCCTATGTCATAAATGAGAACATTGATTTCTACAGACGGGATAGAATTTAGCTGTTACTCTACCTTTTCTATTGGCTGTCATCAAATGATTATCAAATGATAATCCTTTGGGATTTGCAATAACCAAATATTCATTTATTCTTTCCCTGTACTTTTATTTGTACTTACTGAGTGCCATACCAAGTCCCTGCCATTGGTGAAACAAAGATGAATGAGATGTGGCCCTTGCCCACCAGGTATAAGCTGGATGCAGTGTGAGAGCCTAGATGTGATTCAGCTGTCACTGATTAGCTGCATGACCATGGGCAAGTCCATTCATGTCTGTGCTTTTGAGTGTTCTCCTATGTAAAAATAACACTAACTTTCATTCATTCAACAAGTACTCATTGAATGCTTGCTAAGTGCCAGTGTAGGCATTGGAGGTATGAGACTGAGGGGAAACACCCCCCTACACCAAAAAAGAAAGCAAAACAAAACAAAAAACCACCCAAAACAAAAATAAAAGAGAAAAGCCAAAGCACCAAAACACAATCAAACAAAACCTACCCCAAACAAACAAATATAAATCCCCACTTACTGGACGGTCTCTGCAGTCATGGCATTTGTGGTCTAGGGATCTACTTTAAAGAGTTATGAGAATTAAACGAGACATTTCTGCAGCAGCAGGCCCATAGTAGATATGACATTATGATCATCTATTGGGGGAGGCAGACCCCTTGCAACAAAATGTAATGCATGGTGTATGTGTGCAATTAGGGGAGTGCAGAGAAGGAAGGAGTTTGTTCTGTTATGGGGAAATCACTGAGAGTCTCGTAGAAGAGCTGACATTTGAAAGAGGGCCAGATTTCTTTCACAAAACAAAGGATGAGGAGGATGACTTTCCAGGGAGAGGGCAAAGCCATGCAAGAGTGAGTGTGCCCGTGGTGTTTGGGAAAAGGTTTTGAACTCATTTTGGCTGGGGCAGAGGCTGCGTAGAAGGACGAATAGGGGATGAGCTGGAAGGCAAGTTAGGACCTATTCCTACTCCTCGGCCATAGGAAGTCTTTGCCTGGGGTAGAGGCAGAGAGCCCTGTGGGGGTGAGGAGAGCATCTTCCATAGTGTTGGACCCTAGAATACTGGAGGCATGTTGAAACCAGTGTGCACCCATCCTTGTGGGTGGGGCATATCATCTTCTTGTGCTTTAAAAAGTTTTAATGGCTGAAGCTGGATTAGGAGCCCCTAAGCAAGGTGAAACCAGTCAATCCAGAGTACTGTTTTGAAGTACAAAAACAGGATAATATTGGTACAGGACCACCATGTTTAAATGGCATCCCTCCTTGGCAGGGTTCTTCCTAAAGAAAGCACATGGACTGTATGTGACAAAATCAGTTTCCTTTTACAACATGTCAAAAATATAACTTATGACATGAAGGACCAGCTTTTGGGATTGGTAGACATCAGGGATCCATGTCAGTACTGCTTTATTTTTCTTACCTATTTTTCAAGACCAAAGGGAAGGAAGAAGGGCCACAAGAGATTGACAATACGTAAATTCACGTTTGCTGGGCACACAGAGTGTATCACACTCAGTGCTAGGTGCTGCCCACTGACAGATGAGTAAAGTGAGTTCTGTGGACCCAGAGGAGCCCACAGTCTAGTGAAGGAGACAGCTGTGTCTACAGGTAGTGCTGGGCTCCGTAGATGTTATCCCATAATGACCCTGAGATGCAAGTATGGTTATTCACATTCTCTATTGTGAGAACTAAGCTTCCCTGAAGTTGAATTATTCACTGGAAGTCACCTAGCTGGGATATCAATCAGGGTCCCTGCAGAGAACAGATGGCACAGTCAGATGGAGGTAATTGGGAACAGTTTAGTGAAAGGACAGTTTGCAGTGGTTCGGGCAGGGTAAGGGAAATGAACAAAGGAGGGCAGGGCTTTCTGGGCACAGCAGTGGGGAGGGATCTTACCATCCTAGGTCTAAAGGGGCAAATGGAGGGAGCAGTTACAGGGCCTGGAGAGAGGGGCTATGATTGTAGGGAAGGGCTCCAGACAGGGGTGGGTGGTAGAAGGATGCAGCCAAGTCCCAGTGACTCAGGAGAAGGGAGCCAAGAGGAATACACATCCCTCTGCCCTTCAGTCTCTTGCTGGTGCCTCCACTGACAAAACCCAAGCAGACGCTACAGGTCAAGTGAGCCCACCGATGCAGCCCAGATGGGGCAGCCTCGTGGGACGCAGACCAAGGCAGAGGAGGGCAAAGGGTGGGGTCTGGGAAGGCAAACGGAAAATAACCAGCACAGCTGGGAAGGGAGAAAGAGGAGATTCAAACCCCCAGTTTTTCCTGGTTCCGGTCCCTTGCCTTCTCTCCTCTGCCATGTTAAAGCAGCAGCTCTTTCACACCTACATGTATCAGCTTCACAGTGACCTGGAGGATGGTATGAAAAGCTGGCAGGATTAAACAGCACGGTGTGGGGGAGCAGACGTATGTTGCTTTTTCCTACTCTGACATCCATTTCCCCCTGTCTTTGGCAGCAGCACCCCTATTTTCTTTGGTGAACCACCCTTCCCAGATACTTCACACACGTGCCCTAGGTGGAGCTGTCTTGCCTCCAGGTGACAGGGTGGGCTTGTGGCCCAGGTGAGACAGCTCTCCAGATATGACAATTTCCTGTGGTCAGCACAGAGGGTCCAATTCTCAGCAAAGTGGTGCAGAGGATTTCTGGCTGGAGGATGGTCTGGGAGAACTGCCTCTTGCGGTCATCCTGTTTCCTCATAGGAGGCATAGTTGTGTTTGTAGTAATGAGATTTGGTCCGTCCAGGGTGGGGCAGTCCTCTTGAAACCACTGCAGTGTTATTTGACGTGGTTGCAAAAGGTGTTTTTGTCAAGCTATGTCATCTGGATTTGACATCTAGGTTCTAGGAACACTTCCTCACTGGGTCACTAGTGCCATCTTGTTAGATGGTTCTTGGGTTATAATCTTGATATATGGTTAAACACACACACAGATACACACACACACTCACACACACACACACACACACAGACTGGTTGAGCATCCCTAATCTGAAAATTTGAAATCTGAAATGCCCCAGTGAACATTTCCTTTGAGCATCATGTCAGTGTTCAAAAAGTTTCGCATTTTGGAGCATTTCAGATTTGGGGTTTTTGGATTAGAGATACTCACCCTTTATCGTGTTATACACTTACATATAACTGGTTTTAGGCATCATACATGGGCATCAAATTATAGCCATGGAATGGTGACCAGTGCATTGGCTTGTGTGTCTTTCTCCAGAAGGTCTAGGAAGGGCTGAGCACAAGCCTAGTGAATCATCCTCTTGGATATAGTGAGGCATTCAGAGCAAGGGACCCAAATCGGGCCATTCAGAGCCAACTGCAGGACTCTTGCTGGTCAGACTGGGAAGACCTTTTTCCTTAAGAGTTGCTGAGAGGTGGGACATAACCCTGCAGCTGCTGGCAGCCATGTTGCCTCCACAAGGGGAGACCCTGCCAGGGAACGGAGCTAATACAGAGGACGGCATAGCTGAAGATACAGACTAGGGTGACTACCTTGTCCCAGTTTGCCTGGGACTGTCCTGATTTTAAAACTAACAGTTCCACATTGTCCCTCAGACCAGATAGTTGGTAACCCCAACTAGAGAGTAAGAGCATCCCAATGACATCCTTTGCGTTCCCGGATTCAGCCCTGCCTGTGGACTTTTCACTGGTTTCTTTTTGCAGCCAACCAGGTCCTGAACCAGAATTGGGCATTTTGGGGGACAGAAGCGTCTGTGTGGATTTGACCAAGTTGATGAAAGCCTTCCAGACAATTCTTCTTGATTTTCTGATCTTTAAGGTGATTTTTATGTTCTTTTCCAGTCCCAATATGTCTATGCATCTATATTAGCCCAGTCTCTCAACCCCTTCCTCTTCCTTTTTGCCATTAAAAAAATACACACACACACAAAACCCACTGTGCAGAGTGTTCCAAGATGCAAGCAATGTGCTTGAGCTGATGTTATCATCCCCAGCATGGTTTTACCTAGATGTAAGTGAGGACTATTAAAATATCTGCTTTCCAAATTGAATACATTATAGTTGTTTGATAGCTTCTGACAAAATGCCCAGTTCTATGAACCTTTTGATTAAGTGAAAGCGTTACGGTGTTATAGTCTGTCTACTCCCCACTCTCCAAATGTCAGGTGTCAAAGCTATGACAGGTCATCATGTACTCAAGGTGCCTATTAATTTCTTATCTATCTCTCACGTTTTGTTTTAAAAGCAAATCCTGCCAGAACACAGTGCCCTTTTAAATGTAATCAGAATTGATTGCCTTAAAATACAAGCACAAAACCAAAACAAAAATCCCCAGAAATAACACTAAGACTTCAGCTTCTGATCTTGCCATGCATATGGGACTGGGGAGTTTTCCTTGCTGCCTTAGACTGTGAGAGTTGTGCCCTGATGGCTGTGGCCATTTCCCACCCTCTGCCCTAAAAAGGAATAGATTAAGAAACATGTAGCTTTTTCCTTGGCTGTTGTCCCCAGGATTTTTCATGAGTCAACTCCCTGTATCATTTCTTCATCATCACCTCAAGGGGAGCCTACCACAGACCATCTCTCTGGTACTCATGGAAACAGAGATGTCGCACCAGGTGTGAGACTTCATCCTGAATTAAGCAATCTTTGAATATATCAGTGTAAAAATGTACCCACTCTCCTCTGCCCTTGGGCACATGGATAATTAAGCCACATAATTGTTCACAACTGCTGAGGAGTTGCCGACCTAGGTGTATGTACGCCAAGAGACCTCAGGTTTGCCAGACCATAAGCGAAGGACATTCCAGAGAACAAGGCCATCTCTCTTTATTACCTTGGATGTTCATGCTGGAGAGGCCTTAGAGAGACTCCAGTTTTGATGCCCCCTCCATGCCCCCTACTTTACCGAAGAGGAAGTTGGGGGCTGGAGAGGTGAAGCATTTGCTTAGGGTTCTGTAGCTCAGCAGTGAGTGCAGGGCCGAGGCAAAACTTTGGTTTTCCAACTCTTAAATGGAGGTGATAACAATAATAAAATATTCTCCTGTGAATCTTAAACTTATGACATCAAATAAGAAGATGTATGTGAAAGCACTGCTAAAGAGATATTTGGTAAATTTAGCAGAACGTGAGCAAGTGCTTAATCTTTCTGTGCCTCAATTTCATCACCTGTGATGTGAGGATGATGATATTAGCCCTCCCTCATCAGGTCATGGGAGGATTAACTAAGTTAAAATGTGTAACTTTCTTAGGAGAAAACTTGGCACATTGTGTGTACCTCACGAGTGTTGGCTATTATGTTGGTTTATAGAATCTAATACCCAAAGGAACCTTCAGTTAGGCCCTGCTACTTAAACTGATAAATTAAAAAATTTAATTACATGATTAACTTATTTTCTCCAAATTTTTTTTATTAGAAATCTGTCCAAAAGAGGAGGTCTCACTGTCATATTTTTAATGAGTCCTGGGAACAATAGGGAAGTCTGTCCTGGGAGAATTGAGGACTGTATTATCTTTCTAAACATGCAGCCTCTAGGTATTGCCCTGTGGGTGTGGACTTGTTTCAAATCCTGGTTCTGGTGGGTGCTGGCTGGGTGCCCACAGGCTGATGCCTTTTTGTCTTTGGTCATCCATTTGCTCAACTATAAAAAAGGTGAGGCTGGGTGCGGTGGCTCACGCCTGTAATCCTAGCACTCTGGGAGGCTGAGGCGGGTGGATTGCTCAAGGCCAGGAGTTCAAAACCAGCCTGAGCAAGAGTGAGGCCCCATCTCTACTATAAATAGAAAGAAATTAATTGGCCAACTAAAAATATATATAGAAAAAGTTAGCTGGACATGGTGGCACATGCCTGTTGTCCCAGCTACTTGGGAGGCTGAGGCAGAAGGATTGCTCGAGCCCAGGAGTTTGAGGTTGCTGTGAGCTAGGTTGATGCCATGGCACTCTAGCCAGGGCAACAGAGTGAGACTCTGTCTCACAAAAACAAAAAACAACAACAAAAAAAAGTGGGTGAATAGGCCCGTTTTGGTCAGCTCTAGATGTCTCTGTAGGAGTTGTGGGCATTGGACCTGAATTTATCCTAGAAGAGGAACGTATAGGTGAGGGTTGTGGCCTCTGAAGGACTCAGAGCCCTGGCTTCAAGGGCAGGCTTGCAGGATGCTGGTCAAGGTTTTAACCATTCTAAGCCTCAGTTTTCTTATCTGCAAAATTAGGACAATAACACTACTTCCTTCAAGGGTGGTTGTGAGGATTTCACTAGATAGTGCATGCACGCTACTTAGCGCTGTGTCTGACACCCCGTAAGCTCCTAGTAAGTATTGGCTATTATGAAAACAGCCACTGGAAGGTTTTTGTTTCTAGAGCGAACCCCCTGATATTAGTTTCTTTCTTCCATGTTCTTAGCCTTTTCCTCTGAAGTTATGTTCAAAGTTTTGGATAACTGAGAGTTCTGTGGGTTGAGTGCTGGTCAGTCAAGAGTTGGCTTCCTTCCCATTTGTAGTTCATGTATGTGTATGGACAGAATTTGCAAGGGGCCTGCTGGGCATCAGATGGCACTTGTCTTGAGCATGTTCATTCCAAGGGAAGGGGATGGATGTAGTTTGCCACACAGTGGTCACTATTCTCAAACCATTAAGGCAAGCCAGCCTCTGGAAGATCCAGATAAGATCCTACCAGAAGTAGAAGCAACTTCTTCAGAAAAAGCAAAATATATCTAATGTCATGCTTTATCTGAGATCATCAGGGAATATATTTTTCTTGGCGATAAATAAAACAGATGCAACCTCTCCATCCACACAAAAGTAATAAGTAGTAATAAAATCTTCTGTGAACACTCACTTCTTAATAACCTGAACCCAGAAGATGTGGGTTCAAAGTCATGGGTAGAATGATATTTAGATGCATCACATAAAAACACGAAGAACGTGGAGAACTTGGTTACGGATTTATGACATATTTATGAGGCTGAATATTTGCTTTTTAAGAGCCTCCTTTCCTTGGCTTTGCAAAGGAAACGCAGCTCCAGAGAATGTTTCAACTTGGCCTCCTGCAGAGTGATGGGGGAAGGGGGTGGGAGAAGGCAGAGGGGCTGTTTATCTGCTGATGGAAGAGCACGTGAGCACATGAACTTACTCAAGAATCTCAGCCCCTTTGCATAGGATGTTAACTCAAGGGTCTTGGTGTTAGGTCACCCTTTGGGCAAGTAGTCCTTCTGGAAGAGAGGTCTTAGAGGGGGTTCTACTTCAAGCCAGCTCTGGGGTTCCAGACTATGGAGTCCTTGGTACATTGGTAATGGAACCATTTATCTTCCATAGCTCTCAGATCTCCTTCCACAGCCTCTGTTCCTCTCTGTGCCTCCCCACCCTAGAAACTTACTGTGTGGTGACTTCTGCCCTTGTGGGCCACCCAGTCTCCTAACTGTATCATCTTCCAGGCCTTCTTTCAGTGAGTTCTCTCCCCTCATCACCTGCCCATTCATCAAGCCCATTACTCTGCTCAAGGTCAACCAATCATAGTTACCTCAATACTCATAATACCATGCATTGAACACTTACTATGTGCTTGTTGCTAGGGACTTTACAAATATTATATAAATCCTTATAAAAACCCAGAGGGATGGGTATTCATAGCTCCATTTTTTTTTTTTTTTTTGAGACAGAGTCTCACTCTGTTGCCCAGGCTAGAGTGAGTGCTGTGGCGTCAGCCTAGCTCACAGCAACCTCAAACTCCTGGGCTCAAGCAATCCTTCTGCCTCAGCCTCCCGAGTAGCAGGGACTACAGGCATGCACCACCATGCCCGGCTAATTTTTTCTATATATTTTTAGTTGGCCAATTAATTTATTTCTATTTTTAGTAGAAACGGGGTCTCACTCTTGATCAGGCTGGTTTTGAACTCCTGACCTTGAGCGATCCACCCGCCTCGGCCTCCCAGAGTGCTAGGATTACAGGCGTGAGCCACCGCGCCCGGCCGCATAGCTCCATTTTTTATATGAGAGGATGAATGCTCAGCTTGCTTATTTGATATCTTAATCCCATTATGTTGCTGTAACTAAATGCTATAGATTGGGTAATTTATAAAGTATAGAAATTTATTTCTCACAGTTATGGAGTCTGGGTAGTCCAAGACCAAGGTTCCAGCAGATTTGGCATTTGGTAAGGGATAACTCTTTGCTTCCAAGATGATGCCATGTTCCTGTGTCCTGACATGGTGGAAGAGAGGGAAGGAACAAACTCTCTCCCTCAAACCCTTTTATAAAGTCACTAATCCCATCTGTAAGCATGGAGCCCTCATGGCCTAATCACCTCCTACAGGCTCCACCTCTTAGAGACACAAACATTTAAACCATAGCATTGGACTTGTTGAAAGTTGCACAGCTAGTTAGCAGTGGAACCAGAATTTAATCCCTCTTCAAGATCTGGGCTCTTTTTACAACCCCAGTGGTCTTCAAACTCTGTGTCTCCAAGTATCTTTTCTCAGTACAAAGTCATATAGAAGATAAACAAAGGGGGAACAGTTCCACCTTATTTGTTTACAGTGAGTCATTCATTTTGAATTACCTGCTAGGTAAGTTTAATTAATTAATTAATTCAGTGGGATTGAGTTATTTTTGAGCACACACCCTCTTGTTGTAAACAAGACCCTAGGCAACTAACTTACCCTCTCGGGGTTTGTAAAATGGGGATGATAAATCCTCCTTGGCAGATTGTAGTCGGGTTTAGAGGAGGTAATGGTGGCAAGTGCCTGGTACATGGGAGGCACCGTGTGAATGGTGGTCACTACTATGATTTCACACTTGATTTTAGTCAAAATACTATGACTGTGAGGATTAATTTCTCATTTAAACAATGACCTAAGAAGGTGTTGCTTTGTTTAAAGACATCAGAATCCAGATGAGTCTTTGAGGCTCTCCAGCCCTGCACGGGAGAGAAGGCCCATCCACCAGGGAGAGTGTGAAGGGTCCCGGAACACGCTTAAGTGTGTGGAGAGACGCGCACATCTGCTCTCCTGAGCCAGGCACACTATCAGCTGGGAATTCTGACATGGGACACTTATATTATTAGTGCAGCAGCTTCTCGGTGTTTTCGAAAATTCTTCAGTTCCTTGGTCCCTTCTGGCAACTCCACAGGGGCTCTGATTCTGACATTACCCGGGGCAGTGGATGGCCAGGTAATGCTTATTGCATTATTTCTCCTATATTTCTTCCTCAGTGGCTGAATTCCTTGAAGGTCGTATTCCTACTTCAGGCTACATTTCAAAGTGTGTCTTTCCCTTGAAACAGAGCCAAGAGCTGGACTTCAGGGAGGGATTCTGGCCAGGGAAAGCTGTGCTAGGGAAGGGGCTGGGGGAGAGAGGAAATATCTTCATTCTCTTGCAGCTGCCGCTCCAAGAAAGCAAGCTGTTTTTTCTTCCTCTCTCGGATCCTCTTCCTCTTGCTGCTGCAAGTTTCCATATGGATGTCCTGGGAGAGCCGTGTAGGTCTCAGCTAGCCCCAGGAGGGAGTACTTGTTAGTGTTCCTAGCAGATACATGAGGAAAAGAGAAGGCAAGTTGCCAGGTGGGGCCTTTGGTTACATGAAGGCATTTCCCAAGCAGAATAAGGAACTTGGAGAAATTATATATGCCTTTGAGTGCAGCTAGGCCAAGTGAGGCCAAGGATGTTTGAATATTTATTAGGGACTATAAAAGCTGGAAGGGATTCATGGTCCTAATCATTGATTTAGAATCAGAGCGTTTTAGATCTGGTATTTAGGCGACACTCAAGGGCGCTGGGAAGTTGTGACTTGACGCAGCAGGTATTTCTTTAGTATATTAGTGAAGGCACTTGTCTGCAAGTGAAATAAACTCAAGTTAGCTAAGGGAAAAACACAAGTGTGGAGGAGATTCATTGGCCCCCATGCTTAAAAAGCCCAGGGGTGGATCTCAGGCTGCGGACACAGCTGGAGGTCCCACATTGCTGTCTCTTTCTTTCCACTTCACATCCTTTCTCACCTCTGCACTGGCTTCAACACCAGGAGGCTTTTCTCAGCAGTGACAAAGATGGCCACTGGTGCTTCCTCATTTTCACTGTCATCAGAGACGTGCTCATGGACAAAAAAGGGAGAATATCAGTTCCAGCCCAAGAACTAGGAATGACCCGGCTTGGGTCCCAGGCCCATTTCCTGAAGCAATTGCTCCATCCGGTAGAATTCTAATTGGCCCCATCTCTGAAATCATAGCCTTGTTGGGGAAAGTGGCATGACCTTCCTCCTTTCTTCTACAGTGACAGAATTTTTGCCACAGTGGCCTGTGACAGGTAGAATAATCTCTCCCACCCCCAGATGTGCACACCCTAATCCCCAGAATATGTTTCATGGCAAGGGGGAATTAAGGTTACAGATTGAATTAAGGAAGCTAATCAGCTGGTCTTAAACACCTGGACTATGCAGGTGGGCCCAGGGAATCACAGCAATAGAGAAATAGTACACTGCCCCAAATAAGAAGGACATTGCTCAGCCTTCCTTGTGTCCAGGTGTGGCTACGACTAAGTGCTGGACACAGTGGAACACTTGAGTGACAGCTCCTGGGGATCTTAGGCCCCCTCCACTCCTTACTTCTTCATTTTTTTTCTCTCCTGCTGCCTAGACATCGTTGATAATTGGACCACAAGGATGAGGCCACACCCTATGGAAGGAGGAGGCATGAGCTGGAAGGAGCAGAGCCACAAGACCAGCCTTGGAATTCCTTCCTCCACACTTTGACTTGAGCTAGAAATAAACTTCTATCTTGTTCAAGCTACTGTTATTTTGGGTGTTTTCAGCACTCACAGCTGCAGCCAATCCTGATTGTATATTAGAAAGAAAAGACATTAACACTGACGTTTAAGGAGAACAGTTCCAGAGTCTACACTCCCCAGCCGTGGGCATTCCTTGTGTGCCAGCGGTGGCTCAGGAGCGTTCCCTGATTCCAGGCTCTCCCCCCAGTGTCTTTTCCAACAGGTGCTGCAGTCTTGGCCTCTCAACCTTCATCTCCATCCTTGCCTCTGCTGTTGGTGCCTGGTCTTAGGCAACACTAATCATCCCTGAATCAGCATGGCCCTCTGGCTCTCTGGACTCATGTGGCCTTGGTGAACAGCCCGGACCCAGTTCTGGCCCCAAGGGAACTCACTCCCAACCTGGCTGGTCTCCCCTTGCATCCCACCCAGAGAAAGCTAAATAAAAGTCCAAGATTTAATTAATTTCTCAGGTCTCTGTGCATGACTTCAGAGCAAAACATAGTTAGGTCATTAAATATGAAATGTCTGATTTTGAATCAAAAGTGTAACTTATTATATCTCAAATAAGAAGCAGTACAATTAATCAAAGTATGCACCTAAACTCGCTATACAGTTTTGCCATCTCAACAGTAGCTTGTTTATGCCAGCAGCGACAAAGCCCGGAGAGCTAGTGGTGATGAAATTATGAAAGGTGTTTTCCACAGCTTGTTGGGAATTGAATATTTTTCCTTGCAAAAAGTGGTTCAAAGCCTGGAAGAAGTGGTAGTCAGTTGGTTCAAGGTCTGGTGTATACGGTGGATGACAGAGAGCGTTTCCAAGTCCAGCTTCTGTAGTTTGAACAGCATTGTTTGTGTGACATCTGGACTTGCAAGAGGATTTGCCTGTCTCTATTGACCAATCTTGGCTGCTTAATGGTAAGAATCCTCATTATTTCCTCCAGTTGGTACAGTAGACATCCGCTGTAATCCACTGACCAGGTTTCATGAAGCTTTAGTGGATAATACCAGTACTGGACCACCAAATAGACATTGTTAACATTTTGATGACTATTCAGTTTTGGACTGTGTTTCAGCACTTCATCTTTATCCAACCATTGTGCCAAATGCTTGTGATTGTCAGAAAGAATCCATTTTTCATCACATGTAACAATACGGTGTAGAAATGATTCCCCTTTGGGTTGTGTCTGCAAAGAAAGGCAAGCGTTGAGACTATTTGTCTTCTGATGCTCATTTAATGCATGTGGAATGCATCTATCCAGCTTCTTTACCTTGCCGATTTGTTTCAAATTGTCCAATGTTGTTGGAATAGTAATGTAGAACCTTGCTGCTAATTCTTTTTTTTTAAATTCAGCATATTATGGAGGTACAAATGTTTAGGTTATGTATATTGCTCTTGCCCCACCAGAGTGAGACTTTCAAGCATGTTCATCCCCCAGATGGTGCATACCACTCATTAGGTGTGAATATACCCATCCCCTCCTCCCCCTCCCATCTGTCTGACAACTGATGAATGTTATTACTATATGTGCACTTAAGTGTTGATCAGTTAATACCAACTTGATGGTGAGTACATGTGGTGCTTGTTTTTCCATTCTTGTGATAGATACTTCACTTAGTAGAATGGGCTCCAGCTCTATCTGGGATAATACAAGAAGTGCTATATCACTGTTGTTTTTTGTGGCTGAATAGAACTCCATGGTATATGAATATATATATATATATATATATATATATATATCACATTTTATTAAACCACTCATGTATTGATAGGAACCTGGGTTGTTTCCACATCTTTGCAACTGTGAATTGTACTGCTATAAACATTCTAGTGTAGATGTCTTTTACACAGAATGTCCTTTGTTCTTTTTGGTAGATGCCCAGTGATGGGATTGCTAGATCAAATGGTAGTTCTACTTGTAGCTCTTTGAGGTATCTCCATATTACTTTCCACAGAAGTTGTACTAGTCTGCAGTCCCACTAGCAGTGTATGAGTGTTCCTATCTCTCCGCATCCATGCCAACATTTGTTGTTTTGGGACTTTTTGATAAAGGCCATTCTCACTGGGGATAAGTGATATCTCATTGTGATTTTTATTTGCATTTCCCCAATGATTAGAGATGTTGAGCATTTTTACATATGTTTATTGGCCATTAGTCTGTCTTCTTTTGAAAAGTTTCTATTCATGCCCTTTGCCCACTTTTTGATAAGGTTGTTTGATTATTTTCTTGCTGATTTTCCTGAGTTCTATATAGATCTAGTTATCAGCTTTTTATCAGATGTGTAACATGCAAATATTTTCTCCCATTCTGTAGGTTGTCTGTTTGCTCTCATGATAGTTTCTTTGGCTGTGCAGAAGCTTTTTAATTTGATCAGGTCCCATTTATTTATTTTTGTTGTTGCTGTGATTGCCTTTGGGGTCTTCTTCATAAATTCTTTGCCTAGCCCTATCTCTATAAGAATTTTTCCAACATTGTCTTCTATAATTCCCATAGTTTCACGCCTTAGGTTTAAGTCTGTTATCCACTGTGTGTTGATTTTTGTGAGAGGTGAAAAGTGCGGATCCTGTTTCAATCTTCTACATGTGGCTATCCAGTTTTCCCAGCACAATTTATTGAATAAAGATTCTTTTCCCCAGTATATGTTTTTGTCTGCTTTGTCAAAGACCAGATGGCTGTATGAGGATGGTTTTATATCTGGGTTCTCAGTTTTGTTCCACTGGTCTATGTCTCCGTTCTTGTGCCAGTACTATGCTGTTTTAATTGTGATAGCCTTGTAGTATAGCTTGAAGTCTGGTAAATTGGTGCCTCCCCATTTGTTCTTTTTGGTTCAGATTGCTTTTGCTATATGGGATCTTCTCTGGTTCCATACAAAGTGTAGAATTATTTTTTCTAAATCTGTGGAAAATGATGTTGGCATTTTAATAGGGATTGCATTAAATTTGTAGATCAGTTTGGGTAGTACAGACATTTTAACAAAGCTGATTCTGCCAACCCACGAGCATGGCATGGTTTTCCACCTGTTTATGTCTGCTACCTCTGCTATTTCCTGCCTCAGTGTTTCACAGTTCTCCCTGTGGAAATCTTTTACCTCCTTAGTTAAATATATTCCTAGGTATTTTATTTTCTTTGTTGCCATTGTGAAGGGTATTGAGTCTTTGATTTGGTTCTCAGTTTGACTGTTGTTGGCATATAGGAATGCTCCTGATTTCTGTGCGTTGATTTTGTAACTTGAGACTTTGCTGAGTTTGTTTATCAATTCCAGTAGTCTCATGGGAGAATCTTTGGGGTTTTCTAGATATAAGATCATGTCGTCAGTAAAGAGCAACAGTTTGACCTCTTCTGCCCCTCTTTGGATGCCCTTGATTTCCTTCTCTTGTTCAATTGCTCTGGCTAGGACTTCCAGCACTATGTTGAAGAGAAGCAGTGATAGAGGGCAAGCTTATCTGGTTCCAGTTCTAAGTGGGAATGCTTTCAATTTTTCCCTGTTCAGTATGATGTTGGCTGTGGGTTTGTCATATATGGCTTGTATCATTTTTAGGTAAGTCCCACCTATGGCTCTTTTCTTAAGCATTCTCATCATAAAAGGGTGCTGAATTTTGTTGAATACTTTTTCCGTGTCTATTGAGAGGATCATATGGTCTTTGTTTTTGCTTCTATTTATGTGGTAAATTACATTTAGGGATTTGCATATGTTGAACCATCCCTGCGTCTCTGGGATGAAGCCCGCTTGGTTGTGATGGATTATTTTTTTGATAAGCACCTGAATTCTGTTTGCTAGGATTTTGTTGAGAATTTTTGCATCTATATTCATAGGGATATTGGTCTGTAGTTTCATTTTTCGTTTCGTCCTTTCCTGGTTTTGATATCAGGGTGATGTTGGCTTCATAGAATATGTTTGGGAGGATTCCTTCCTTGTTGATATTGTGGAATAATTTCTGCAGGATAGACACCAGTTCTTCTTTGTAGGTCTGGTAAAATTCAAGTGTGAAACCATCTGGTGCAGGACTTTTCTTTTTAGGAAGGTTTTTTATTGCAGTTTCAGTTTCGGTACTTGTTATTGGTCTGTTCAGGAATTCTATTCCTGATTGAGCCTAGATAGGCTTTGTTTTTCTAAGAATTTGTTGATTGAGCTAGGGCACCCTGTGGGTGACTTGAGAGCAGCACTCTTTGCTGCTAATTCACGAGTAGGTTGAGATGGGTTCACTTCCACTACAACTTTCAGTTCATCATTATCAACCTTGGTCTCAGGTCACCCAGATGGCTCATTTTCAAGATTAAAGTCACGAGAATGGAACTTCTCAAACCATCAATGTACTGTGTGTTCATTAGCCACATCTTTCCCAAACACTCCGTTGATATTTTAAGCTGTGTGCTCTGCATTGGTTCCACAATGAAACTTATATTCGAAAATTAACACGAATTTTTGACTTATACATGGTTTTACAAAAATTGCTTAAAATTTGTTTTGAAAGATAATCACAAGCCAAACCATGCACTTGAAAGACTGAAGATGTACCTTCACAATAAAAATAAAAGAAGCATCAAAGTGAAATGTCAGAGAAATTATCTGTCATGCTTACTACTTAAGGGAATTGGACATTTCATACTTAATAACCTGATAGCTAACATTTATTGAGCACTTACCAAAGGACAGAAAATAAGTGCTCTAGTTTTCTAAACTTCATTTAATCTTCAGAGCAACACTAGGAGGTAGGCGCTAGTGTTATCTCCCTTCACAGGTAAAGAAGCTGAAGTTGTATTAGTAGAGAAGTTTAATTTATCTAAGATTACTTAGCTGCTAAGTGGTAGAGTGTTGTATATACCAGGCAGTCTGATTCTGGAGCCCATGCTGTGACACATTAGTGTACTACTTCCCAAGCCCAGCTACTTTCATCTTCTGAGCAGCACTTCACACATCAAAATGTTTAGACAGTCATGATAATGGCTCAGGGCACTAGGCAGGGCTGTCATGTATGATTGGGTGGATTGTGCATGCTCAGCTCAGGAGGTGCCATTCACATTGTCGTCTATGTTAATTGCATCCCCTGGAGTTGTGCAGTGGACAATCTGCCCAACTCCATGTGGCTGTTCTGAGGCCTTGGGGCGTGCACAAGCCAATAGTAGGAGGTCACATGGAAATGCCAGGGGCTCAGTTGGGAAGCTATTAAAAACTACTGGGGTGTTGGTGTTGAAGATTAGGAATCATGGCAATAAGCCAAGGTAATGGGAGACAGGAGCACAGAGGGCTCTTGCTGGGGCAGTCTGACAGCCTGCTGGGCGGTTTCTCTCATGCTCAGACCTGCACTAGAGGACTCTTTAAAAGGGGGGAGGGGTTAGTTTTTTGTATCATAAAAATAATACACGAAGGACA
The DNA here is from genome assembly GCA_008086735.1 of Cheirogaleus medius. Lineage (NCBI taxonomy): Eukaryota > Metazoa > Chordata > Mammalia > Primates > Cheirogaleidae > Cheirogaleus > Cheirogaleus medius. The sequence goes on from VBSM01001124.1 coordinate 62,377,774, forward strand.
TTTAGAAAATATAAAAATGTTTAAATAAGAAAATACCTGTTGTCCCATGGCCCAGAGAAAACCACTACTAATATTTTTTTGTATTTTCTACAGACTTTCTATATATACCTAGATATCTAGAGATATTCCTATAGATCTCTCTGTATAGATCTATAGGGTATATAGATATCTCCCTCTCTGTATCTATTGATCAATCATCTGTCTATATTTCTCTCTCTCCCTGTATCTATAAATCCATCCTAAATCTATGTATCTATTATCTATCCAACCATCTATCTAGAGATCTTTAAATCTATCCATCGATCATCTAGATAGATCTTTCTCTCTCTGAGGGAGAGCGAGCAATACATTATTTTTACATGGTTGATTGTGTTAAAAATATTATGAATAGTATTTGTGCAATTTTCACCTGGCCCTCTAGAAATGGTTCAGATGGGATTGTGCTGACACTTGCTTGTCCTGGAACATCTTAAAAGCTCCACTTGGCTTCTGACACAGGCTACTGAGGGACTCTTTGGGGAACTAGTAGTCACAGGACAGAGAGGCTGTTAATAGGATTACAGGAAGAAAAGGGAGCAATCCTTGGGACAGAAAACATATCCCAGTCAGACAGGGGGTCCTGGTGTGGAGGGGGTCATTGGGTCCCATGGGCCAGCACCCAGAGTCAAGAGCCTGATTGTACCCCAGGGGGCCTGGTGGCTTCCCTGGTGGTCAAATATTCCTCCTGAAAGCTACCCTTGAGGAGACATAGACCAGCCTCCTCCTCCCTCCTCTTCATCACTTTCCTGCCCCTCAGTAAAATAAGCACATTTTCTGGCTGAGGAAACCAAGCTCTAGGGAGGTAACTTGACCTACTCGAGATCACACAGCGAGTTGGTGGCATTCTAGGACCAGAACTCGGGGTTCCTGAGTCCTTTCCAAAAACCCAGAATGTCTGAAGGTGTGTGCTGTGGAAGGCCAGTCTTGCCACATGCTCTGGAATAAGGAAGTGTTTCATGGTCAAGGAAGCAGGGGAAGGCTGCACACTGTCACCCTCTCTCAGAGATTCACAAGTGCCTTGGCTCAGAGAAGGCCTGCAGCAAAGAAACCTGTTTAACTTGGTTCAACCCAATGTTTCTTAAACTGATATGGAAAGTTCCCACTGATCATCTAGTCACATATTGAGTAACATACGTGGGGAAAGAGAGGCTGTGTTATGCCATACTGCCTGTCCACTTGAGACAGAAAGGATACCTGAGGACATGAGAAATGTCACACTGGGTGAGAGCCACAGTCCTTCTAGCCCAGGAATTTGTTCTCTGATAGGGCCACCAAGAAAAGTGTCATAAGAGCATGTGGCTGCCCTTTGCTGAGGCCAAGCTTAGATGATGGAGACGGGGTTTTTCTTAATGGCCTAATAGCTTTATCTGACACTGTTGTCCCCCAGTGGATTTCAACTTTTGAAAATTTCAAGTGACTTGCACTAGATGAGTTCCATGTGAGCAAGTTCTTGTGTGTTGTGTTCATCTCTGTATCTTCAGTGCCTAGAACAGTGACTGGGACATAGTAGGCACTCAATAAAGGCTTGCTGAATAAATGCAATGAGATTTCCAATTACTTCTGGGGGCTATGAAATTCCGAAATTATTTTCCTCCGAGTGACATAAAGTCTTTAACTTTCCTCTTTCAGTCTCTGAGACTTGCAACTTGCCATTCAGATTTAACAAATGCTTATTGAATTCTTAGGGTATGTGAACCCTATGCTGGACATATTTTCATATAGATAATCTCTTATTAGTATTGTCAATGACCCTGTAAAGTATAAAACTATAGTCTCGATTTCCCAGGCGAGGAGACTGAGGGTTGGAGGTGTTAGGTGACTTAACTGATCTGGTGTTTTTAATAAGTGGCAAAGTTGAGATTTCAGCCCAGGTGTTCATAATTAGTGGCAAAGCTGAGATTTATGACCCCATGGCCAGGGCCAGGTGTAGCTTATTAATGGAGCTCATCTGTAATGATAAAAGTAGACTTGAGATGAATCACCAAGAGGCAAGTCCCAGGTGAAGTCTCCTCCAGGTTGTAAAGAAAGGCACTTCCTCTTCTGAAAATTTGTCTGCAGCAAGGACTGGTTATTATGACTGTCCTGGGCACTGAATTGGGACTCTAGGCCACCTGTCATGTGTCTTTGTGGAAAATAATTCTGCTTAAGGCACAGTAACTCTGAAAATTGAGCAACACGAATAGTTCCCAGCTGATAAGACAGCTGAGGCACTAAGCCTCCCCAAGCCTTGGTTACAGCAACACAGTGACATAACACAACACCAGGACTTCAAATTGCCCTGTCCACTCAGCAGGTTGATATTTCTTTTTCCATTCAATCCTTTGAATGCCCAGGCATTGATCTTATTAGAGCAAGAGGACATTTTTTCATTTTAATTTAAGAATTTAAAAAGAAAACAGCCATTAAGACAACCAGTTGCCCCTGAAAACAGTGTCTGTTCCTTTGAGCTAGCACACAGTGCTAATTACGCTTTGTTCAAGAGAGAGTGTCTGGTTGGATGGGAAGATTATGTCTCAATACATTTGTAGGATGTTGGAGCTTGGAGGAGCCCTGAAATCATCTTGTCCCTCCTTTACAGAGGAGGAAACCCAAGGTCATGTAACTATTGACTGGTAAAGCTGGGCTTCAAACTCAGGTCTCTTGATTCTTGATGAAGTTTTCTTTAATCTGTAACATCCACCTATCTTGAATGCAACCTTGGCTTCGTCATTCATACTGTGTGACTTTAAACAAGTATTTAACCTCTCTGTTATTTACTCATCTGCAAAATGCAGACAATAATAGTTACCTACCTCATGGAATATGGTAAGGAATAAATGAGATTTTGCCAGTAAAGTGTTTTGGTAAGTGCCGGTACACATAATTGCCTAGTAAATTAGAGTTTTAAAATTCTTAACAATATTGTCATCATCCTTTTACATTCTGGAACAGCATAATCTCCCTAGTGGAAGGAATGAGCTTATGGGAAGAAAGGGGCACCTGTTTTTCTGCCCCTTGCACCTTAGAGATATAGGAAGAGCCATTAGTGATGTTTGTATTGGAAGCCTCCTTGCATGCTAGTTTATCTGTTTGCTGGACATACAGTGTTCTGTGGGCCCCTGGGTGCTATGATTTGAATATGTCCCCCAAAAGTTTGTGTGTTGGAAACTTAATTGCCATTTTGACAGTATTAGGAGGTGATTAGGCTATGGGGCTCTGCCCTCATGAATGAATTAATGTCACTATGATGGGAGTGGCTTAATTATCTTGGAAGTAGGCTCTTCATTAAAAAGGATGAGTTCAGCCCCATTTTCCTCTCTCTGTCTCTTGCACTTGCTCACCATGTGATGCCTTCTGCCATGAGATGTCCCTCACCAGATGCCAGCACCATGCTCTTAGACTTCCCAGCCTCCAGAACCATGAGCCAAATAAACTTCTATTCTTTATAAATAGCCAGTCTGTGGTATTCTGTTATAGCAGCAGAGAATGGACTAAGACACTGGACTTTTCCTGACTCTGAAAAAAGTAATCTGCTAAACCCACTCACGTGAAGGTGATAATGATAATGTTTTACTCCTCTCAGAATGACCATGAGATGATATTTAATGCAAACTAATTAATTTCCAAATAGGGGGGAATCTCAGATAACAATGCCAGGTGGATAGGAGGGAGAGTTTGGACCTGGGGCTGGGTCTTCCTGGAGCCCGTACAGTCAAACTACAGAATGTGATTCCCTGCTTGGCCTATAGCCAAGGCTCCCCTTCTCCTCCTTTCTCCACCATCCTGGTATATGATGTGCTCTCACATGGAGGACTTTCTACCAGATGACAGGCCTGAAGGATTCCAGGTGAGTTCTTGATGGTGGGAAGGGGGGAAGGGAAAGGAGTCAAAGCACTTGGGATGTGGGCTGCATTATTTGGACTGCTTGGACAGGCAGGTTGAGTACTCTGATACTTTATTGTCTGCTAGACTCTGCCTGGGCTCAGGGTTCTAAATGTTAATAGCTTCCCACAGGTGAGATTAGCTAGGTGAAAATCCAGTCCACTTTCTCTAACGTAGAACAATTAAAAAACCAAAGCAGAGGAAATATCACCATAAGCACCATTAGTATGAACAATCCATTTAAATAGCACAAATAGGTTTCAATTTTATGTCAATGTGCTAATTTAATTCAACTTGAATAATATTCTTTCTTTGTATAAGGCACAGTATTTGTGCAAGACAGAAATCCAGGAGGACCCTGAAGTCTTCATCTGCTTTGCTCCCATATTGAATCCAGCATTGAGTTGTGCTGTACTTCTAGATATCTCCTGAATCTACCCACTTCCCTTTGCCTCACTATCCCCACCTCCATCATCGCTCCCCAGGGTACTGCAGTGGCCTCCTCTATGTCCTCTCTGGGTCCTTCCTGCCTAGTACTTATTGCAGTGTCTCCAAGACTTTGCACACAATATGATCTATGAGGGTACAGGCAGAAGACATTAGAATTTTGATGATTTATTTTTAATAAAATTAAGAAAGAAAGCAAGCTTTCCTGACCTTCAATAAATGGCTTGACACTGGCCCCTCGCCCAATTCTTCTGCCAGCCAGGCTAATGTCATGTTTGGTTCAAGAGGTATCCTGAGCACTCCAGAACATTGTGGGGTTCTCTGGGTGTCCTCATGGTTTTTTGGCTCTCAGTGTGTTGCAGTGGACTGCAGTTTATATCTTCTCCAGGAGAGGCCTGTTCACAGACTACATTAAGTAGGTCTAATCAAATGAACTTACAAAAAATGGACAAGCAACTTAAAAGGATTCCTGTGTCACATTTGTTGATTGAGGGTACAGTCATGAGCTGCATAGCAATGTTTTAGTCAACGATGGACTGCATATACGACGGTGGTTCCATAAGATTATAATAGATTATATCATAATAGAGCTCAAAAATTCCTATTGCCAGCCAGGTGTGGTGGCTCACACCTGTAATCCTAGCACTTTGGGAGGCTGAGGCAGGAAGGTCTCTTGAGGTCAGGAGTTTGAGACCAGCCTGAGCAAGAGCAAGACCCTGTCTCTACAAAAAATAAAAAAATTAGCCAGGCGTGGTGGCACGTGCCTGTAGTTCCAGCTACTTGAAAGGCTGAGGCAGGAGGATCACTTGAGCCCAGGAGCTTGAGGTTGCAGTGAACTATGATGAAGCCACTGCACTTTAGCCCAGGTGACAGAGGGAGACTCTGTCTCAAAAAAAAAAAAAAAAAAAATTCCTGTTGCCTAGTGACATCATAGCTGTTGGAACGCAGTAGCACAAAACATCACCTTTTCTATGTTTAGACATTTTTAGATAAACAAATACCATTGTGTTCCAGTTGCCTACAGTATTCAGTACAGTAACATGCTACATGGGTTTGTAGCCTAGGAGCAACAGGTTATACCATACAGCCTAGGTGTGCAGTAGGCTATACCATCTAGGTTTGTGTAAGTACACTCACATTATGTGATGTTCACATAATGACGCATTTCTTGGAATGTTCAGTGATGCATGGCTGTAATACTAAAGGCAAGCAAGGGCAAGGATAAGCTAATGGCTGAGCTATTATACCTCCTGGTAGGAGCTCTTTATCAGCTGTGTTCTTATCTTTACTTGAATAAAGATGAGTAAAGACAATGATGATCTAATCAAATCTGACACTAGATTGGCCCCCACATTCAAAATTATCAAAAATACTGGATGAAATACAGACACATATCTACTATTATTTATTAATAACCCTCACCCTAAGTGTGTATTGTGCTCTGAGATATTAACAAATGATAGCATGAGGTCAGCATAATTTTCAAGACTTAAAGAAAACCTTTTCACTGGGGACATTTTCAAATGTACCCAAAGTAGAAAATATAGGCATGAAACCCCATGTGCCCATCCCTTAGCTTCAACAATCATCAACATTTTGTCAAGACGAGACTTAAAAACTCGTCATTAGCTCCCTTTTACAATTTTTCTATATTTGTGTTTTATAATGTACATGAACTATACAGTATACATAAATATATAAACATATAACATATATTTACATATATGAATTGAAAATGTGTACACACACCCTGTTCACTCATAAGGGAGTGTAGTCAAATGGTTAGAGAAGGCTTGCTCCTTGCTGCAGTCAGGAGACCATTCCAACGTGCAAATCTGATCATGTTGTTCTGTGTTGCATACCCCTGAGTGGCTTCCCATTGCTTTTAAGAAAGTTCTGCAAGGATTCGCCTGTTTCTTGCCTCACTTTCCCACCTTGCTTTCTCTGCTCTGGCCCCAGGGCCAGTTTGTAGTGCAAGCTTGTGCACAGTGCACATATTGACCCATGTTTCCTGCTGCCCAGGGCCTCTGCACATTCTTCCTTCTCTGCTTTCCATAGTGGCTACAGTCCTGGTCAGATTTCATGACTGTGACCCATTCTTAGGGAATTGAATTCTTTTCCTTCATTGCACTTGTCTCAGTCTGTCCTAATAGACTCATTTTCGTGATGGCTAATGTCTCCCCCTTCCTCTAGCCTGTAATCTCCAAGGAGGGTACCTACCCAGTGTCTAATGAAGTACCCAGTACATAGTAGGAATTCAAAAAATTGTGGACTAAATGAAGGCTATATTATAGTTCAAGGTTAAAGCAGCACAAGGGTAAGATGTCATCCCTGTGAACAGTTGGATGAATCATTATTGCATGAGAAGTTCAATACTGGAAGAGATAAGGAACAATGCAAGACAATTCAAGTTCATGGGCGGTGTGCGGTTAATTGCCAAACAAGCACAGTAGATGTCAAATGCATCAGGTTCAAAGAGGACTGGGTTGGATTCAGACTGTATTATCTTTTGAGATATAAAAGCCACATGTGAACAAACACATAGTGATGTCCTGGGAGCTGAAATCCTTGCTTGTGATACTGAAAGCATAATTTAATTTTGACTTACAAGAGTCTCCAATTCAACCCTGAAGTCATAATGATAATGTCATCTTCCCAGATCATTCCAACGTGGATAAAATTTGCCCTTTTCTCAGGCTCTGCATCCATCACTGCCTCGAAGATGGAACTGTGGTTTATTAGCAACAACATCTTTCTTTAGGTCTTGCAAAAGTCCCTTCCAGTTTGACTTTTGGCTGGGCTCTCATGTGGTATTTTTTTTGTGGTTTTGTAATAAAAGCACATGTTTTTATATGATCTGGTAAATAGAGAATCGACTCTTGGTATTAATATAAAAGGTTGTAAGCTGATTTGTGAAGCTCAGCCTGACATTCATATGATCTAAGCTTATTTTTTCCCAAGAGAAGCTGTTTGCATCTGTTTGAATTTCAACATACACTTGTTTGTTTATTTTACTGGTTTCTAGCTTGTCCCCCTCCATGAGAATGTCAGCTTCATGAAAGCAAGGATCTTAACTGTCCTGTCCCCATTGCATCTGTAGCACCTAGGACAGGGCCTGGCACAGAACAGGTCCTTAACAAGCATTTGCAGAATGAATGACTGTGGGGTGAAGTTCTGAAGGAGAGTGGAGTTCACAGTTGCTTTTGAAAGCACACAGACCAGAAGGCTCTGTACCACGATTTCAGAATGTCTCAAGCTTGTAACCTGAGGGCAGAGGACATTTCCCCATCTCCCATCTCTTTATTTTCTTTGTCATTGCCTAGGACCAGATGTTCGCTCATAGTAGCTGCTGAGAGTTGATTCCATCAACTAAATGGAATCAGAGAGAATTCTGGATAGATAATGACCATGGTAATGGAGAAGAAGGAAAAATAGGTGGGAGAGGATTGGTTTTGAAATGAGCAGACCTGGAGGACAATCCCAGCTCCTCTTCTCGCACACGGAGCAACTTTGGGTGTATCACTGCACTTCTTGGCCTCAGTGTACTCATCTGGATGATTGGGATAGTAGTGACAGCAGTAGTCCTTGTCCCGGGACCGTCGTGAGGCATCCTGTCTGAGAAGTGCTCTGTAAACAGTGAAGTGCCTAGAGGTGAGAGTCATGGTGGCCTCTGGCCAGCAAATCAGGACAGGCTGGGGATTCCCATAGGGTGGTTGGCAGTGTCCTCGGCCTTCAGATGGACACTGGACTCAGAAGCTGAGCCTGCTGGGTCCCGATTTGCAGGTCTTTGCCTCCATAAGCTCCTGTTGTCATCACCTGCCTTTGCCCCCTCCCCCACCTGCAGTCGCCCTTTGTGCTGGCTCATCCGGCCTGTCGGAATTGCCAGATGAGGTGCAACTCGATAGCGGGAGTTATCTAGAATTACGTTCCAAAAACATCTCTCTGCGTTTCCTCAGGGGAGGAAGGAAAACAAGGACCAGGGCACAAGAGGGCACAGAGGACACTCCAGCCACATTCTACTTTTTCCTTTATACAATTTGGCCTGTGATTGCCTAAAGAATTCCCCCCAACCAACACCAACCCTGTAGGTGGAGTGAGGAGTCTCCTGTTGGGTTTGATTTCAGGGGAATTGGAATGCCCTGCCCCAGTCTCTCTATTGGCCTGAAATTCTCGTACTACCTGAAGTTTTGGTTTTGAAGCCAGTGTGCTCCCACTGAAGGTCCTAATTAACCATTGTCACCTGAGCTCTACCTCGGTTTCTCTCTGGCTCCATGGCCTGGAACACAGAAGCGATAGCTTTGATAGAAAAGACATGATCAGGAAAGTAGCACCTTGAAGAGACATCTGGAAGGGAATCCAGAGTCACTGAGGGTATATGGAACCTCAAGAACTAAGCCAAGGGGAGGATGGAAAATTGGGGTAGGGCAGTGTGAGAAAGGAGTGGAGGTGCTTAAAAAATAAAGCAATTGCATTGCAGATCTGCACAGAGTTACCTTGACTTTCCAATTTTAAGCTTCCATGAACTGCTTAATTATAATTAATTATTATGAATTGGCATTAGTGGAAGTATAATGACTTTTATTTAAATTTGAAGGGTTCTTTATTTTGTCAAGTTGAAGATAGTCCTGTTGATTTCTCAGAGTTTTGTAATAATGTCATTACAGTTTGATCCTAGTTTCCTTATGAGAAGACAATGTGACCAAACCTATGAACTCCTGGATAATAGGATCTGATCTCTCTGCCTCCCTCCCTGCACCCGAGGTCCTGCCCCTCCCCTGTTCTATGCCCCTGCTGCACCGTTGCTTGGGCTTTTCTTCTCCCCTGGGTGCTTTCACTCTCCGCCTATACCTATTAGAATCCTTCAGAGCTGAGCCCACACTTTATCAGCTCAGGAAGTTTCTTGGGGTTTCTGTGCCATGTCCTCAGCAGCACTTACTTATTTGTCTCTCATGCACCCCATCCCCTCTCCCTTGGCACAGAATCAAGGGTGTCCTTGCTCTTTCACTCCACTTCCTGCCCCCTCCCCGTGGCTGGGTGAGGTGCAAGAGAGACTTGTCTTCCTCATCCTTGCATCTTCCAACAGGAGCATAATAATGGCTGTTGAATTGGATTGTATGCAGCAGGTGCATGGTGCATTTCTGCAGTAATTTCAGGAGCCCCAGAAAACATCCTCCTCCTTAACTGATGCCTGAAACCTCCCTTAGAATCTGTGTAGGGTTTTCATTTCATCTCACAGATAATGCTTGCCAGATGGCTATGAGGTTTCTAGCTCTCCTGGGAATATCAGAATTCCATATCAAGCATCCTAACTACAAAGATCTAAGTTGTTCTATATCGAAATAAATGCCATTTACCTAAGAAGACACACCATATTCCATATTCCAGACACTACACTGAGAGGTCATGTGGTGTAGTTATCAATCCAGCTTGGGCTCTGGAACCAGCCTGTCTGGGTTCTTATTTGAACTGATTTGTTGCCTGTTAAATTGGTTAATATTCATAACGTGCATGGAGCCGGGCTGGGCATGTGCTTACTGCTCAGCATGTGTGGGTGTTGCTGTTGTGTTGTTATTGCTGTTATCCGTCTGATCTGAATATGACTGTGCCCCTTTGGGCAGCTTCTTCTCTTGCTCTGTACCCACCATGAGATCAAATTCAGCACTGTACCGTGTCCCTTCTTAAATGAAATTGAACTTCCAAAATTCTTGGTGAGAAATTCAGAATTTACAGAAGATTTCTTAAAGAAATCTGGAGAATAATATTGCGTACCACATAGCAAAACATAAAAAAAAAATTCCCTTTTAAAGCATCTCTGTTTTTTCCCTAAAGTTCCTCTTTTAACATTAGCAACTTTGTCACTCCTCCCTCCCCAAATATTCTCCCACCCTGTTTGGTGGCTTCTCCAACAATCCAGACACATCCTCTTTGGGATTTACCCTCGTTGGAAGATAGAGATAATAGAGTAAAAATAATCTTTTCTCCTCTCACTTTTAGAATGTTAATTAAAAGAAAGTGCTATTTATTACATTTGTCAAAAGTTAAGTAGGAATGCTAGATACCCAGAATTCCTGGGTGGCCCCAGCCTAGAAAACTTACTCAGTTTACCTGCTGTGGCTAGTGGCGTGCTGGAGCTGATTCACACCAGCTCACTAGAGCCAGTTGTGCGCATCTCTTCCCAGCTCCGCTTTTAGTGCTGCCATGTTGGTAACTTGAAATCTGCCATGATGGGAGCATTTACACCACTGTAATTGGCAAAAGCTACAGACCACGGCTTTCCCCACCTTAGAGAGTGAGTTGTTAAACATTTACCAGCACACCACTGCTGTAGCTGTTGGCATTACATCTTTCTCTGGCTATCATGCAAGACCTCAGAGGTGTACTTCATGGCTTTCTGCATCCCTCCCCCCCAATTCCTGGTATTCTGTGACAGGCACTAAGTCTAGGTGGGTAGGAGAATTGTTTTCAGTTCTTTAGGCTCTAAGCCAGTCCAGCAATCTTCTCTCTTCCTCTTTCTCGGCCTTACCGCTGTTTATTTTCCTGGAATCTGAGTTCTTCTTTCCTAGTTGATGAGGCTAGATCATACCTCAGCCTGGTTCAGGGTCACTCTCCATTTTTTTTTTTTTTTATCTAAGGTCCCAGCGTGGCACATGACAGTGGCCTCATCAGTTATGACACAGACTGTGTAAGATTTGATCACAGGGATATGTCAGGTGATGGTGCTGGAGAAGTTGCATGAATACAAGTGTTGGTCTTGCTACAGTTAGGGTTTCTGCCACCAGCTGGGCTCTCACTGCAGTCTGTGGTCAGTGGTTCTGCCCTGTGGCTGCACAGTCAAATCCCCTGAGTGTCAAAACTTCCAGGGCTCAAGCTGCACCCCAACCAATTAAATCAGATGAGACCCAGGTGTCATCTTGCCTCTTAAGATCTAAATAAAATTGACTTGAGAACAGGGATCTTCTTTTTTTTCCCACAACTTAGACCAAGTGCTTAAAAAACTCATGCTTGGCACAAAATAGGTGCTGGATGGATGGTTGCTGAATGCGGATGGGGCATCTATGGGAAGGAATGAGACTGGGCCTCAGAAAGAGGCTGAAACCAGGAGTGAAAATGGACCCAGACACGGAAAACGGCCATATGTGTCTCTGGCTCCTTTCCCTCTCTCTACAGACTAGCCTTCTGTACTTTCCAGTCTTCTGAGTAGGTAAGAGAAGCCACCATGTGGCCCCTTAGTTTATATCATGTGCATTGAAGGGAACAACTAAGACTGCTACAGACTCTCTCAGTCCCAAATTCCCAGGTGAGAGCATAAGATTGGCTCAAATTCATCCAGGTGTCCAACCCTGGTGCAATCATTATTGCAGAGAGGTAAAAATATAGATGCCAGGAGCCTTGTGAGTATGTGGTCCACCTAGGGAGTCACAGTAAACTGGGCAGATACCCTCAAAGGTGCTCACCGTAGCCTCTATAGAACCACTTTCAAGAACAGAAAGGAACCTCTGAGTGGTGATGAGGAGCTGGGAGAATGAGAGGGAAGAGATAGGTGGGCCCAGGGAGCCGCGTGAAAGCAAGGAAGCCCCACCAGTCAAGAGGGGCATGGGTTGTTAGCTTGTCTCCCTGGATCAGATTCTTAGGCTCTAATCCCAAGGGCCTGAAAAGGCCAAATATTCCCAAGACTGATTTCCTGGCTGCCTTTAAGCCTCTCATGCCAGTGGAGGGGAGAAAAATCAGATGGACCGGTGCCCAGTCTGGAAGAGAGGAGCTGGCTGGCTCTGGAAGGGTTGGCATTGTCCAGACCTCGTCCAACTAATATGAAGCTGTTGACAGTGGGGGAGGGTAGATATCTGAGAGAGAGAAAGAGAGAGGGAGAAAGAGAACCATATGAGGCCTGGAGCTCTCAGGGCTGTATGCTGTGGAATAAACATGCCAGGCAGTGAGTTCCCCACCATGGTGTGAGCTACGGGAGGGCAGAGACCTGGTCTTGTTCTGTAAATAACAACTTATTAAGTGTCTATTGAGGCCGGAGGATGTAATAGTGAATAAGACAGCCTCTGTCATCATGGGACATAGTCTAATGGGAGAATGAGGCAGTTATAGGACAACGCGGTTGGTGAATGCTCTAGGAGAGGCATCTGGTGCCAAGGAGGCACATGGATGGGCTACCAACCCATAGATGCCAGAAGGAGCTTCCTGGAGGAGGCAGGATTTAATCCAAAATGAATAAGATTTATCCAGGTGGATGAGGGCCATGGGGGGAAGCATGGGGAATGGGGATTCAGGCAGAGGGAATGGTGTTCACAAAAGCCTACAGATGAAAAGAGCATGGGGTTGTCTAGAAATGACAAGCTGTTCAAAAGTCTGGAGCATTGGCCATCAAGTCCTAGTGGTAATACCGAGCATGTTGTGCTATTCTCTCATTGTTTTGTGGGTGGGAACCTGTGTTCCACGCGCGTGGAAGGCATCCCCAAAGATCATGGGCTTTGATGTCTATAGGAGAAAGACACGAAGGAGTCACAACATCTCTTGGGCTGCTGTTGTCTCCTCTATAAACCATCTGGAACAAGGAATGGGAAAGCAATTTGCAGATGGAAGGAGGTATATCATTGCTTCTCTTGGGTCCTGCTGTAGTTCTCTTGGGTCTACAACACTCTTTGGATTATAGAATTGTTGATTTGACCAGAGTTGCTTTCTCCAATGTCTTGCCCTGCTGTATGCATGGCCTGTTCCACCGCCTGTGCCTTGGTTACAGTACTGCCCCCACAACCTGCCAAAGAAAGCCTAGGTCCTCCAGTGCACACTTTCTCTGGGTGTGGGGATATTCCCACGGTGACATCTGTGGCTCCATGGATTCCCAGGGTGGGTTGCTGGGCAGGTGTCTCCTCTCTCTCACGCTGCTCTGTGCATGCCACGTCTTAAGCTGTGGGACAGATGTAGAGGGAGCCAAGGGGAAAGAAGACAACCTTCTCTGCTAGAGGAGGCACAGTCTTTAGTCAAGGCTGCCCGAGTAGCTGTGTCCCCTGCAAGAATGTCATGACTGCCTGGGCCCCGGTTTCTTTATCTGTAACACAGGAGGATTAGACAGATGCTCTTTGTCTTGTTTGCCCATGTGCTGCCTAAGAGTCCAGGACAGGCTGGCACAGGAGGGAGCATGTGGGTAAAAGGAGCGATCTGGGCAGGCCAGGGTGGCAGACTCAAGTCACAGGGACCCGGCTAACAGGGAATTGGAGTGCATCCTGACTGCTCCTGGGTGAGGCACAGTCCTCTTGCAGTCCCCCCCATGGTTCCTGTGTTCCATCGGCCTCCATGGTCAAGGCCGTGAAATCAACCCTCCAGTCTCAGTTCCTTCCCTGATGCCTTTGACAGCCCCACGACCTGACTCAGGGACCTTTCCCAGCCCCTCTGAAGGGCTGCCTACATCTGTGGAGTGACTTACATTTGTTGTGTCTGGTCCTGTAATAAGATTTTCCGTACTTTATCTCATGGAGTGCTGATGAAACACCCTCTGAAGCAAGTTCTGCCTGGAACGTGCTTCTCCTCCTCTTCACGTGGCTGGTTTGTTCCCGTCACTCATGCATCAGCTCAATTGTTTCTTCCAACATTTCACCACCCCGTCCGCCCATCACTTTGCATCACACCATCCTGCTTTCTTTCCTTTCTAGCATTTAATATGGAAATTATCCTACCTAATTCTTAACTGCTTGCCATGCCTCCCTAGAATGTAAGCTCCCAAGAGCAGGGACCTTGTCTGTTTTGCTCATCACCACCCCAACCCTCTCCAGCATCTGGAAGAATGCCTGGCATACACTAGGTGCTCATAAACATGTTTTGAATGAACCGATGCTATCATCACCATGTCAGATATGAGAACATTGAAGCCGTTGAGACAATGGCAGAGCTGGGGCTCAAACCCAAGATGCCTGTCACCAAAACAGACACCCTTAACCCCGATACTATGCTGGCCCCGTGGTCGTGTGGCCTTTTCCCACCTGATTTCTCTCACTAAGCTGACGTGGGCTGGATTATTTTTCGGCTTTGGCAATGCCACCTACCTGGTGCCCGGCCTTGCTTTTCTTGACATGGAACATGATTTCCTGGAACTGTGTCTTTTATTTCTCCCCGCCTCCCGTCTGTGTAAATAGTCCTCGGTGAGGCTGAGCACTTTTTTTTTTTTTTCTCATGGGCCTGGAAACGGCAGGAACCAGCACGGTATTTCTCTCTCCGTGAGACTGACTTTCAAGAGGGCCTCAAATTTATCATCACTTTGGGTCTTAGATATCACAGCACTGAGGATGAATGAGAGCATTGAGATTTGATTTCTTGAAACAAAACTCTGGAGGGAAGAAGAAATGAAAACCTAGAGCTGTTTTTCTCAGTCTTTGTCAAGGGAAGCATACAAATAAAAAGTCTTGTTCTATCAAAAAAAACAAAAACTCTCTAAGGATGAAAGAACAACAGAGTCACATATAGAATCGGGTAAAGAAAGCAAGAGCAAAACATGAAATTCTATCCCACTTCTGGGAAGAATCAGAGGAAAAGGGATGTGTCTAGTTCTGCCCTTTCTCAGATTTTATAGCTTTGGCATATAAAGAAGGGATTGAAAGAAGGGAGAGGGGCATGAGAAAAACTCTAGACTTCCAAAAGATATTGAGAAGAGATGTGTGAAATCGTGACTGCGACCTCACAATGTTTGTGTCTCTGAAAATATGGTGCTAATCCCAGCACCGCAGTGTCTTACGTTAAAACTTCAAAAGACTGCGAAGGGAAGCTCAGAATGCCTTGAACACCTCCCACCGCATGTTTTTTTTCCCTTATCTTATACATCCGTAAGTCCTCTGTCCCTTGCAAAAGTCAGTCTTGGTAAATGCTTTAAATGAGTCATTATTGAAATATATTTCTATTTTTAAGAATTTCTCCCACATTGAAACATGAAATCCCTTAAATAAGAGATAAAATCCCAAGGAAGTCTGCTTCAGAAATAGAGGCTCCCACGCTTTTTTCTTTCCTTATGTCTTTCCTGCTAAGAAAAATTTCTTTAAAAAATAATCTCAGGAGGCTATATTGCTTGAAACCAAAACAAGCAGCTCAGTCGTCTTGGCTGGAATTCTGCCGAGGAGACAGCTAAGGCCCAGTACGTCATTCCCTTGTTGATGTTGCTGCCGGAGTCAGCCGGGGCAAAGGCTTCGAGATGCTCAGTACAGCGGACTGGAAAACGGCTTTCCCTGGTCCCTGGAGTGTGTATAGGGTACTTGATGAGATCAGATACACGCAGGAGGCGTTGTAGAGATAGGTGGTCTCCCAAGTGACTTCTAACTTTTGTCAATCTCCTGGAAATAGACTCTTCAGGTGACATGAGGGAAGAGCAGGAAGTTGTCTGTTCTTTATATCTGGGAATGTGCTTGGGAGTGCATGAAGCCGCAGGATAAACGTATGTGCCTTTCCAAAGAGTACTGTTTAGGATTTGGGTTTGTTAAAATAAATATTAATATATAGGCATACTATAGAGCAGAAGGCAAAATCATGTGGACTTTTAAGGTGAAAGACAACTGCAAGGAAAGGATGTGCTTATGGTGGGAAATCTGAGGCTCTGCTTCCTCAGAGGTCACCAGTTTCCAAGGGTTTACGCTGTGGTGTCCTGTGCCATCCTAGGCCACTGGTGTGTTTGAGAAGCATTAACACAATTGACAACATTGGTGTCTCTGGAATAAAGTGTCAGTCAGACAGGAAAGAACTGGCCAGTGTGGGCCAGAGAGGAGAAAGCTGGCAGTGCCCCCCCCAAGGTACTGTCCAGGAGCAGGCTTTTCCCTGGAGTGAGGGAGGTGCCTCAGGCTGTCACAGCTCAAAACCATCAAATATTTAAATCATATTTTTAGAAAAGACTGCCTTTCTTCTGACTTCCTGCTCTCCCAGCAACCTTCTAGTATAATTTGGTCATCCATGGATTGTTCCTGCAGTGACAACATCCGGCCTTCTTGGTGGTTGTATTTGTCACTGTAAATGAGCGGTTTTCAATCAGGGATGATTTTGGCAATGTCCTTACAGGGGACATTCGGCGATGTCTGGAGACATTTTTGGTTGTCAAACTGGGGGAGGGACGTGACTCTGGCATCTAGTGGGTAGAGGTCGGGGGTGCTGCTAAACATCTTACATCGCACAGGACGCCCCCCTCTCCCCGCCAACCCCCACAGTGAGTTATCCAGCACCAAATGTCAATAGCGCTGAAGTCGAGAACCCCCGCTGTAAATGACAAATGCCAGACCAGTTTGTCCATCAGTCTCTCGTGAGCTTAGTTTGAATTTGCTGCTGAGAGACTATAAACCACTCTCGGGGGATGATGTCACTAAGTCTCAGCCTGTCGGGCTGAAGACCAATCTCTGGACGGTGCTGAGTTCTCTGATTAGGACTCTTGACAGCCAGTTTGCCTCCCTTGATCTGAAAATTCTTTCAACTTTCTATTGTAATATTTAAAAATGTTTTTATTTTTCTTTCATTTTAAAAGAAATTCAGTGAGTAAAATGTGAATACACAATGTAAAATTTTAGACAAAAAATGATGGGCAACCATTCTCATTTATTTGCATTCACACAAACACATAATAGATTTTTTAAAAAAAATAAACATACATAAGGCCATACTCTGTATTATTATACTTGCTTCTTTGCTTATCAGATATCCATGACAAGACAAAGAGATCTGCCTAATTCTTTTCAACGGCTGCATGTGGTGTTCCCTAGTCTGGTTATGTTGTGGTTGATTTAACCATTTCTTTATTGATGGGCATTTAGGTTGTACAGTTTTCTGTTATTCTGAACATCTATGTGAGCATCTTTGTCCATATATTCTTGTGCACATGTGTAAATGTGTCTGGAAGGTGAAGTTGTGGGTTAAAAAAAATTTGCATTTGAACTTTTCATAGATGCTTCCAATTGCCCTACCAAGGGGTTAAGCCAGTTTACATTCCAACCAGCAGTGAATGAGTGTCATTCTCATATCCTCAACAACACTGGTTTTCTCAGTCTAGAAATTTTGCCAATCTGATGAGTAAAAATTGGAAGTACCAGGTTGATGTTTTACTGGTTACTAGGGAGGTTTCCACAACTTTTTATATGCATAGGGCCATTTGGATTCTTCCTGTTTTCAAATCCCTCATTTCATGAGAAAGAATAGGATTCACTTATCAGCCCAGACTTCTGGGGATCTAGGCTCTAGGAGACTAAAAATGTTCCCTAGTTCACTGGTCCCTAAAATAATCCAGCTCTAATGAAGCAGAGGCAGGCGAAGGATTTCTCCTTGTGTTTGGACCTCTGGGCTCTACTTTGGCCTTTACCTGGCCAGAGCAGGATGATGGATGGATGGGGAGAAATGAGGGGAGTCTTTTGGGTCCCAAACCTTTAGACAAGTGGAAGTAACTTCAAATTCTGGCCTTCCAGACTTCAGACCCCACCCCCAGAGCCCCTGAAAGAAGAGATCATACCTGTGGTTTGTGCTTCTTTCTGCATAGCCTTGAGTAATTGTCCTTTACTTCCATGTTGCCACTGATTGCATTTGTGTTGTCATATAGTCATTTACATTTTTGTCCCTCATCTTAATCAGAAATCCTTGAAGTCATTCATCCCTGCACCTCAAGGCTCAGCACTGTGTCTTCTGGTACTTGCAGCTGTTCAATAAATGTTGACAAAGAGGTGTTTCTCTCCACCTACAGTAGAAGGATCTTCGACTAGAGGTTCTCAGAGGTACTTCTTGATGGTCACCACCTTCACCATGACCAGACTCAGGAGGACAATACTTTGAAAGCAGACCAGGCAAGTTCCTGATAGGCCAAGCCATGATATAGAAATTTCAGTGGGTTCCCATTTTCTAACTCTGGAAAAGCGACAAGAGGATTATCTTTTGTTTCGATTCGTTTTGCTTTTCCCCAGAACACAATCTAACCCCAAATATCTTCCTCATCAGGCTGTTACCAACAAACAAAATTCTACTATTAGGCATGCATGGTCTTGGCTTAATAAAAATAATTCCTTTATTAAAATAATATAATTTACTTGTCCATTTACCCAGCTCCTAGTAGCAATTCCATTCTGCTTTTTTAAATTAGAAAACATTTTAAGGGAAAGGGGTTTTGCACTTTAAAAAGTTTCTGAAAAAGCTAAAAATGATGATCAAGGATCACATTAGACAATGAGACAGCTACTTAAGTTGAAGAAATAAAAAACACTGTGGCCAGAGACATGAAGGTATAAGTTTTAGAGCAATTAATTTTGTGAGCCACCAAATAGAATCTCAAGATGGTGAGAGCAAAAATTCAAGGGTGGTATTTGTTGCGGGACATTAAGAACCCTCTCTCCTGTGGAGATGCAGCTGGAGTCCTGAGATGGAGCTGTACACGTGGCAAAGGGAGTGGGGGGGAGGGGACTCTGAGGAGGATGCCTGGGCTCAAGTTGGGCCCCACCATTATTAGCTGTGTGTTTTGAGGCAGGTTATTCAGCCTCTCTATATCTAAGTTTCTAAAGGAAATAATGCATTTAGTATAGTGGTCAGCACACAATGAGCCATTATTATCATAAATCTTCTTCATTTTATTAAAATTATGGAGGCAGTTAACACCAACAGTTTCTTTTATGTACAACTCGGTCCTCCTTGGTGCAGAACTGAGGATTAGTTCAACTTGGCTGGATAACTGTTTAGTGACAGAGTATTTAAATTACTTATATGGGATTTGTTCTAACATTTATTACGTTGTTGCAAGAAGAAATTGAGATTAATAAGGTTGTATTATTTACTGAGTAAAGAGCAACTCTATATTTGGTTTTAATTTTTACTCTTGTATTTTATTCTTATATTTCCTTGTTTTTGATCAACAAAGTAATATTGAATCATTGTAAAAAAACTATGGAAAAGTTATTGGAAAGAAAAATAAAATTCCATGATCTCACCAGGAAGAGACAACCCCTGTGAATGCTCTGATAACCTGTATCTAGGCTTTTTCCTAATGTAGACATTTTTCTTTATTTGTTTGAGATCAAGCACTATATGCATGGTTTTGCATGTCCCTTGTCGTTTCTGCATTACATTATGACACTGAATTTCCCCATAGCTTTTTTGTGAACACCATGTTTAACAGCTGTCTCATATTCCATTGTATCGATGAGACATGTTTTACTCAGCCATTTCCTTACTGTTAGACATTTAAGTTGCTTCCAATTTATTTCTGGTTATAAGTAACATTAACATGACTATTTTTATACATAAATCATTGTCCATATTTCTGATTGCTTTCTTAAGACAGACGCTTTGAAGTGGCATTTTTGGGTCAAAAGGAATGCCAGAGTGATTTTCAGAAAACTTATACCAATTTCTATTCTTGGCTGGTTTTTATAAAGCGTGGGAATGTTACAGGTTCCATTTATGTGCCTTCCCAAATTCTCAGCTCCCTATTTCATCTCTCCCTCCATAACCACTCAGACCCTCCTCACTTCTGCCCTTGCTCACCCAGGTCTGACCGGGCATCATGTTGGTGTCACGTCATTCTAGAAAGGAAAGCATGGTTATCGACCTATGGCCTGGAGGGTGTTGGATGCTAGAGATATCTCAGGGCTGAGGATGACACATTTTCTCACACTCCCCAAGGACTCTGGGATGCAGTGAGTGAAGAAGGAGGGTCCGAATACTAAAGAAGGCCTGAGGCTCACACACACAGTGATCCACAACTTCCCAGCCCTCTCTCCCTACTTCCAAGCTTACCTGGGAAATAGTCAAAAGGGAAAAAAAAAAATTAAGAATGATTGTCTTCTCTCCCTTCCTCACTTTCTCTCTTTCTTTTTTCCTTCATTTGTTCATTCATTCATTCATTCACATACTGATTACCTATTAGCTATCAAGCATCTTGCTAGACGCTGGTGTTAACAGATAGGTGAGAACAGGTGTGTCGGTCAGGGTTCTTTGTTACAAGCCCCAGAAGCTGACTCTAGCTAAACTTATTTGTAAAAGAGCCATGTCTTAAGGATTGTGGTCACTTCTCAGAGCTGGTAGGAAGCTGGAGAACTGGGCTTGGGCAACAGGCAGGGACCAAGGGAGCCAGGCTGCAGAGAACATAGCTGCGGGCCCGCCCTGGAAGCAGCCTGCTGGTTAGGACTCACGGCTGGCACCACCCCACTGGTACCATCTCCTTGATGGCTAGAGCACACATAAGCTCTGGATGAACTTGCCTCTTGGCTTTCCTGCCTCCGGTTTTTAAGTTCTGGATGGAAGCCTCTAATCGGGTGAGGCTGAGTCGTGGGATTATGACCACCGGAGAGAGTGTGTCTGGCTCCCTTGGCTTCAGTACGGGGAGGTGAGACCCTCCCCCTTCCAACTCTCATTCCATGGAGGATTTTCCCAAAATAAGAAATTTGTGTTCAGATTCTGGGACTTCTGCCACGCCCATGCACACAGGTAAATGGCAACACCTCAGGTCTTTGCTATCACGTGACTCACTGTTTAGTGGGAGAAGCAGAAGAGTAAACAGACGACTATCTGTTGCATACAACAAGAGGCAAGGAAAGTGATGGGTGCCTAGTTCCTCATTCCAGGTGGGGAGAGAGGAAACTGAATAGCTAAGGGGCATTAAGAGGATAGAATTTGGAGATTCAGTGAAAGTGGGAGGCGACGGAGAGCAGAGGAGAGAGAGAGGAATAGAGCTAGGAAACGGACGATGGAGGGAACCAACACAAAGAGGGTTGCAGGACAAGGCCCGGGTGAGAAAGGGAAGAGCAACAGTTTGGTTTTATACATGCTGAGTCCAAGAGAGCCCAAGTGGAGATGTCCAAAGGTCGCCAGACGTGGGTTCATTCATTGATTCAGCAGATACTTATTTATCACCAGTGATGCTCCAGGAACTGTTCCAGGTGCTGGAGACACATCGGAGAGAAGAGACGGCCGTCCTCGCCCTCATGGAGCTTACACTCGAGGGGAGCTCAGGGCAGGAGCACAGGAGAGCAGTCAGAGCTGGACATCTAGATTTGGGGTTCATCCACACGGAGGTGGTTGGGACAGCCTGGAATAGTATAGAAGGGAAGAGAAGCAAAGGAGGCCTTCGATGGAACCTGGGACACACAGGATTTAAGGAGGAAGAAAAGCCACCAAAGGAGGCTGAGATTGAGCCACTGCCTCCCATCTGTGGCCTCTCCAGTTCTGGAAGCTGTGTCTGTGAGCTGCTGGGAATGTGTTAAAGGAAAGGCATGTGAAGGTCCCAGGGGCATCCAGGGGACAGCTGGCGTGGAGCAGGCTCTTCCAAGTTGCTGTGGTCCTCGAATGAATTTGAATATTGGGATGTTTTCCGCCTTACCGCTTTCCTCAATCTTCCCCAAATTGTGTGTTTGTGTCTTTTGCAGCAGATGCTCTGCTCTGTAGCAACACCTCATCAGTCACAGGTCGAAAACCTTGCTTCCTGCCTCTGGGATAACGGCGATGTAATGTGACAAGTAGCCGGGGAAGTCCTGACAAAAGATGGCAAAACCCATGGAATGTGAAGCTGTCTTCATAACCTCCTATTTTGGATTTCCTCTTGGCTACATTCATATCAATTTATCTCTCTCCATACCCCCACAGTACTTCGTGTACCAGTTCTGGGACTGCTGGTATTTATTGCTGTGCTGAGGAGGCCCATTGCACAAGTCCTCCTGAAAGAGGACATTGTCCCAATCGCTTTACCATCTCTGCCCTGGGGAGCTGCAGGCTGAGAAGTAGGCCTCACCTTCCCCTCCACTACCCTTCAGACTCCCTCATTTTAGAACAGGAAGGGGGTTTGGGAGTTGTACTAGTCAGAGTTCTCCAGAGAAACAGAACCAATGCTGTGTGTGTGTGTGTGTGTGGTATATACATTTTTTAGCAACCATGTTAGCTCTTTTTTTTTTTCCTTTTAGCAGTTTTTAATGAAAGTTGTACGTAAGATTATTTTATTCCTGCATCTTCTCAATTGTTTCTTCCTTGTACTTGCCCTTTTCCTTTCCGACTTGGCGAGATTTCTCTTTCCGTTCAAGGATCTTTTTGCGGTCTTTGTCCAGTTTAAGCCTAGTAATCACCACCTTGCTGGGGTGAATGCCCACGTGGACAGTTGTGCCGTTGGCCTTTTCCCGCTGCACCTGTTCAATGTAGATAACACATTTCTTCCTGTAAACCTGGACTGCTTTGCCAATTTGCTGACCTTTATAGTGTCTGCAAACCACCTGAACTTCATCACCCTTTCAGATGGGCATGGATCGAACATTGTATTTCTGTCTCAGCTCTTTGGAAAGAGGGGAAGACATAATCTTCCTGCGAATGTGGGAAGGTGCATCAAAATGCTTTTTCTGGTTCTTGCTTTGGTCCAAAGTCACAAAGGGATTGAACTTCATTTTGGACTCTGCCGCTTTGGCGATGGCCGCAAAAGGGAAGAGAACCGTGTTAGCTCCTAGAATGTAGGGGTGTATATATACACACATATGTATTTTAAGGAATTGGCTCACGTGATTATGGTGGCTTGGGTAGTCTAAAATCTGCAGGCTGGAGACCAGGGAAGAGCTGCAGTTCAAGTCCTGCCAAAGGCTGTCTGCAGGCAGACATGTTTCTTATTCAGGTGCTGTTCAGGTCTTCAACTGATTGGGTGAGGCCTGCCCACATTATAGAAGGCATCTGCTTTACTCAAAGTTCACTGATTTGGATGTAAATCTCACCCACAAACACCTTCACAGAAACATACAGAATCCTGTTTGTCCACATATCTGGGCACTGTGGCCCAGCCAAGATGGCACATAAAGTTGACCATCACATGGGCCATGGTGTCAGCCCTGTCACTTGACAGGTGGGGACATGAGGGTCTGGAGGAGCTCGGTGATCCACATGGAGCCTGCAGCAATCCCGAGGCCAGTGTGGTGGGGCGGTGGTGGAGACAGAGGTCCCCTGGCTGCAGTCCTGTGCTCTTTGCACGGCATCACTCACTTGGGCAGCTACCTGTGGGCAGGAGCCCAGCACACAGGGAGACTGCTCCTTACTTCAACACCAAATAAAGGTGAATCCCACCACATTGTCATTCAGATGTGTTGGACTGGCTTGTTTCTTTTTTTTTTTTCTTTTTTTTTTTATTTCAGCATATTATGGGGGTACAAATATTACGGTTATGTATATTGCCCATGCCCCCTCCCCCTCGAGGTAGAGCCTCAAGCATGACCACACCCCATACATTGTACATCTCACTCATTATGTTTGTATATACCCATCGGACTGGCTTGTTTATAAAGCTTCAGGGTGTAATTTAGAGGAGTGGTCTGTCGGGAAGTTTGGTGTGTGTCTTTCGGGATCCTCTAGCTTGGGACCTCAGTCAGAATTCCAGGAAAGCAAGCAGCTGAAATCTGAGGATGTTTTCCTGGAATGAAGGCTTTTAATCAAGCCACAAATCCCCTCTGCAACATATATCCCACTCTCTTCATTGTCGCCAAGGGGAATTTTTCAGTAGGGTTTTGAGCACCTGCCAAGCACCTCAGTAAATACTTGCTGGGTGATGAATAATATAAACTTCATCTTGATTTTCAGCTTAGGTTGGAAGGAAAGGTGTATTTCTTTGCCATGGCTTTGGCTCATCTTCTGAATGGTCAAAGTCCTGCCTCTTGTTTATGTAACCTATTCAGGCACCTGCTCACCTACCAGGACCTGCTAATCCCCTCCTGCTCTGGGAACATACCAAGTCAGAAAGAATCGTAATCTGTATGTCACAGAGGGTGGATGGACTTGGAGGTACAGGGCCTGTCTACCCCTTTGTGGGGTAGCTGAAGAAGTGACAGCAATTGTGTTAAATAACGATCACGATCATAATGAGAATAATAGCTGCTTTTTATTGAGAAACCGCTAGGTGCCAGCTGCTGTGCTAAGCATTCTCTACGCATTTGCTCACGTGTTCAGATCCCTCCTCTGTCTTCATGGGCAGTGGTGACACCTGGTTCTCAGTCAGGATAAGTTTTCCCATTGAAGCAGAGCAGAACACCCAGGACACACCCAGAATGGTATTAACACCACATACGAGACATAACGGGTGTGGGGTTGGCTAAAAAGCCTGCAAATATGCATTTTGTGAGTCGCGTGGGGCTGAGGGTCCTTCATTTGCTGATTCTGCTGGGGTTCTTTGTACAGGAGGACTTTATGGAAAATAATAGAGGGGTTTGACTTTGCCGTGTATGGCCTGGTTAAAGTGATGTCCGTCAGAAGGCCCTTTTGGTACTCAGAGATGTGGTTCACTGCTCCAAGTCATGGAAGGAACAGTGATGGGAGCTTGGAGTGAATGATGACAATAGATGACACCATCTAATCAGTTAGTCAGAAAATCTGATAAATAGTGGCTTCAATGCTTAAGCTTTATTATCTCACTTAAGAACTGTTAGGCATTTTGAGGTTGGTTTATCAGCTTTAGTGTCTCATCAAGTATCCAGGGTCATTTTTCATTTCTGCTTCTCTCTCCTTAGCTTTTTTTTTTTTTTTTTTTTGAGACAGAGTCTCACTTTGTTGCCCAGGCTAGAGTGAGTGCCGTGGAGTCAGCCTAGCTCACAGCAACCTCAATCTCTTGGGCTCAAGCGATCCTACTGCCTCAGCCTCCTGAGTAGCTGGGACTACAGGCATGCGCCACCATGCCTGGCTAATTTTTTCTGTATATATTTTTAGTTGGTCAATTGATTTCTTTCTATTTTTTCAGTAGAGACGGGGTCTCGCTCAGGCTGGTTTCGAACTCCTGACCTTGAGCAATCCACCCACCTCAGCCTCCCAGAGTGTCTCCTTAGCTTTTGACTATTGCATTCATAGTTGCTGTTTCATGGTCACAAGATGGCTACTATAGCTCCAGGCATTGCATCTGATTTCAAGGAAGAAAGAGGAGAGAAAAGTGTGTGTATGTGAGGATGAGGAGGAGGTAGGAGTACTTATGTGTATTAGCTCATGCCTAGCCCTTTTATAGGGAAGCAAAAAATTCCTCTGAAGCCTCCTACCTTTCATTGGCCAAAACAAGGTCAAATGGACATTCCTAGGCCTAAGGGAGGCTGGGAAAGTGAGTGTCTTGGTGGAGAGAAATATGATTGCCATGACCATATCAGATCAATTTTAATTCATAGGCTGGGGGCAGGTATAATGCTTTCCTAAACAAAATTGGGGTTCTGATAACAAGAAAGAAGTGTGTCTGTGTGTGGGTATCTTCCGTAATAATAGCTAGTACCATTTCATTCAAGCCTCACAGTACTCCTTGCATTGGCAGTTATTACTATCCCCATTTCACACTGAGAAAGCTGAGGGTTAGGATGGGGAAGTGATTTGTCTGAGGTCACACAGGCTATTGGGGTGTTTTTATAGGGTGTCCTTACATCCTTAAGGGCCAGACCTCATACCTCATTTGCATTTCCCTGGGTGCCTATGTAGCTTGGCAAAGACTAAAAGCTTGCTGCTTGAATGACAAAACGATGGTACATCCTTTTAGGGCAGAGGGTCATGCATCAGAATCCTATACTGGGAACACTGGATCCGCAGATCCTTGTCTTACTGGTAGAGAAGTTGCTTCCTGGGCTTTATGGAAGTAACTTTAGATAAAAGGTCTCTCTTGGGAAGGAGCTTCTTGCAGAAGAATGGGCTCTGAGAGGAGCCCACGGGACCCTGGGGCCATTCTGTGTTTGTTTGCTGGTGACTTTCCCAACAGTCCCAGCCAGGTGAGGGGACAATCTCCCAGTGTGATCAACAGTTCCAGAGAGTTTGTCTCTTGATTTGGAGGAAACTGTCACTTAGGAAAGGAGGTGTTTTCCTCTGGGTCCTTCCTGAGAGCAGGACTAGAACAAATGATTGAATTTATCAGGAAGAAGTGTGGTTTGTTGGGTAAAAAGTATAGATTCTGGCAGAAGAAAGATCTGGTTTTGAATCCTGTTGTGAAGATTAAGTGAAATAACACATGTAAGGTACTTAGAACAGTGCTGAGAACATACATGCTTCCTGTCCCAAATCAAATTAAGATTGTCCAACTATAGAGTAGAATACCAATGAGATGGAGACTTCCTTATCATTGAGGTATTCAAGCATTTAACTCTTTATTAGGGGTTAAATAACAGCAACAGAACTACCATCAACAACCAAAAAACGCTAACATTTATTGAGTACTTACTCAAATGACCATAATTATTTTGTATTGAATGTTTATTATGTACCTGGCATCCTGCTAAGCATTTCATGTGAATTTTCTTATTTAGTCCTTATGGCAATGCTAGGAGGTGGATTCTGTTGTTATCTCTACTGTGCAGATGAGAACACTGAGGTTAAAAGAGGCTGAGGAACCCGGTCAAAGTCAGCTGGTGATGGAGTTGGGTTACAGACCAGATCTGTCTCTTGCCCCGCGTTGATAATCAGCAGAACATGTGGCTCCTGTGAAACGTACCCTTACCTGGGTGAAGGTTGCATGAGATCGTGGTTCCCAGGCTTCCCTGTGTCTTATCACTCATTCTGATAAAACCAGGAACCTATCAAGACAGATTCAAAACACTCAGTTTTACCAAGGATTTTTAAATGTTTATAGATAATAAAAGACTTTTTAAAAACATATAAAATACTACATTTTATTGGAGTAAATTCTATTGTTATAGCTTTAAAACACAAACACAAATAATAGTTACATTGGCAGTTGGAGACAGTGTTACTGGTCGTGAGTATGAAGCTTGCTACTGTCTGCACCTCCCTTCTTGACCAGCTTAGAATCCACGGGCTGCCATTTCAGCCATCCCCTTTGTTATACTCTGCTGAAAAAATTCCAACTCTCCTCCTATGCTTTACTTGCACCAAGTAGCTGAACATAGCTGGAGAAAATACTCAATGATGTTGACTAACCTTACTTTAAATTGGGAACCACGAGTTTTAAGAAGGTGGTGATGGTTAATTTTATGTGTCAACTTGACTGGTCTAAGGGGTGCCCAGATAGCTGGTAAAACATTAATTTGGGGTGTGTCTTTGAAGATGCTTCTGGAAGAAATTAGTGTTTGAATTGGTAGACTGAGCCAAGAAGATCATCCTCACTCATGTGGGTGAGGTGGTCTAATCCATTGAGGGCCTGGATAGAACAATAGGACAACAGGTACAGGAAAAGTGAATTTGCTCCCTCTTCTTGAGCTGAGACATCCATCTTGTCCTGCCCTTGGACATGGGTGCTCATCAGTCTTGCCTCCAAACTCAGACTAGGACGAGGACTTATACCATTGGCTCCCCTGGTTCTCGGGCCTTTGGACTTGAACTAGAGCTACACCACCAGCTTTCCTGGTTCTCCAGCTCACAGAAGGCAGATCATGGGACTTAGCCTCCATAACCACATGAACCGGTCCTTCAAAATAAATCTCTGTCTATATATCTATTTATAGCATATTGGTTCTGTTTTTCTGGAGAACCCTGACTAATAGGAGGGACCTGTAGGCCTTAAAGGTGACAAAGATGTACTAAGGCTGAGATGATGATGGAGGGAAGCCAGTGGAACAGAGAATGCAGAGGCCTGGGTGCCAGAAACAGCCTAGAGAAGTTAGGAACTGCAGGAATGGACTGGTATTGCTGGACCATTCTGTTCAAGGTAGGCAGTAAAGGCAGGAGATGAGGCTGGAGCACCAGACAGAGGCCAGGTGCCGGAAGGCCTTGCCTACCAAGTCTGGGAGGCTGGCTGTGTGTGGTGGGTGAGGGGGCCAGTGGGTTGTGCAGATTGGCAGAGCTGTTTGTGGAGACTGCAGCCAACTGGGTCCACCTGCCTTGTCTGAAGGGGGCAGTTGCTTCTGCTCATGACCCCATGTGGGAAAGCCAGGCCAGTGTGGCCCATTCCTGCCATTATTCAAGGAAGCCAGAAACACTATGTTTGTGTGAAATTTCTCAATTTTTAATGTTGGCAACAAATTTTTAAAATGTATACTATGTAGACCAAACAAAATAGACCTGCTGGCCAGATACAGCCCAAGGCCTCTTTGTCTTTAAGAGGAAGAGGAATCTGTGAAGGAGGTAGAGGAGATGTGTTCAGATAGGGAGGAGGAGAGCTAGGATATTTTAGTGTCATGAGAGTCAAGGAGTGGAAGTTTCAAGAAGGAGGTGAAGTACAAGAGTGAAATATGCAGAGAGGTTGAGTTAGATAAGCCTGGAGAATGGCCAACAATTTCATATTTAGGAGGCTTTCAGGCACTGTGGATAGGACAGGTTCACTGGCATTGGGACAGGCAGAGTCCAGATTGTGGTTGTGTTTAGGAGTAAATAAGGTCAAGGTAGGGAAGACATCAAAACTGTATTAGTTAGGGTATTTTTTTTTTTGGCTATAAACTATAGAAAACCCAATTTAAAATATCTTAAAAATAAGAATACTTATTAACTCATTTAACAAAAGTCCTGAAAAGGGCCATTTCTGTGTTGGTGAATTTTACAGCTCCGTGATGTCATCATGGACTCAGGTTTCTTCTGTCTTTTGGCTTCACCACCCTTAGTGTGTGTCACTCAATCTAACTGCCATCCGGTCACAGGATAGCCACCAGTTTCAGAAAACACATCCATATACACCCTTAGCCCAGGCAGAAACATGGACTGTCTCTTCCTCTTGTTTCTTTCTATGAGCTGAGAGAGCTTTTCTATAAGCACAACCCATCTCCCTCAGACTCCCCTCATATCTCCTTGGCCAGAAGTGTGCACCTGCCGGTGGCTAAAACCCGCTGGCGGGAGGGAATGGGGGGAGGGGGAGGGGCGGGACCCATGTGATCTGCCTGGACCAATCCTGACTCACCATCTGGAGCAGGGGCAGCCTCCCCCGCAGCCCCTGGGGAAGGGCACCTATGAGAAGTCAGGGCACTGTGAGAAGAGAAGGGGGACGTGGCTGCTGTGTAGATGAGTCCTCTCAAGATACTGATAGGACTTTCAGGAGACAATGCCATTGTCAGAGGGAGTGATTTTTGTAGCATGTGCTATGCTCGGGCAGGGGCTGTTTAGAGACCAAGTTAGGAAACCCCTTGCCTTTCTCAAATCACACCTTTGGTTGTGGTTGTGGTGGGGTGGCCTCCCCCACCTTTCCATTTGGCTAATTCTGGGAGAGCCAGGGTAAGCGAATGGCCTATTTTATTTCAAAAAGAACTGGCTTTAAAAGTCCACACTTACATGTATTTTATCTCCTTGAATTGTCTGTGGATGGTGGTGGTCTGATCAGAATGTTCTTCCTAGTGACTCATCCCTGGTGGCAGGTGGGATACGTCTGCTGCAGAGAAGGTCAAATCCTGCCAAGTAAGATGTGTTTGTTCCTTTCCAAACTCACAAAGGGAAATGAAAAGCTAAGAATAATTAATTTGGGAGATTCAGTCTCTGAATTCTACTTTAGAAGAGAAAGGTGTTTTCTTTCTTTTTTTTTTAAATTAAGGGAGGGATGGGTTCCAGATATTTTCCATATTTTTGAAACTTCCTGAATAATTTCTCTGCCATTGACAGCCACCCTGTCATTTCAACTCTCTCACCCATACCGTTGATAGATTCGGAACTGATCTCCAGTAGTAGAGCTTTTCTCTTTGCCCTCTAAATGGTGGCGATTGTTTTACAGTTCATCCCTGTGAACCCCAGACCACCTGCACTCTGGGACCACATCCTGCCCAGGCAGGAAATTTAAGAGTCTTGGATGAAGTTCCACCTTGGCTTTGTCCATGTTGTTCCTCTGCCTGGAATGCCTTTGCCCTTCTGTTTGGTTACCATGAAGGTACCCCTTCAAGGCCAGGGTTACCTTAAATATATTACGTTTTGCACACTCTGCTGAGGCGCCTGGCCAAGAGGGTAAGTGGAGCCTGAAATCCAGCTGTGTACCTCTCACCACACATTGATTGTGCCTGCCCAGGGGAACGTCTATTTTTCTCATTTGTCTCCCTAAAGCAGAAGCCTTTCCCACATTTGACCAAAGGCATCCTGACTAACTGAGGCCCTGTAGATCCACCTGCAACATTGTCTGCTCCCCTGCGCCTTCCTGGACCTTCTCAAGGAGGGGTTGGCCCTTCACTTCTGCGCTTCTGTGCGTTTGCTCAGTCCTCAGTTGGAGGCCTCGGGGATCTACATGCCTGGTCTGTACCCCTGGGGCTGCCTACTTCGTCAGGGCACACCCAGCTCCTAGCATGTGGTCCGGACAATAAATGTCTGCTTAGCGTTTGAAGACAATTGGCCGCTATCACTAATTGCTGGTGCTGGGACTCAAATGCTGTTTCCCTGAATTTCTGTTTTGCTGTACCTTGCTGTACCTGACCTGAGCCCCCACCTCTTCCTCAGCTCTGCGGTCTGCTGTAGTTCTGTGGGGACTCCCTGTGTCCGAACTGACGTTAGCCTGAGGACTTGAGTCCTTCAGACCAGCTCCCTGGCCTAAGGCACTCAGGATGTAGGACGGGTGTGAGCCGGAATCATAATGCAGATAAATGATGCGAGGAGCCTTCCCTCACTAGCCCTGCATTCCCCACGTCTGGATCGGACGTTCTTCTTCTGGGCTCCATAGCGCTGGGGCTTGTCCTATTATAGTATTTTACCATTATAATGTGTGTGTGTGTGTAGAAAGAGAGAGAGAGAGAGGAGAGAGAAAGAATGCCAGCCTTTTTGTCCCCTCATGGGTCCCTTGAGTTGTCCTCTTACTTAAGTGAATGTCAGGCTAGTGGACACCAGTGGTGTAGCAGGAGAACCTACCTGAGTAACGAGCCGAGCCGGGGCCTTCAGGGAAGGAAGGGGCTGATACCCCAATGTCCGCAGTCTTGGGACTGGAAGTTAGGAAGCGCTTTCAGGGTAGACCAGCATGGCTCCTACCAAGACGCATGGCGGCAGGCCCATGAGGCAAAGCTGTCCCAAGGAAATGGGAGTCTACAGCGCAAGCCTGGCCTTGGGCTTCACACAAGGATCCAAGAGTTGGTGGGGGAGGGATGGGCCAGCACTGAAGGTGGTTGGTGCTGAAAGTTTCTCCAGATCAAGCAACCTGGGCCTGGGGCTTAGGCTTTGGAGAACCACGGCCCGGCAGAGGGATAGAGACCACAGACACCTGCTCAGAGGGTGGGCCTGGACCCGTGAGTGCAGGCTGAAGTGGCAGACAAGCGCCGTCAGTTTGGCTGTGCCAACTTCCTGGTCCACAGCCACGGCAGCAGGGATGGGAGGCAGGAGGGACGACTGCACTCATCTCTGCTTGCGTAGGGCAGAGGATGGACACTGGCAGCAAGGCCCTGCCCCACCCCCACCTCTTTGGACTGAGTCACCCGGGGTTGTGCCCTGAGGGAGGCTGGGGTGCCCTGAAGAAGGAGGTACTAGACTTTTTGCCCGTGTTGGTATGAGTCATTAATTAGAAAAGTAAAAGTAAGTGAGTGTGTTTGATTCTAAGTTGATGAAGCAAGTTATACTGAATATATATGTACATATTTATAATTATCTGCTTATGTCTCTTTTTCCTCCACTAGATCAAAGGATTTGGAAGGCAGGCGTCCTTTTACATCTCTGAATCTTCAGCACCCAGTATAGTTCCTGCCCCTTAATAGGCATTCAATACATGTTTGTAGGCCTAAGATGAATTAGCAAGTGGGTAGTTTGACTTTTGCAGATTCAAAGTCAGTGCATTTTAAGGCTGGGGATGATAATGTTGGAACGTACCAGCTATGTCCAGGGTATGTGTATGGAGAATACAAAGACAAAGCAGCTCTAGTTCTTGTCCTTAAGGACCTGATGGTCCATGGAGCAGAAAGACACTCTTCCAACTGAGGTATGATAAAATCTATGATAACAAGTCAAATGGCAAATGCAACATTATGGAATGCAGAAGGAGCCATTCATTTCAATAGGGGACTTATGGAAGGCTGCAGGGTTATTTTGAACAGAGCTTTAAAAAATGAAACTAGCTTCAGTGTGTGGAAAGGAAGGATGTTTCAGGCTGAGGAAATGGGTAAAGGCATGAAGATATTATTATTCAGAGCATTTAAAGACTATCTAGGAAGAATGAAAGGCAGAATGCTGTAACTGTCTCACTGATAATACCAGTTGGGAGAAAGACTAGAATATCTGTTAAGAAAAGAGGATGTAGGGGGGCGGAGCAAGATGGCGGACGAGAAACACTGCCAGATAGAGCGTCTCTG
>VBSM01001124.1:62410317-62449011 GCA_008086735.1 Cheirogaleus medius
AAAAAGAAAAAAAGAAAAGAGGATGTATCCATCAAGGTCGGCTAAGTTCTGCCACAGTAACAAATAACCCCAGTATCTTAGAGGCTTATGACAACAAAGGTTTATTTCTCACCTATATCACACATTTTTTGTGGGTCACCTGGAGGCTGAGCTCCACATCTCTCCCCTTTAAAACTCAAGATGACAGAGCAATTTTAATGTAGGGAATCACAGAGGTGGAGGGAAAGTGAACTCTGGAGAGTCTCATCTCAGATTGGATGCTCTGCTGGAACACGGCACTTCTGGTTACAACTGGCTGGCTGGAACTGGTCCCATGACCCTACCACCCACAAAGGGACCAAGAAGTACATTCCTACCATGTAGCTGAAGAGCCAGAAATATCTGGCTACCCCAGATGGCAAGATTGAGCCCACTTGAGAGGACAGGACAGGATCATGGGTCGCAGTTCATTCCCGATGGTGGCGGTAGTAGTGAAAGGGGTGTGTGTGTAGGGAGGCAGTGTGCAGCGTACATGTGGGCAAGAGGGGCCTGCCTCCTATTATTTTTAAAGATGTCATAGCTCTTTATTATGTAATATTTTTTTGTGGCAATAGCTAACCAAAACATCTGACTAGACATTATCTTTCCTCATCTGAACCCCACAGAAAGATAATGTGTTTCCTTCTTTCCTTCTTTCACTCTTTCCGTCTCTCCCATCCTTCCTTCCTTTTTTCTCTTTCTTTCTAAAATAAGCTTCATGTTTTGAAATAATTTTAGGTTTACAGCAAAGTTGCAAAGATAGTACAGAGAATCCCATGTACCCCTCAGCTAGTTTCAGTTTTCCCTAATGTCATCATCTCGTGTTTTGTGGTACTCCGTCAGGGGCTAGGTAGAAACCCCCTTGAGGACCACATCCTCTTGACACAGTACTTCCCTGGTGTTCCTCAGAGAATTATAGGTGGTGCTGGTCCTAGCTTGAAGCCTTAAAACCTGTGTTTTCTGTTGGCTGTAGACATGTCTGGGCTTGTCCAGAGGCCAGTAAGGCCAGCCTTCTAGGGACTGTGAGCAGGAGAGACAGAGGGGCCCCTTAGGACAGTGACAGAGGGTGGAGATGGAAGCACCCAAACAGGTGGTGCAATGGGCATGGGCTGATGGGGGAAGGAAGGAGGCTTTTGAGTCCAGCAAGTGTGTGACTCAAGAGTGTGCATGTGAGTTCTCCCTCTCTCCCTCTCTTTCTCAGTCCTTTGACCTGGGAGAAAGAGGGTGGTTACATGACAGGAGCCAGAATCAAACTCTTTGAAGGACATTGAACACAAAGGCTGCCATGCTCTGTGATGTGGCACTCAGTGGAGCACGGGCTGAGGTGTGGGGACATTCTGCATCTGAGATGCAACAGGCCAAGGACACTGTGGCCTGAGCCAGGGGCCAGACCAACCTGTTTCTGGCTGGAACAGGAGCCCCAGGGCTATTGCTGTGGTGAGAGACAGCCTCTACACGAGAGCCCGGAAGACAATGTTCTCCAGCATATGTGAGCATCTTTTTGGGGACCACCTGAAAAAGAGCAGGGTGGAGGTGGAAGTGGTAGGAGGTGTAGGGTGGAAAGGTGTGATACCTTTCCTCACCCTTCCTAAGGGTCATGGCTGGCACTCCTGTAACAAAAAACAGGTGAACAAGAGGAAAAGCATAGCATACATATTTGATCAAAGTTTTACATGACATAGGAGCCTTCAGAAATGAAGGCCCAAACACCCAGGAAATAATGTTTGCTTTTATGCTTAGGTTCAATGAAGAACGGACGGCTGTGTAGAAATATGATTGGGCAAAGGGGTATGATTAATGGTAATGGACTGGGGGAAACCCAGCAAGGCCTGTCTGTTCAGATTCTTCTTGGCCTTTCTGTGCAGCATTCCTTCCTCCTGAGTGTGGGGCAGGACCCCTCTGGAACAAGGATCTTCCAGAAAGAAGGGAGAGAGTGACATTCCTAGGTTTTATGACATGCTTTGGGGGAAAGGGGTTCTAGTTTCTGTGACTGCCTTGGGGAAGAGGAATTCTTATTTCTTTATCCCTTAGGGAGAGAAAAAGGAGCAGGAAACAGAAGGGCAGGAGAAAGTTAGAGAGACCTTTGTTCTAAGGCCCTTCCAATGCCCTTCTGTTCCAAGTTCTCAGCATGCCAAAGTGCCGTACTTAGGGGGTTATGTTCTCAGCCACAACAGGGGTGACAAGTTCGCCCCAAATTCTGTGTCATTTGGGACTCTGACAAATGACAAAGATGGCTGGACAAATGTGAGTGATACTTGTGTGTTGGGCTCTGAACCCTTGGTAAACATAGGTGACTCACTGCCCACTACCCTCCCAAGTGTGGGAAAGTCCCCAGAGGTCAGGGCCCAAAGAGATGAGTGTTACTTTGGCCAGGGCTTCCAAAGATGCAAGTCACCTACTCGAGACAACCGGGCACCTGAGGGGCCATTGGCAGACACCAGCAGTCTGACCCCAAGGCTCTCTGGCTGAGAAGAGGGGCTGCTTTCCTGCAGGAAGGGGACATTATGTCCCATCCACAAAAGGAACTCCAGGAGGTGATGAGGTTTGGTGAGCACCACTTTCAGAAATGAAAGCAGAGATGAAGAGCTTAAAGGGGCTTCCAGGATCTCCCCCAGAGAGGGGCCAGCATCAGAAGCCCAAGGACTTTGTGGCATTTTGCATGTTTTGGAAGATTGTCTATGTCATTGTCTGTTGCTTAGTGAGGCCTGTGGGCTTGTACTTTGGTGGTGGCCAAGGGTTGGGACACAAAGCCATTCCCAGGAGAAGGAGACCCTGTAAGGTTAGCCATGGGGCAGCAGCAGGAAAGAAAGGCAGACCCTGGGCCCAGGAGGGAAGTGCTGGTTCAGACAAAGAACTTACCTTTGAGCTTCTCTTTCTCGGCAGGAGAAGGGCTATGTTGGTCTGTAGCAAGTCAGTTAGGGTCAGAGCCCCTGTATTTGCTCCCAGCCTGTTCATTCCAGTTTTTTTCTGCCATCTTGACCAAGGGCATCACTGTCTCCTGGTACCCCAGGCTAGAAAGCCAAGACACTTTTGTGACGTGTTCTTCAGTCCACGATGAATAAACTTGCACTGAGGGCCAATGGACTCTGCCCTGTATTGGGTGCTTTACAGATATTTTTGTATTTAATCCTCATGATAACGCTGTGAGATGGGTATTGTTGCTCTTGTTTTACAAATGATGGAGCTAATGCTGAGATGAAGTAACTGACTGAAACTTAAATGCTTATGTCTGATGGCAGCAGCCACATTCTTTTCACAATCCCATGCTGCTTCTTAGAGGTCTCTGTGTTTATCATCCTACATGATCAGTGTTTTTCCAGAAGTGGTACCAAAGCTGCCTGCCCCAGAATCACCTGCTCTTCCTAACTGCTTGTTAGGAAGAGCCAAGGACTGAGTCCAGATTTATGGAATCAGAGTCTCTGGCAGGTGAACCCACCCTTTGCCTCTGTGGCCAGCTCTGCAGGCAATCCTGACGTTGTTCATGCTTAAGACCCTCTTGCGTGACCAAAGAACATCTCTAAGACTCTGGAGAGTACCAAGTCTCCAGAGACTGGAGATGAGGTCTGATTTCTAGAATTGATCTCAATATTCTTGGCCACCTGCTCTGTATCCTGCTGTAGGGAAGAATGCAACAACTGAGTCATGACTTGACACTTCATGAGTGACTCTTTTAACGTGAGAATCGTCAGAATCGAATGCAGGGCCGCCCAGACGGCACTGGAACGCCAGCAGCAAACCACAGAGTGGTGGGCTTTGTACCATCTGGAGACTATTTTTGTTAGCCAGCGTCACCGTTCAGAAAAGATGTTACACATGCTCAAGTTGAACTTTGGGGATCATATCAGAGCAAGTTTTGGTCCACAGATGTGGCTCTTGAAAATAGCTGCCAATTTTTAAACGTTTATCATCTGTCAGTCACTTTGAAGTTGCAGATTTCTTTGCATATATTGTCAACAGCCTTAGAAGTTGAATATTAATATTATTCCCATTTGGTTGGTACAGAAATTGAGGCTTAGAAAAAAGGTTTTGAATCATTTACTAGAAGTCTCATAGCTTATAAGTGTTGACGCCAGGATTCAAATCCAGCCTGTGGTGCTCCATATTCAGTAGCTGTCGACAACTCTACCCCAGGATACCAAGTCTTGGGCTCATTGAGTCTGTCTTCTGATAGTTTTGCCTGAATAGGTCAACTAACCCTTTAGCCAATTGGCGCCTATATTTCATTGAGCCAGAGACTCTGCTAGATGCTGCTGGGGCCCCTGTAGGGGAAGAGGAAATACCTGCTCCCCAGAAGGGATAGTGTAGTTAGGAAAATGACTCATATGCAAGAAACTGTAATGACACAAATGGGCTTGCTGGGATTTTTGCTCTGTGGGTCTGTGTGTGTGTGTGGGTCTGTGTGTGTGTATAATGGGGAAAGGGTGTGGGAAAAGAAGGAGGCAGGGCTAAGGGGAGGGGGGTAGGGAAGTGGCTACAGAACCTGGCTTACAAGGCACAGGGAACTGAGCGTCCGGCCTGGCTGGTGAGATAAGAGAATTCCATGTGGAGGTGATATTCAAAGTCAAGCGGGCAGCACATTAGACTGTCTGAGGAGCTTTAAAAAATACTAATGCCTGGGCCCTACCTAAAGACCCTGATTTAATTGGACCAGGCTGGGGATTGGAGCTAGCTGAGTAGTTTTTAGAAGCCCCCTGCATGATCCTAATGAATGCTTAGACTGAGCACATGGCAAATGAGTGCTTTTTCAGTGTCTCCATAGCTCTCCTGCTTTGAATCCTAGCCACAGATCTTTCAACAGACTTCTTGATGCTGGGTCTCTTTGTTCTCTCTTTCGTGTGACTGAGAGGCCAGATGACCACATATACGCCTAAGAGGAGAGGCCACCACCTGTTGCTGTAAATCTGGTACAATTTCATCATCTCTTTGCCCCATGTATTTTCAGTATCTTATAACTACATCTGGATGATGATCTGTTGTTTTTTGCTTTGTAGCAACTTGTACAGTCACAGGGGGATGTATGCAGTGGTGCCGCTGGGGTTTTTGCCCTGTAAATATAGACGGGGTGAGTTTGTTTGTTGCAAGGATTACCTTTGATTGCTATAGACCAGAGAAGGCTTTCACGTGGCTCATCTTTCTTCAATTTGTTGTTGGGACTTTCAAATAAATTACTTTGTTAAGTCTAAGTGAATCTTAACCACTTCAGAGAAATTGTATGGGGGCTTCCGTGAGGTCAAACCTGGAGGAAGTGATCAGGATTCTCTTTAAAGTGATCAGAATGACAGAAAATCTGGAAAGGAAGAGCTTCATAGATGTGAGCTTTATCACTCCTTCCCTCCCTCTCTCCATATATGTATATATTTTTTCTGAACCATTTGAGGTTTACAGACAGACATCCTGCCTCTTTTCCCCTAAACACTTCAGAGTGTATTTTCTACGAACCACGTGCAAAGGCAGTCATTCTCAGTCTTGGTTGCACACACTAGAATCTAATTCCCCATAAGCATCTTCTGAGGAGCTTAATAACAAAAACTTTTAAAACAAACCAAATCCCAGGCTGCACCTTGGAACAATTGAATAAGCACGTCTAGGGCATGGGACCCAGCATCAGTGTCTTTTTAAAGCCTCTCAGATGATTCCAATGTGCAGCCAAGGTTAAGAACCACCACGTTAAGGGATAAGAGAGGCTTAAAAAATAAGAGGGTGTCTCAGTACGCTGTGAGGAAGAAAGAAGAGTCAGAAGGCAAGGTTAGGGAATAGTTATATACAACAGCTTTGGAATGTAATAGTTAAGTCCAGTCAGTTCCAAGAACTCAGCTTAGCCTTAAGAAACTGATGGCCAATCTCCAAACATCCTTGCAATCCCCAGTTCGTGAGCCATTTGCATCACGCGGCCCTGGGTACATGTGAGAGCTGATAATGAGAGCAGCACCCCCATTCTTCTATGCTCCTTTGCCCAGGGAGAAAGGAAGAGGGGGCTTCAAGATCACCCTGACTCTCTAGGCAGTCAACCATCCAACTGGATAACCGCCAAGGAGAGTTAGGGAAGCTTTGAGGGTGCAGAGGGCATGATCATTCTTCAGGGGACTGGCTCAGAGAGCCTGCCCTTCTGCATTTGTAGTTCTGCAAAGGGGAACAGATAAAATGAAGTAGACAAGACTTGAGTCCCATCATCCAATGTCTTAGGGAAGCAGCTGTGGGCTGTTTGATCAGGATGTAAGCAATCTGCTGGCAACACTTCAAATAAAAAGAAAACTTTTTATGTTGAAGTAAATTCAAACTTACAAAAGAGTTGCAAGAATAGTATAAGGAACTCTCCTGCCATTTACCCAGAGTCACTAATGGTTAACTAGTTACCACATTTGCTTTATAACTCCCTCCCTCTCTATATGTATATATATATATTTTGGAACCATTTAATGATTAAGGCAGACCCTTTGCCCCTAAACACTTCAGTGTGGGATTCCTGCGAACAAGGGCAAATGAGAAAAGCAAAGGCTGTTTATTCAGAGCTTGCTACAGCAAGGGAGTCAGCCACCATCACTTGCATGTTGGCAGAGACCCTAAAGCAGACAGAGGAGAGGGAAAGTTTATAAAGTGGAAAAAGAGGGAGAGCTTCAGGTATGCCCTGAGTGGAGGCTGCTGGCCTGAAGGAGTGGGAGGTGACTAACTAGAAGCGAGGCATCCTATGTGATTGGTTAGGGGTGCATAGTTGGCTTTCTCTGGATGGTCCTAAATTGGAAGCAGGGACAAAATTAGGACAGCTGTCAGTTACTAATCAAGTCCCGGACATTTTGGGCTGATTGTTACAGAAGTTATTGTTTAAATTCTTGAATTGTCACAAGAGCTAGCCATCTGGCTTCCTGCAAGTCTGCTATGTAGTAGGCAGGCATCCTGGGCTGGTTATTGTAGCTGAGGGGTTGGTTTCCTGGGCAGTCTGTTACAGGTCGTGGGTCAAAGTTCTATTTTTATATATGATCTGGCCATTGTCCATTTGTATATTCCATCTTTCAGTACAATGATCAAGTTCAGATTTAATGTGGGTATAATACTATTATCTAATATACTCCACACTCACAATTTGCAATGGCCCCAGTCATATCCTTTATGGCAATTTCTGCTCCACCCCCAGCCCAAAATGTGATCAAGGATCATGCATTGCAGTTGGTGGTCATGTCTCTTGAATGTCCTTTCATCAGGGACAGATCCTCAGCCATTGTTTGTCTTTCACTATGCTGACATTTTTGAAGTGTACAGGCCTATTGCTTGTGGTGGGGACACCTTTGAAGACACACACATGCCTGAGCTGTCTGTGAAAATGTGTTCCCTGCCAGTACCCCTCCAGGCCTTCCTCCTTAAATCTTGTCCTGGAGACTCTGGGAATTGTTTGGGTTTATGCAGCCCAGGTAACCGGATAATCAGCCCTTCATTGAGGACACAGAAAGTCACGTCTACATGCAGCACACAGGAGAAGCTTGTAAACAGAGAGTGGTACCCACGGTCAAGTCCGTTAGCAGCTAATCCTTCAGAAGGCCAAGAGAGTTTGTGAAATATGTTTTGGTTCCAATTTTGGAAATATGTTCTTTCATTAGCTCGGCCTCCCTCTGTATTTCACATACGTAGACATTGGGTTTTTTCCTTCCTTTCCTCTCATCCCTGCTCTGGTTTCCCCTTTCTGCAGAGATGCCAGACACATTTTCCAGAGGGTCAGGGTGTTACCCTTTTGGGATGGGGTACGCTAGCAGCCATGTGTCCTGGGATGATTGAAATTGGCCTGTGTATTTTAAGAACATCGGGACTCAGAGAAAGTTTTGTTTCAAGCCTGAATGGTGTTGGGGGCAGGCCTGTCACTCTGAAAACATTCAGCTCTTAGTAGCTCCAAGCTGTTGTCAAAGAGCAATTTCTGAGTCTGTCAACAGCCTGGATCATAGTTAAAATCTCCTCTATCCTGATCCCTCTTAATACACTGAGAAATAACAGGTTTTTATTTATGAAAGATTGAATCAAAATAAGTTTGCCATGTGCAGTGGTTAAGATTATGGTGTTTGGTATCAGATAGTCTGGATTAAGTCTGCTATCTAACCACGTGTCCCTAGGAAAATTGCTTAATCTCAGGTTCCTCAGCAGTGAAATAAGGACAATATTAACTGTTTTGTAGGGTTGGAGCAAGGATTAGATGTCATGATAAATGATGGCATTTAGCACAGTGGTTGGTAAATAATAAGTTCTCGTTGAATGTTAATCATTATTATTACTTTGCTTATCACTAAAGCAAAAAACTAAAATTCATTTTTGGTGGCTATTGTGGAAAGAGTATGCGTTTTGTGTCACCCAGATTGAATTTAAATCCTGGCTGTGCCCATCATTGGCTGGGTGATGTTGAGCAAGTAAACCTCTTCTGGGCATTTTCCCCCATCTGTTGAATGGGAATGGTAATATCTTGCAAATTTGTCATGAGAATCCAACAAGAGAACCCATAGAATACACCTGGCACAGGACCTAGGGCAGAGTGAATGCCCAATAAAGGCACCTGTTAGTGATTTTCTTCTTTTCTTTCCTGACCAACCCCTCTTGGCCCCACATCAGTGAGTCTCATGTTTAGAACAGGAAAGAGAGCAGCTATTTTGACATGTGTCAGGGCAGTGATGGGATTAGAATTCCTTAGGGTCATTAATACTATAGTCATTTACCATTTAATGAGCATCCATAAAGGCCTAAAAAGCTCTCCCTAGGACAGGCTTCTTGCAATTTCTTTTTAGGCTCAGCCAAGGAAAAAGTGTAAAATGGGAAGAATAATGTTTTTGTGTTTCATTCATTCCTGTCTTTTCTTTTGATGCCTCCAAACTGGAGGTCCAGAGCCTTATTCTTCCCATGGTCCCCCACCCAGATCTCTCTCCTCCCTTAAGAGACCACATCTTCTAGATCTTTCCCCTCTCAGCACCCTACTTCAATGACTGGTCTTTCTTGGCATCCCGTGGGAAGGACCTGTGGGTAGGACCTGTGGGAAGATGGGCAGGCTAAGCCCATCATTTGAGCCAAGGGGTAATGCATAATAGTCAAGGTGTCACTCCTTTCGGGGAATTTATTTGTATTTTAAACAGAGACCTTCAATCTTGGAATCCTAGATATTTTAGGGTGAAGAGAATTTCCAATGTTTGCACTCCTCATTTTCCTGTTATGGTCAAGACCCCACAGTTAGCAGCAGAACCTGGATTAAAAATTGGGTTTTCCGATTTCCAGTTCAGATTTCTTCTAGTCTCAGGTGCCAAGGTAGGCAAGCCAGGAAAACAGCTTTGGTCAGATGGACTGATTTACTGCTTCCTCCTCCTCTACCCTGAGCTAGAGCCAAGGGCTAGGATCTGCCACCCTCCCAAATGTGCCAGTAACAGCCTGGGAAGATAAGTTTCAGGTTTCCTTTTTTTTCTTTTGGGGATAAGTTCTTGCTCTGTTGCCCAGGCTAGAGTGCAGTGGTGTCATCATAGCTCACTGCAAGCTCAAACTCCTGGGCTCAAACGATTCTCCTGCCTCAGCCTCCCAAGTAGCTGGAACTACAGGTGTGCACCACCATGCCTGGCTTATTTTTCTATTTTTAGTAGAGAGGGGATCTTGCTCTTGCTCAGGCTGGTCTTGAACTCCTGGCCTCAAGCAATCCTCCTGCCTCAGCCTCCCAGACTGCTAGGATTACAGGTGTGCCCAGCCTCAGGTTTCCATTTTTTTCATTTAATTTTTGCGATGGTTCTATTTTCTAGATTAAAAGAATAAGTTTTGTTAATTTGCACAGGAAAGAATAAATCCATACTAAGTTACAGGAAAGGCCATTTTAATTCCTAAATCCAGATATATTCAAATACACCCACATTAAGAATTAACTCTCCTTTCCTCAGTACCTGAGTTCCTTCCAGATACCCAAGACAGTACCTCCAACTCCTCTGGGCCTGTCTGCCTGCCTGGGAGAAAGAGGGGAATGAATGTGCATGGCTTTCACCCCTCCATTTCATTGCCGGCGTGAATGAAACCTCCACTACTAGTTACCCAGAGGGATTACTTCTATGAGGACCCTATTAAATTACAAAAATGGAACCTGAAGGATAACAATAAAATTATCACTTACCTATCAGCTCTACGGAAAGAATGAGTCATCAGATGAGTGAGACGTGGGAGGGTCCAGAGGGAATGGGAGGGGTATGTTTTGATGCAAGGTGTGGATTTATTAAAGAAGATTGAGGAAAGGTGAGAAAACACTCCAGCGCCTAAGTTTCTTCCTGAATAAGCCACCTCTAGGTGGGGAACCTTAGTTTGGGGAACAGCTGGGGAACAGAAGGATAATATGATGCCAGACAGTAAAGTAAGGGGAGAAGCGTTGCTAAAAATAGAGCTGGGAGAAGGTCGCTGAAGTCCATTCCACCTCCTTTGCAAGTTTGCTAGCCTTGACTCTGTACTTGAAAACCCCAGGCTTGTCACTAGAGACCTATCAAATGCCCACTTAAATAGCATTTGCCACTTTGGACTGGCTGTGGGAAAAGGTGACTAGTCCACCAATAAACTCTCAGAAACATTTTTTTTCTTTTTCTTGTTCCCAAATAAATCTTTAAGTAGGAAAGAACACATAGACCTTGACCTGATTCACATCTAACCAAAGCAGTATTGTGGGAGTCCATGGCCTGTAAATCAGGTTTCCTATTTGAACTCCTCAAAGACAATCTTCCCCTAAATTGATCAGAGTTCACACACACTGACCAGCCCTTTGAAATTCTGTCTACAGATAAGGGCAGTCACAGCCGGTCTGTCTTACTGAGAGAATCCTATTTGTCTGTGATATAATCCAGAAGACTCTTTAAGGTGTCTGATGAGATTTGCCTTTCGGAGGAAAAAATATAACAAGGATTACAACACGTTTCACATTGTATTTTAAGCAGAGACCTTTAATCTTGTAATCCTAGATATTTTAGGACTCTAAAAGTTGGAAGATGATTAAGTCTTCAAGTTCAATTTAGACTGAACTAAGGGTTAATGAGGATTCAGGCACCACTATCTCCTCTGCTGAGTTGTTTTTGGGGGGGATTTTTTTTTTAATTGACATGGACTTTTCATAACCTTGTGTCCCAACCAGATTTGAGGGCCAAGAATAGATTGTCAGGGGCTCAAGTCAAGGCCAGT
Organism: Cheirogaleus medius; assembly: GCA_008086735.1. Lineage (NCBI taxonomy): Eukaryota > Metazoa > Chordata > Mammalia > Primates > Cheirogaleidae > Cheirogaleus > Cheirogaleus medius. The sequence goes on from VBSM01001124.1 coordinate 62,421,490, forward strand.
TTGGGACATAGAGTGAGGGCAAGTCTGAGTGTGTATGTGTGTTGGTTCTCTAAGTTGAGTATCCAAATCATAGTTGTAGCACATGATATCAGAATCATATGGGATGCTTGTTTAAAATCCTTGCTTAAAATATTCCTGAGCTATACTCCAATCCTACTGGATCAGAGATTTGGGTGGGGGTGGCCTGGAGCTTTACATTTTACGGTGTTTTTCTATGTGATCCTAATGCACACCAATGCATTTAATGAGATTTAGATCCTAAAATTTCCAGTATTTGTTTATCTCCAAACAAAATTTAAAATTCTTGAGAATAACAAATTACCCCAAAACTTAGTGTTTTAAAACGATTTATTTTTATTTTATGATTTATGGGTCAGAAGTTTGGGCAGGGCTTGGCTGGGTGGCTCATCCCTGCTCCATGCAGCATCAGCTGGGGCTGCTGAACTGGGGCCGAAAGATCCATTTCCAAGATGGTGCAGTCACAAGACTAGCAGGTTGATACTGGTGGTCAACTGGGGGCTCAACTGGACCGCCAGAGGGGACACTTCAGTTCCTCACCATATCAGCCTCTCTATGGGGCTGCTTGGGCTTCCTCACAGCACAGCAGCTGGATTCCAAGAACAAACGTTCTGAGAGACTAAGATGGAAGCTGCAAAGCTTCTTCAGAAGTCAGACAGCATCATTTCTGCCATATTCCGCTGGGCAGAAGAAAAGACCAGCTCAAATTTAAGCACAGGCAAAGTAGAACTCTTGATATGAGAAGTAGCATATGCACAGAAGGAGCAAAGGAATTGATGGTGGTCATATTTGAAGACTTCCTACTCTATCCTACTTGGGTGAGTTGTTGACACCTGGACTAATCAGTTGTGGACATGCAAATGGAAATATAGTATAGCTGTAGCCACTGGGGGGTTAACCTGGCACACTGAGGAAGGCACTCATGGAAGGGGGAATTTTTATAAATCTTGAAGATGCCCCAAGAGATGTCTGATGATTAAAGAATCTTATAAATTATCTAGACAGAGCTCTTGCTCAAATTAGGACCTGCCCTTGAGCATTGATCATCTATTCTTGGTTGGAGCTCTTCTGACTTTTCCATGAGGCAGCCTGTTCCATTTTGAGATAGTTATGGCCGTTAATATCTGATTCTGGCTCTCTGTAACATCCTCCTATCACCCACTAGATTAACACTCAACCATGGATTATTTTTCTAGATTCTAAGTTTTGCCACCAGGTTTAAACTCTTTAAGGCATGGCCCTGTGTATTTTGTGTATGGAGCCTCAGTCATTGGCATGCACACAATAGGTGCTAAACAAATGTATGATGAGTGTTCTTAGATGAATAAGCACAGTTACTTTTCCCCATCTACATGGACAAAGAAGTTGACTTTGATGTGGATATTGATTCCCTATCAAATAGTTCATTATCATTGTCATATTTTCTCCAAGCTAAAATTAGCTGATGTTGTTTATGGTTAAAGGGAAGGTGATAAATCAAGTGAATGCTGTCCTAAATATTGGCAGCTGAGGGTAAATTCTTTAAAATCACAGAAGTTTCACCATTTGGAGCAAGGATTGAAATAATCATAAACAGAAGCATTATGTGTTATGTTGTTGTTTTGTGTTGTTTAAAGTAGGGGTTGGTAAACTATGGCCCCAGGTCAAATCCTGCTTGCCTCCTGATTCTGTAAGTTAAGTCCCGTTGGAACATGGTCATGCCCATTTGTTTCTTATTGTCTATGGCTACTTTCGTGCTACAACAGCAGAGTTGAATAGTTGAGGCAGAGACTGTATGACCCTGAAAAGCCTAAAATATTTACCATCTGGCCGTTTACAGAAAAAGTTTGCCAAACCCTGGTCAAAGGCTCTCTTTGATCCCTTTGTTCTTTGTTATTTTACTTGGCAAATTTGAAGGGATCTTATCTGCACATTTCTACATTTCTAGACTTTTCTCCCAGCCAAAGAGGATTCTTCTTCAGCTTATCCACGGTGGAGACTCCAATAAATGTTGAACTTTCTAGGTAAAAACAAGGTCTTTTATTTGACTATTAGGAATAGATAATGAACCAGCATAATGAGCAGAGAACTTTTAACTCAATGAAAAGAGCACGGATTTGGGAGCCCTCAAAATTAAACCCTGTAGTAGACATTTATTGTTCTTTAGCTGTCTAGGATCTAGTCCTCCTTTCTTTTAGAAATAGTAATTTATTAATATATACTTCTCTCCCACTTAGTGCCATCTTGGTGGAATCAAAGCACCTTGCCTCACTCTGCCCTATCCAGGGTTAGACATGTGACCCAAGCTAGAGCCGTTTGACCCAAATATGGTTAGAATGTCAAATGGATTCATCCCCTTGATGGTGACCTCCAAGACCAACATCCATCCCCTCCTGTTGCCTAGAGCCCTGGCCCCTTTTCACATCAGATTTTCCAACCTTCTGTTTAATTCCATGAGCTACCTGGTATTCTTTCAATATTTCCTTTTCCAATTAAAATTAGCCAACTAAATTCTACTGTTTATGACCAAGCACCCTAAATGATGCAAGTAAATAATAATAAGCAAGTGAAGAAATGTTTCAGCAAATACAAATCAAAACGTATATTTTTAGCCTATAAAATTAACAGAGGTTTAAACAATGATGATATTCAGTTGTGTTAAAGATACAGCGAGACAGGCAGCCACAGGAAATTTCACTGAGGTGGTTAGTTGGTGTTTCCTTTCTGTAAATTATTTTTTGCAGTGTGTGTCAGGAGCATTAAAAATGTTTATACCTTTTGACCTTGCAGTTCTGTCTCAAGGCATTTGTCCTAAGGAAATAACAGGAGATGGAGATACAGATTTATGTAAAAAGCATTCACTACTGTGTTATTTATAGTAACAAGAAATTAGGATTTACTTAAATAGTCAACCTTCATAGGATGATCAAGTAAATTAAGGAGGTGGTGTTGTGTCATAGTTAAGAGTATGGGCTCTGGGGTTGGTCAGCCTGGCTTCAAGTCCTCTTCTGTAGCCAATCAGCTGTGTAGCTTTGGGCCAATTATTCAGACTTTCATCTGTAAAATGCAAACAGACTGATACTACCCAATTGTGGTATTCAGCCTTCCTAGATGGCCTTCATGGATACCCACTTCCTGGTATTCAAGTCCTTGTGTAATTTCCTCCCACACCGGAGAGGTTGACCTGTGTAGCCAGTAGGATATTGTGAAAATGATGGACTCTAACTTCTGAGTCTATGTCATAAAAGACATCATGGCTTCCATTTTGCTCTCGTTTGGATTACTTGTTCTGAAGGAATCTTGCTGCAATGTTGGGAAGGTGCTCAAGTAGCCCTGTGCGAAGGTCCACGTTGCAAGGATTGGAGGCCCCTACACGTGAGTGAGCCTCCTTGGAAGTGAATCCTCCAGCCTCAGCCAAGCCTTCAGATAAAACACACTGAATAACTCATGGCTGCAACCACATGGGAAACCTTGAGTCAGAACCATTCAGCTAAGTCACTCTCAAATCCCTGACCTATAGAAACCGTGCAAAATAATCAATGTCTCTTGTTGTTTTAAGCTACTAGATTTTAGAATAATTTGTTATACAGCAATAGATAACTATTATATCAACTAATAGGTTTGTTATAAGGATTAAATAATGCAATACTTACAATGCTTTGAAAATTGTCTCTTAATTAATAGGTACTTTATATATTAGTTGTTATTAGTAACATTATTTCATACATCCATATGATGAAATATGATGGAGACAATAAAGTGTAAAGAAATAAACTGACATGTTAAGCATAATTATCTCTGGGATGGGATTGTGGTAATTTTCTTTCCTGCATTGTTTTATAGTTTTCAGATTATCAACAATAACTGTTTCACTTTATATTTATTTATAATTATATATACTCTCAAAATATTTTCAAAAACATCACAGCTACTCCAACCACTGTTTATGTTTCTACTGGTTTTGTAAACCGTAGGCTGAGAGTCTGCAAAAGAACTTTCAGGTAGGAGGGAGATGCCTATCTGAATCCTTATCTGAAAACTTAGAGGCAGATGTGTTTAGTATTAAGAATTTTTCAGCTTTGGTAAAGGTAATGAGATATACAATATATTATGTATTATGAAATATCCCATTGGGATCTGATTTAGCACCTCATAATCAAACAATAATATTCCTGCATCCAATGTATGAGTATGTACCCAAAGTGGGATAAATAAAAACTAAAAATAATCTTATGTGAATTTTTGCTGCCAAATGAATTTGCAGCAAATATACAAAAAGAAACAAACAAGCCCAAACCTTGGTTTACAGAGCCATTTAGATTTTGGAATTGTGATAAAGGATTGTGGATATGTATGGTTTTTATCAACCCAGGTTGATTCTCTTCCCAAACATTGGCTCCCTGTCTTTGCTTGCTGGTCTTTGAGTATCGCTTTCCATGGATTTGGATTGGTGAGGAAGAGACCAGCATGGCTTCCTTCACTCTTTGGGAACCCAGAGAGCGGCCGATTGAAGCACTGGAAAAGCCAGAGTTCCAATCAGAGGATCTCTCCCCTCAGAATTTAGTTCTCATTTCTGGGTCAGCACCTGATAGTCATGACCCCAGAGGAGACCAGTGAATCATCCAGTCATGGGGTTTGGAGATGATTCAGCAAGTTGGAAGTGGTGTCAGGAGTGCTTTTGGCTGAAGTTCTCTAAGGTACTGATTACACATCCAATTATGCAACTGGCCCCGAGGCCTGTGTTGTGGTACGACCTGATTCTCACCCAAACTAAGCATGTGAGACAAGGCCCTCACCTGGTACAGCATGATCTCCTGGTAGATCTCAGGCCTTTGGAGCCCAGGGAAACTGTTCCTGCCAAGATGGTTCTCTTTCTTCTCTTCAGAGGATGGGAGATGGACCGAGAGCCACCTCTGTCCATGTTTACCCTCTCAACATTTTCCTCTTCCTCTGAACTAAGGTCAGGGATGATTTGGGGGACCCAGAAATGATTCCCATTTCATATCCTCTTGATGTGTTGTCAGGCTTCATGGCATGAGGAGGGAATTCTCCAAACTGAACCAATTCCCAATGTCCAAAATTCAATAATAAAATTCAATAATTAGAGACTCATTTATGTGGAATAAGACTTTGTCTCCTGTTTATTGCAGGTAGTGTAGTGTACCAAGACTGAAATCATGAGCTTGTGTTCAAACCCCATTTCTGCTGCTGACCATGAATTTGGCCAAGTCATTCTACCTTTCTGAGCTCCATATTTACCGGTCAGGTGGGGGGAGAGTAGAGAGAGGGACTCCACTAGCTTTAATATTCCACAATCACTTTTGAGAATGCTATCCTTTCCTTTTACTCTCCATTCATCCAACAAATATTTATTGACTACTTAACCATGTGCACTGCTTTAGGCATTGAGGATACACAGTCTCTGCTCTTAGCTTATATTCCAGTGTGATATGACAGAAAACAAATCTTAAGAGGAAATGGAAGGTGGTGGTAGGTGCTACAAGGTGCTATCATGACTACACTGAATGGCGGTCAGGGAAGGATTCTTGGAGAGAGGTGACATTTGAGAAGACTATGTATTTGTTGAATGTATGGATGAACAAGAAGGAATCAGTCATGGGACTATCTGGAAGAAGAACATTCTAGGCAAAGGAAACAGCAAATGGAAAGATCCCGAGGGGGAATGACCTTGGCGTATTTGCACACCAGTGGGGCTGACGCACAGGGAGTGGACAGAGTGCTTGGAGAGAAAGTCAGAGGTGACCAGGGCCTTGTAGATCAGGTTGAGGAGTTGGGTTTTATTTTGAGTGTGAAGGGAAACCAATGGCAGAGTTACATAATCTGATTTACACTTTAAAAATATCATTCTGCAATATGATACCACTTTCCATCCACCAGAATGGCTAAAATGAAAAAGACAGACAATGCCAAATGTAGTTGAGGATGCGGCACAACTGGAATGTTCACGTACTGCTGGTGGGAGTAGAGACTGATGTGACAAGTTTGGAAATCTGATTGGCTGTATTCGTAAAGCTGAATATATGTACAACCTATGACTCAGCAATTTCATTGCTGGTTAAATACTCAACAAATACATGTATATATGTTCACTAAAAGATATGCACAAGAATGTTCATAATAATGTTGGGGTCAAATGGGAAACTACATAAATGCTCATTAAGAGTCAGACACATGAATTGTGGCATAGACCTATAGTTCAATACTATATGTAGTAAGAATGAACAAATCATAAGTACACATAACAACATGGGTGACTTTTATTTAATACAAACTTAATGTTGAGCAAAAGAATCCAGTCCGAAGAGTTCAAATTATTCATTTCCAGTTATATGAAGTTCAAAAACAGGCACAACTAATCTAAGGTGTTGGAAGTCAAGCTAGTGATTACCTTGCAGAGTCTAGTGGCTGGGAGGCAGCTAAGGGGCCATCTGGGATTCTTTTTTTTTTTGAGACAGAGTTGCTCTGTCACTCTGTTGCCTGGCTAGAGTTCCGTGGCATTAGCCTAGCTCACAGCAACCTCAAACTCCTGGGGTCAAGCGATCCTCCTGCCTCAGCCTCCCGAGTAGCTGGGACTACAGGCATGAGCCACCATGCTCGGCTAGTTTTTTCTATTTTTGGTAGAGACAGGGTCTCTCTCTTGCTCAGGCTGGTCTCAAACTCCTGAGCTAAAACGATCCGCCCACCTTGGCCTCCCAGAGTGCTAGGATTACAGGCATGAGCCACCGCACCCGGCCCATCTGGGATTCTTTAATGTCCTGAGTCTTGATCTAAATGCTGGTGATGTGAGTGTGTTCAGGGGCTTTCCCTAATCGACCCTCTATTTCTGCTTCCCCAGGCCAAATGGGCCTGGAGCCTGGAAGGATGGAGTGAAGAATGTGGAGGAATATTTATTGCTGGCCATTGTAGACAGCTGACTGCTTTCACACATACAATCACAGTTTTCTTGAGTTTTGGGCAGGTGAGATCCATCCATTTTACAGGCAAGGACATTATAGCTTAGTGACCTGCCTGAGGTCCCATGCTTTGTCCAATGATAGCTGGACCACAAGCCCAGCCCCTTGGGTTATCTTCACAAGGCCTGCTGGTGTTCCCCTGTCTTCACTCCGCCTCTCTGGGCCAGCCCAACTGATATCCAGGCCTCCATCTAGCTCCATAACTCAGAAATGCCATATTTGCATTTGAGAATTTGAGTCTTTAATCCAAGAAACTGCAGTGTGTTGTCCATTGTCTTGGTTTATACAGCTTTATCTCGAGTTACTTTTTTTTAAGCACTGTTTTTGATTGAGGAGATAAAAATATTTATAAGTTTAAAAAAAGCACACAGGTTTGGAGGCCCACCTAACTCTGGGGAAGAAACGATGGTTTTTATTGTTAGATTTTCTCAGCTCCACTGCATGGGCATATGGAATTGTGTGACACATTTTTCGCTCTGACCACAAAATTTCATGAATTTTCAGCCACTGAATAATGAAATAAATCATCATGCAGACAAAAAGAAGGGAGCAATTTTGAGGGCAAAAGTATTTCCTTGAAAAATTATTGAGGAACTAAGGCCTTGGCCACATTCACAGAGACTGAGCCCTTTTGGGATAAGCGTCCTGTGCCTTAGCCTTGGAAGAGCAGGTCACTGTGTCCCCATAGGTTGAGGAGCTGGTGGCCAAACACCAAAGATCTATTTAGTCTTGTTTCTACATATCTATAGCTGCGGTAAATAGCTAGGCATTGTTTGTTAACAGGCAAATAACAGAGTTCTCTTTTGTCCTGGTAAAGAGAATAGGGAGCGTGTGGACAACAGGAAAAATCTCATTCCCACTGAGTGCCTACTGGGTGGGCCCCCTGTCTTCATTTTATTTGTTATCTAATCAAGTGGAGGCTTTTTCTTCTTCTGGGCATAAAGAAACTCACAGAGCTGGAAGTGGAGTCAGAATTCTTTAAGGTGGGAAACCACTGAAGGGATTTAAATGAGGTTGAGTTCTGGCCAGATGTACCTTTTAAAAAGATGAGTGGGCTTATTCCTTCCTGGCCCCTGCTAAGATTGCCCCTTCAGCCCATACCCCTGGCAGCAAGGGGACAGTAGTTAGAAGAGGAGAGGATGGAGCCTTGGGGGGTGGTGGGGGGCTTTGTATAGTCGGGGTGAGAGGTCACTGCATCTCCATCCAACGCATCCACGAAGCATTGCCACCCCTCCCTCCCCTCCTTTCTGTTGTCATTGTCATATATGTCACTTCTGTATGTGTTATTACTCCTGCCATTTGTAGTTATTATTGTTGCTTTAAACATTTATATGATTGTCATAGATATTTCTTCCTCTTCAACTTTGAGAAGAAGGAGAATGTTATATTTCCTAAAATGTAACTGGGGCAACCATGTCCTTGTGGGGTTGAATGACTTGCCTGGAATCTTCTTTCAGGTTGGAAGACCTGGAGAGCGACTGTCTGGTATTGTGTGGATTCGCCATCACCTCCAGTGCCGTGCACGCATGCACTCAGCGCGTATGTGCTGACTGCCTGCCCTGCGTCAGGACCAGGGAAACTGATGTGAACAGTGAGCAAGGCAGACATGTTCTTGGCCTGCATGGATCTTCCATTCTGGTGGGGATGCCGACTAAATAAACTCAGGAAAGTAAATAAACAATAAATAAGTATGGAGTAAAAAGTTATAAAGGGAAGAACAAAGGGTGCGAGAGCATAATGCAGGGATGGGGTAGGGACTGCTTTAGATAGGGTGGGCAAGGCTGGGTGCTGAGAAGGTGCTGGAAGGTTCTCGTGGTGACTGAGTGAGGTAAGGTAGGAAACCCCTTAGTGTGGTGCCCGATGCAGCGTGAATGGGCAATGCATGTCAGCCACCGTCACTCACTCATTCATTCAGCAAACATTTTTTGAGGGCTAATTGTCGCACTGATGTGTGTAAACATCAGTGATCTCAGTCCCAGATGGAGAATGATCTGGGCTCCCTCAAACCCATTATTAGCATTCTTAGTTCTGCCCTCCAGATAAGTAAGTGAAATAAATCGATACCCAAAGTGGGAATTAATTCTGTTTTCTTCTCCAACGCTCCACAGAAGATAAACGTCTCAGCGGCCTTGCTAATGAATTCCACTGCTTCTCTCCTCTGTCTTATCTTTGGCATAGATGTCACCGCATTGCTTTTCTTACATCCCTTTTCAGAAGGTTTTGATTTGCAGTTGTCCCGAGGTGGCCCTCTGGTCTCTGAATGTGGGTGGGGCTGACAGGGCTTTTGGGGAAACCGCACAGATAGCCTTGGATTTTGAACAGGACAGACCTCTGTGCCTGCGTCTTCCTAACTGACAAACACCTCAGGTCCTCGAGTCCCTGTCTGTGTCCTCAAAGCACCATTTTCTGGCCCACGGACTTGTTATGGGAGCGTTACTGGGGAATTCTGCATGGCGGGCCCTGGCATTCTAATTAAACCAAACAAGTGAAATGAAGAGGAAAAGAGACTCATGGATATCTTTAGGGAAAACAAAACCCAAATTCCCCACATGAAGAGAATGACGTGGTATTTGAACAGGAGCCTGGAATTCCTATAAGATTGCGTGAGAGCTGACATTTCAGAAACCACCTCCCTGCCCCCCGGCCCCCTCTGCAATGGATGCTGCTTTAATGTGCAGCCTCTCACAGCGTCACCCAAAGGCTTGTGTGGGCAAGACAGAGAGCAGAACAGTGCAAGTGACATTGTGCTAACAGATTAGTTCTCTTAGATAATTGCTTATGCCCAGCCATGGGCTTCTCCTTATGGGCCCTGATTCCTTCTTCACTGGGATTTGGTGAATTTTGCTCACCTTGGGCTTTTGGGAAGCTGCTCGGAATCTATGTCTTGTGAACATTGGCCCCAGTCTTTGGAGTCCATTAAAAAATCACTAGTCCCTGTGAAATGGTTTAGTTTAATTCAGTATGAATTTACTTAGTATCGTCTCAGTGCCAGGCCCCATGCTAGGAGTGGGGGATGCAGAGATGAATGACATGGTCCCCACCTGCAAGATGGCCCCAGTGAAATGGGGAGATGGGGGTGAGTCTGTGTCATGGTGGCCCAGGCTGGGGCAGACTGTCTGTAATGGGTTGAATTCTCCCAAATTCATGTCCACGTGGAACCTCAGAATGGGGCCTTCCTTGGAAATAGAGTCTTTGCAGATGTGCTTAAGGTAAGGATCAAGATGAGACCATACTGGATTGCAGGGGGCAGAGGGACTCCAATAAGGATGTCCTCATAAGGAAAATGACACATGAAGAGAAGAAGGCTGTGTGCGGACCGAGGCAGAGACTGATGTGATGCAGGTGTCAGCCAAGGAATGGCCAGGGTTGCTAGGAACCACCAGGACCTAGGAAGAGGCAAGGAAGGATTCTTCTCTGGAGACTTCAGAGGCAGCATGGCCTGCCAACACCTTGATTTTGGACTTCTAGCCGACAATGGGAAGGGTGCCAGGATCAGGGAAGGGAGGCTGAGTAGGAAGGTTGGAGAAGGCTCCACAGAGGAGATGAGAATTGAATAAGAGTTTACTAGGCAGGGCAGGGAAAGGCATGATAGTAGAGGGACTAGCATGTGCAAAGGCACAGAGGTATATTGTACATGGCAGGCTGGGGCTGGGGGAAGGATAATATGTTTGAGTAACATCAGTCACAATTCTTATCCTCTGGGACATTATAGATTTTTGTTATAGGTGGTGAAGTTAAATTCAGCCTATGTTGGGACTTCGTGTTGTTCACCAGAGACAGCAGACGCTGAAGAGGATGAGGCAGGAGGGGACTACCCAGATGGAGAGTGGATATTCCCGGCCTGGAGGGTTCACCATCGGAGCCCCCACTGCTTATGGGCAGAGATTCAGGAAGGGTCTGAACAGGAAGCGGCTGGACTTCTAGTGACTCTGTCCTGCTGGGGCCATGTCACTCTGCCAGGGCACTGTCCGATGCAGTATCTGGCTAGCCATGTCCTGGCCAGTGGATGATCTAATGGTGGCCTCAGGACAGCCAGGCCTTCTTTCAAGATGCCCCCGGAAGTCGGGGCTGGGGTGGGGTGTGCAGTGCTGAGACCTCCTGCCCACTCTCCCTGGTGGCTCCTTCTCCTGCTCTCGGTTTGACTCTGGGAGAAGGTGTTTGATCTTTTTGTTAGTGTTCTCTTGCTTAGCTCTTGCTCCACTTTGTTTTTCTCCACCTTCCCTTGTCGCCTGTTGAGATGATTAGTCAAGCCATTTGACATTTTTTACTTAAAATGTTTCAGTTTAACTGCTGCCAGCTAAATATATTTTGACCTAGGCTATGGACTGTGCTTCTCTACTCAGTCAGGGAGGCAAAGAAAGCGTTGTGACAAAACCATCCCTCTTTCTTTTTGGGTTGAGATTGTCCTCAGCAGATTGGAAATGGTCTCTCATATTCTGAGGGTTGTTTTGCAAAAACCCCATTCAGATACTGGGTTTGGCACAGGTGTGCGGATTCGTCTGCCACCCAGGCATCTTCTCTGACACGCAGAGCTGGCCTGCGATGTGTTTGGCCCTGGTGCCATTTTTCTTTATAAATCCTGGGAGGCGATTTACATAGTTCCTCTGTTCCCCAGGGAGCCTTGGACCAGTGTTGAGCAGCCACAAACTCTGGCAGCTTATTAAATATTGGACTGAGAGGAAAGGAAGAGAAAGTCAAGGCATTAGCAAGTCTCCGACGAGGATTTTTGGAGGCCACAGAAGGCGTTTATAGATGGGAAGACTCCACTTCTAATTCCAGGCAGATGGGGCAGGCTGGAGAAAGCCCTCCACCCTCAGGCTTACCTGGGTGTATGAACCCGGACTTGCCAGATTTCGTTCAGGATGGGGAAGGGGGAGGAAAGAGGGAAGGACGAATGACCCCTTAACAGAGGATTTGGGGCACTTGAGCTAGTGCCTACACTCATTTACCTCTGAGTTGGAAATGGAGCTCCCAGAGACGATGCACATTCAGCCTCCTCATTCATTTACTCTTCCTTAATTCATTCAATGTGTGTTTATTGAGCATCTGTAATCTATATGGCAGACACTGAGGCCAGCCCTAGGAATGCAGAGGAGAACATCTAGAGGGGAAGACATTGATCAGATAATTATAAACAGAATGAGGGTCTCAAAGCAAGAGAGAGGAGGGTGTGAAATAACAAAGGATGGCCAGAGAGATAGGCAGGTGCTGGTTCCTAGAAGGCCCTAGAAGATACCTGAAGGATGGGGGGCTTTGTGCAAAGGTCTCTGGGAAGCCACAGATCATCTCAAGCAGGAGAGTAGCCCAATCAGGTCTGTGTTTTAACAAGATTACTCTGATTGTTGTTCAAGGAGGGGTCCCGGGGCAGGAGTGGAAGCCGGGCGCCCCCAGGGAGGCCGGCCAGGGCGTGAGGATGGCTGGAGCTTGCGGAAGTGGCAGTGGAGACAGAGGGGCTGGCAGTGTCTGTGATTGGCTTCAGGGTGCGGCAGACAGGATCTGTGGGTGGAGTGGGTGAAGGGTGGTCAGGGAACACGTCTTTGAGTGGAGACTAGGGGAGTAGGGAGCGAAACACGTGGGTGTGACGTGCGGGGCAAGTGTTTCCAGGCGGAGGGTGCAAGTGTGAAAGCAGAAAGTGGGGCCTGCTGGAACTGGGAGCCTGAAGGGCAGCACAGCTAATGCTGAGTGAGGGGGACGTGGTGGGAAATGACACTAGAGATGACAGCAGAGAGGCCACAGGGAGCAGGGGAATCTTGCAGGTCCCGAGGCTCAGCAGAGAGAGCTGGAAAGGCTTCAGAGGGTTTTAAACAGGAGAACGACTTATTTTGAGTTATGTTTTTAAAAGATCACACAGGCTGCTGTGTCCAGAGGAGATTCAGGAGGCCAAGGTGGAAGCACAGAGACCAGTGATGGCACCGTCATAACAGCTCAGATGAGAAAAGGTGGTGGCTGGACTCGAGTCAGTGCTGGGGATGGTGGGACGTGGTTGGGCTCTGGATATATCTGGTGCAGACAGAGTATGGGAGGAAGAGAGGAGTCAGGAGTAGCCCGTGGCTTGGGGCTGAGACACTGAAGGAAGCGTGTTGTCCTCTCCCGGGGTGGGGAAGCCTTTGGGGGAGTAGGTTTGGTGAGGTGAGAGTGGTCTCGAACACGCTGAGTTGGAGGTATCTATTTAACATCACGGTGGAGGGGTAGAGTAAGGAGTGGGGTCTGGAATTAGAGAAAACTGAGCCCTGGAGTGTACCCACATTTATTCATCGGGAAAATGAAGAGACAAGAACGAAGCCTGGGGAGTCAGAGGGGACGCAGGAGCAGGTGGTGTCGCAGAGCTGGGTAAGGAAGGGGGTTTAAGAAGGACAGGCCAGCGGTGTCCTCTGCTGCTGACCACGCAAGTAGGACAGGGAAGAGAAATGGGCTGTCAGTTTGGGCACTGCAGGGGTCATTGGTTGTCGTCCCAAGTGCAGCTTCAGGGAGAGTAGGACTGAGAGCCCAAGCAGAGGGATTCAAAGAGAGGAGGTTGGAGTACAATGCCAGCCCGCAGCTCAGGGGACAGTGTGCAGGCTGGGGCAGGGCTGACAATCCAGGCGGGACCTCTGGACCACTCCCAAGTGGTCTGGGCAGTAGGGCAGAGCTTCAGACCCCAGCAGGAGAAGCCAAAGTGCAAGGCATACAAACTAGGAAGAAAGGAAAAGTCCAGAACCTAGACCCAGGGGGCCGGTGGGGAGGAAGGCTACTGTTTGGGAGAGGGCACTCTGGTGCTAGGCTCAGGGCAACAAGACTCATTCCAGACGCTTCCATTGGTGGGGAGAGAATTTTGCCCACACAGCTGGGCTGGGACAGGGCTGGCCAGGACAGGATGGGAATGGAACCAGCCATGAAGCTCTTTGGTGCCTACAGCTGAGCAGGGCAGTGGTTCTTGACCCTGACTGCACATGTCAACCATCTGAGTAGCTTTCCAAAAATACAGAGTCCTGGGCCCCACCTCTGAGAATCCCTGTTGGTCCATCTCGAGTGGGGTTCAGTCCCTGTTTTTAAATGTCTTCCTGGGTGATTGCAACGTGCAGGCGGCACTGAGAACCGCTGTTCTGTGCTCCAGCTCATTCCTGAGCTGGGGGCCATGCCAGCGTGGGGGCACTGGCAGACAAAGGGCGCGACAGGGGTCGTCAGCCCTGGCATCCGAGGGCAGCGATTGCTGTAAGCTCTGAAGGAATTTGTTGGCTTTCCCGAGAAGAGCAATTCTCATAACATTTACCAAAATGAAAATCCCGATTAATTCTGCAGTTTTATAGCTCCTCAGAGGATGGAGAAAAACATCATTTGGAACCAGAAACAAACTTTATTCTGATGGTGCAGGATAATTTTACAAACACTAGATACGAAATTGCACATACTTCTCTGGAATTTTGATGTACTACGTCCATAGAACACAGAGAAACACAGCCGTGGCCAATTTCTCACGCTGCCACCTGGACCAAGTGCTTCCAGGGACCCTCTTGGATCTCTTAGTCCTCTCGTTCCAGATTTCAGTGTTGCCCTGGGCAAATATGGTTTTTTTCAGCCCAGAATTTCTTCCTTTGGGGACCTGCTTCTATCTGGTTACATGGGCTGTCAGTCATAATAGTTAACCCCACGTCTGCCCCTGGGGATGTGATCCAGGACTAGCCAGTAATAGCAGCACAGTCCCTGGCAACAGTGACCAGCTCGAGAAGTAGGCATGGAGTTCCAAAAGGGTCGTCGGCATCGTTTTTAGGTCTACTATATAGATAAAGGTAAAGTGCTCTCCTGAAGATGCAAAGCCAGGGGATGTGAGTCTGAGTTTGTCAGTCGTCATTGTCCTCACCCTGCGTGGATAAAGAAGCTTGTGTGTAGAATGAAGCTTCATAGAAATGAGGTAGAAAGGGAGGAAAGTGGGGAGAGAGAGAGAGGAGAGAGAGAGGAGATGGGGGTAGGGGAGAGACAGGATAAAGACAGAGACAGAGAAGACAGAGATGGGAAGGGAGAGAGAGAGTTGAGAGCCTTAGTTCTGGCAATGCTATGCCTGGTTCTAGGCCTCCAGGCTCTGGTACTTCAGTCCTGTGAGCCCTCCCTGTTCTTAATCCTTTTAGGGTTAAGCTCTTTGGAGTTGGGCTTCCGCCCCTTACAGCAGGTTTCTTGTCAACCTCATGGAAAGGGGGACCTGTGGGGAATACACTGGAGAGTGAGGCAGGCGTGGTCGAAGAGTCTGTGAGGCAGCTGTCCCTGGGAAGTCCAGGTGTCCGTCTCAGGGTCGTAGCAGTCGAAGGAGGCCGAGTCTTCAATGTTGCAGTCTGTGGTCAGCCGCCGCCCGCCTGTCACATACAGCTTGTTCCCCATCACCGTGGCCCCGTGGTGCATCGTCCGGTCCTTCATGTCCGCACATTTGACGAATTTGTTGGACTGAGGGTCATAGGCAAGAATCCTCCTTGTGTAACCTGAGAACCAAATGACACGTGGGCAAGCTCAGCATTGCTCGTCTGGGACGGGAGGTCAGCAGTCCTGGGCTGCCTCTGATCCCCGCCGCTGCCTGCCACGGAGGCCAGGGCTGAGTGAGTGTGGGATGTTGTGGCAAGCCACCAAGGCCTGGCATGTGGCAGAGCTGGGGTTGGCACCCAGGTCTGTCTGGCTCTGGCCTGGCATCCTTCACCCTGAGTCAAGGCAACACATAAGCTGTTCTTAGATTGGGAGCAGCCTCCAAGTTCCAGTAACTTTCTCAACCTCACTGGCATTCTCGTCTCTCATATGCCCACCCAAGAGCTATAACAGTCCCAAGAAGGAGCCTTTGGAAACTCAGAAATGGGTCCCCACAACAGCCCTATCTGTAGGTGCTTTTAGGATCCCCATTTTACTGATGGACAAACTGAGGCACAGAAAAATGTATAACTTGCTAAAGAGCATATAGACAGTTAGTGGCAGAGACACGATTTGAACCCAGGTCCATCTAACCCAGAACTTGTCCTCTTAACCATGACACTATACTGAGATTACAGATAAATAACTATTAGTAGCTAAAATAGGAAGCATTTTTTATTTAGCATGTGTCTGGGATAGTGCTAAGTACTTTAGATACAGGAGTACATTTATTAACACAACAACTCTGTGAAATATGTATTATTTCATCCGTTGTTTACAGATAAAGACAGGGAGAAATTCTGGATGAGGAAAGAGTTTTGTCTGATTGTCTCCTGGTTGGATGGACGTGCTGTTAAAGGGACTATCTGATAGAATAACATCTGTCTGTTAGTGCCTGTTCTTTCCATGGGAGGTGAAGTGTCAAGTTTGTGTCCAGCACAGCGATCCTCTGTTCCGACTCACCTCCCACAATGACAATCCGCTCCCCGAGCACCACTGCAGGGGCGCACACATTCTTGATCATTCTAGTCTCCATTTTGAACCACGTGTTTCTGGAAATGTGATAAACCTGAGGGACAAACAGAACCATGTCACCGCAACTTAAATATTTTTTTTAAAAGACAGAAGTAGTAGTTAAGAAGATGAACTAGGAGTGAGTTTTTTCTATCTGCTTTTCTCCAGTTTAAAAAATATACATACAGTACTGTTAACAAACAAAATATTATTAAATAACAGATAAAATAATATTATTAGAAATTGGTCCTTATGTGACCTCATGTGATCAGTGGCTGGATTTCTATACAGTGGACCAAGAGTTCTGCATTATAGTATATGTTTCAATTACCTTGTCTGGAACATTTTTTTTTCTTTTAATGAGAAATGGAGCAATTTAGGTGTTCAGAAAACCAACAATTTTTCAATCATTTTTATTTCTACCTTATGTTTAAATTCCTATATTTTCTGGTGTATTCAAGAGGGTCATAGAGCCAAGAATAAATTTGAGGCTAAGTGAAGAAGGCTTTTGAACAGTGCATGCCTGAAAGTCATTAGAGCCTTAGGAAAAATGAAGCACAAGGAAGGGAAGAAAGACCAGAGAGGAGGGTCAGGCTGTTTCAGCGTGTTCTGAAACAAAACAGTGCGTCAAATCACCATTCCCAAAACCTGTTTTCCTGTTAATGTCTTCAGTTTAAAATCCAAATAGCAAATGTAAATTAGCTCATTGTGAGCAAAATTTAGTACAAGAGATAAAGGATGGATTTTGTATTAATATAAGAAAAGAAGGAACACAAACATTTATTTACAGAGGAAAGTGATGCAGTATTCTTTGCTGGAAATTCTTTCCACATAAATATACTTGTCAAAGTTATTAAAGACTATTATTTTATCAGATTTTATCTTCATAAGCATCATATGGGGTAGGTACTATTACATCCTCCCATTTTCCAGATTAGACTATTGAACAGAGAGGTTAAGTGACATGCCCAAGGTCATACAGCTACAGTGAGTGGGAGAGCTGGTCTGGTTTGAGCCCAGAGTTCATGCTCTTAACCACCGCGCCTGTGGCTCTGCCTGGGGCCAGGAAAATGAGGCCTTTCCTGATGGAGGCTTTTGAGACTGGGGACCTCTTGAGATCTCTGTCAGTCCTTCCAGTCATGGAGCCTGGAGGGGGCCAAGTAGTCACAATGGCTGTGAAACCTCATAATTTCATTTGAAAATACGTAGGCGACAAACTCTCTGGAAAGTGGGATCCTTGGAAGAAAAGCAAACACTGGTTGCATTTTAGTTGAATGAGTAATTGCCTCCTGACCTTCTGTTCTCTATCAGCTTTGGGTATGGTTTCAAAAATAGATTAAACATTTGCTTATAATCCTCATAATTCCCCAGAGAAGCTGGGGCAAGGATAACAAAGGATGATTTTTGACCAGTGGAGGAATTGATGCTTTGTTATGGTAAAGAACTTACTCAATGCCATCCAGAAACAGAAAGGAGGTCAGGTGGAAAGGTACATGCATACGTACAATTTGCATAGTGAACCTATTGCAGTATGGTAATTAAAAGAATGCATGCATGCAGATGAACCATCTTGTGGTGAAAAAACCCCCAACCTATGCCTAAAAATCCAACCTGCTCTGTCAAATGACTCCAAGCATTCCTTTTAAACTATATTTGAATGCGTAAAATTTCCATTTCTAAGCTAGTGCTAAGAAGATAAGAAAAACACCCAAATTAATACTTTGACCCTTTTCTTTCTTCCCACTGCTGCAGTGTAAAAGGCTCACTCATAGGCTTAATATTTTTTGGCTTTGCGATGATCTTGTTTGACGTACTATGTGTCTCTTGATATGCTAACTTAAAGCTTTTTTGAGCTTTGCATTTTGCTCTTAGGAAGTCGCTGGCAATTTTGCAAAGTGAAATCCAGCATAGTTGTTGACTCTATTTTGAAAAATAGCCAAAAGAGAGGGAGGGGCTCTAGCTTTACGCAGAAGCACTTTGCTATATCTGCGTTGTGTGGTCAGAGCTTGGACGGGAGCAGAATGTCTCTCCCAGCTCAAGTAAAGAAGCACGGTTTGGAATGGTAATTCTGGAAAGACTAAGAATCTGCCTAGATGATCAAGGAAGAGCCGAAAATATGGGCCGGAGAAGTGAAGGCAAGAAAGAGGTCCCCACAGCACCAACCAAGGGCAAGCCATCACTATCCCTTGCCTGGAACTCTAGAAGAGTTTCCCAATTCTCCTCCTTTTGTCCTTTCTGGCCCCTCCAATCCCTTTTCTACAAGGTGTCCAGAGAGAACTTCTAAAAATGCAAATTTGATCACCTCACCCACCCTATCTGAAACCCTTTAATGATGTCCAGGTACTCTCAGGCTAATCCCAATTCCTTGACAAGGCCCAGAGCCTTACCAAACCAGCCTCATCTCCACAAATACCCATCCTTCAAGAATGTTCCAGAATTTTTATAGGAGGGGCTCTGGGTAGAGGAGGTTGCTCGGGTAGCTTGGGAAGGGGCTGATGGAGATCACATGAGGACTAATACCCCACCCAGTTACCCCCTGGCACGCTGCCTTTCTCCTTGCTTTGGGCTGCAACTAATTTTCATGCTTTCAGTTCCTCAAGGCAGGGGGCTGGGTCCCTCTGTGCTTCAGGACCTTTGGACAAGCTGTTCCCTTACCCAGGAACACTCCCCCTCATTCAACAGACAACTCAGACTCCTGCTTCAGGTGGCGGAGAAGCTCCCTCATCTCTGCCCGTGTCAGACCTTCTGTTCCATGCTCTCTTAGCATCCACCCTACCTTCTTCCTCCTCTTTTATCTTCATCTTCACCTGCCACCTCTTCTCTCCTGCCTCTCTGCTCAAGTCAGCTTCAGCCAACCACACAGGACTCTTTCCAATGTTCCCTGAACCTAATGCTCTGATTCCTTCTAGACTGGCTTAGAGCACCCCCTATGCTCTTAGAGCACCCCTCCTATGCAGCATCTGAATTGCACTGTCCGTATCAGCTCCTTGAGCATTATGTATAACAGCTGTTCCCTCTTGTGTCCCCAGGGCCTTCACAGGGGTTGGTGCTCAACATAACTCTTGCAAATGAACAAAGCACATCTCATGGGGTCTTCTTGATTATCTGTAATAATAAGCTCATTACTCAAGTTTTTCATATCATTAGATGAACTGCAGCAATTACTAGAAACTTGCATAGAGTTGGAAAACACTTAATATTCTGAAATGTGGCCTTTATTAATCGTACATCTCAGAGAGCGTGTTAGTGAAATTAATATCTACCTATCATTTAAGGGAGGTGCTCCCCAACCTGGCTGTACCTTAGAATCTCCTGGAGACTTGTGTAAACCATGAATTTTAGGATCCTGCACAAAGAGATTTTGATTCAGCAGATCTGAGGTCAGATTCCAGGGGATTTGGTAATGGAGGTATGACCCAAGGTTTGGGAATCTTTGTTTACTGATTTATGTTAGAAGCATTTGCCAAATTCCTATAGATAGGACTTCACCATCTGACATTCAATATATTCTAGCTTGAATTTTTAGATATATTTTTTCTCCTGAAATTAAGATAAACTCTTTGTGGATAGGGATTGTATTTGATATACCTTTGTATGTATTAGTCTTGTACAAAAAGAATTCATAAATTGAAAAAAACCTTGCTGAAAATGATTCTTCTTCTTCTTTCCTCCTTCTCTTCCTCTTTCCCTTCCTTCCTTGCAAATGATAAATGTGTATGTGTGTGCATTCATGCATGTATGCATATGTTTGCATGTATGTATGTGTGCATATAAGTATTGGTATATGGATGTGTATGTGTGTATATGTGTAAATATGTGTGTGTGTTGAGGTATGTGTATGTATGTGCATGTCTATGCATGTGTGTACACACACACACTCATGTACTTACATGATGGGCAGAACCAGCCATTTACCTGGATAAGGCGCACAGGGTTCTGCATGATGTCCTCTCCCCCAAAGAGGTAGAGTCTTTGGTCTTTCACAGCAACGGCGGGATGGAGAACCCCCACTGGCATGCTGGCCATAGTCTCCCAGACATTGAAGATACTGTCATACCTCTCCATGGAGCCCATGAGCTCTTGCCCTTCCCCAATGCCCCCGATGGAGAAGATGAAGTTCTTATGGGCAGTGCTTCTGTGAGAGTAGCGGGCTGCCAGCATGGGCTCCCCCAGCCTCCACTGATTGAGTTTCAGGGAGAAGATGTAGACGTTGTGGCTGACCAGACTCCTCCCTGAGCTGACAGCCATGCCCCCGAGCACGTAGACGCTGCGGTGCAAGGTGACGGCCGAGGCCTTGTACAGGCGGGTGGGGAGTTTGGCGAGGCTCTGCCATTGGCCAGTCTGTCTGCTGTACAGCAGGACGTCCCTGGTGGTCTGCTGGCTGTCCTTCCGTCCCCCCAAGAGGATGAGGAAATCTTGGTAAGAGTTTCTTGGAGGGACATGAGACAGGGGTTTGCAGTCTGGAACGGTGGTGCCATACAAAGAGAACATCTGCCTCTTGGCCGTCTCCAAGATGGTCTGGCACGCAGGCGAGGATTGCAGGAGGGCATCGTTGGCGATGAAGTGGTGGAAGAAGGCTGGGTGGATGTACTGGAGCCTGACCTGCTCGAACAGTTCCTGCACGTGTCGTTTCCGGGCCTGGAGGTCGTGCTTGATCCAAGCCATGAGGGCCTCAAACACCTTTTCCTCCTCCCCACAGAGCCCGTCGTCTCCGAGGTAGTCTCTCAACTCCAAGGCGCAGAGCTCCTTCAGGTCAGCAGACGCGGCCACCTCTGGGAAGTACGTCAGGGCCACCTCCCTGGCTTTTTTTCTGAGGGTCTCGCAGCTTAGGATTTCCGCGAGCCTGAGCATGCCCAGGCAGTTGCTGGGTGCCAGCTGGCTCTGCAGGTATGAGGAGCAGGCCTCAAACAGCTTGGGGTACTGCAGCATGGACGCTGCCTCCATCAAGTGAAGGACGTTGTCGGCGGCGATGCGCACCTCCCCCGTGTACACATAGGACACAATCTGGTCCAGCGTCAGGGAGTCGATGCCTTTCAGCTGGACTTTGGCCTCTCTGTTCTCCCGGAAGCTGCTGCAGAACATGGCCCGGAAGTAGGGGCTGCTGGAGGCCAGCACATTGCGGTGGCAGGGGACCTCCTGGGTGCCGGTGCAGATGCTCACATCAGTCAGGATCCTGCTTTGTCTTAAGCCATTGAGCTGCCGCAGCAAGTCAGAGGAGAAGTCATGGTTTTTGAAGAGCAGCCCGTCTGGCGACTCCTCGTCCATCCTGCAGAGAGGGGAGGAAGCCCTGAGAGGGAACACGAGTCAAGCCTTCCTTAGTGGCATGTGCTGGAGGTTTCAAGGTGTGGGGGCTCCAAGACTCGGCGCATCTATGTCCCTTCACCAAGACATTTATGGGTGTCACCAGGAATATCGCATAGGGAAGAGCAGACCCCAGACCTCAGAGCTGACAGGTCTTTTTTTGGTTGTGATTATTCTCAAACGTCATAGGCAAATAGCATCTTCAGCTAATCTGAGAAAAAAACAACCACAAAAACCAGAGTTGTTGGAGGTTACTTGACTGCCAGGGGCTGAAATGTTAGCCTGTAGCAAGACAGCAGTCCATGCATTTGACCAGCAGACATGCATAAGCCTTTTTCCAGATTCTTAGCATATCTGTTATTTAGTAAACTCATCTAAACATCTCTTTCTGGGTGTTAGTCATTCCCCGAGGATGACATCCTGGGGGTGTGGCCCTCTGGTAACCAGACAGAAATGAAGGATGAAAATGGGCCTTTGCAATATACATATATTTTTTAAAAACATAACTTCGTAGAGCCTTTTTGGTTTTGTTTTAATGGTGGAATAAATAGAAAGCAGAGACCAAACAATACCCTGGTTTATTGGATGACAGCTGGCAGTCAGTCTACCTGCAGAAGAA
The DNA here is from genome assembly GCA_008086735.1 of Cheirogaleus medius. Taxonomy (NCBI): domain Eukaryota; kingdom Metazoa; phylum Chordata; class Mammalia; order Primates; family Cheirogaleidae; genus Cheirogaleus; species Cheirogaleus medius. The sequence continues at coordinate 62,443,759 of VBSM01001124.1, forward strand.
GTAAGCATTAGAGATATTTACCTTGTTTTGCTGCAGTGACATCCACCGATGCCTAGTCCAAACTCGTCCCCCCAGAGAGTTTCCACCTCTATCTCCGAGTGAAACCATAAACCCCCAGGCCTTTCCTTTAGTTGGCAAATGATTTGTCCTAGGAGAGTTCTGGATTTGTTTATGCTGAAGGCACTTTCACAGTTTTCTAGAGCTTTGTGCAAGGACTGCTAGGCAGGGAGACAGTGTATACATTCCAGGGCTAAGAATAGTTGCATATGTACTTTCCACTGTTATGACATGTGACTTTCCAGTTGCCTTTTGCAGCAACCCGAGGGCCTGCAGGGTCCGCGCATGCTCACATGCCTTGTTTCCTTGGCAAGTGTTTACATCGGCAAAAATAGATCGGGAGGAACAGCTTCTCTTAGAGAAGACTTTGCTGCCCACTTGGAACCATCTGAGTCCCTTGTCCTAAAAGTACCTGGGAATTCTAGATGTCTGTAAACAGGTTACTGTGACCTTTGGAGAGTCACTGAAGATGGCTCTGGGCCACATTGAAGGTGGCAGGTGGTCCCAGGGGAAGCCAGAACACGGGCTTGTGGGTGCTGTTCAATGGATCTCTATTTCCCATCATCTGCCTGGCAGAATTGGTGGAGAGGGCTGTGACTTCCTCCTCCAGGCTTTAAGGTGACAGAATCCTGCCATAAGTTGTTTTTTGTTGAGCACCCCGGAGTTTCCAGACTCGTGAAAAGACCAAACCTTTGTTGGGCCTCCTTACCCTGGGAGCTTCCGTTTGAAAGTGACAAGGCTGTGCTCCCCCTGTTGCGTCTGCCTCTCCCCACACGTGCCGATTGCTCTTCAGCTCGTTCTTTTTTATAGCTTAGGCTTCCTTTTCTGTTTTACTTTTCCATTTTCTCTTGTCTGACAGGCTTGAGCTAGAGGCAGGAAGCAAGGCATATTGCTCCGGGGAGAGAGAGAACGGGGAGGGGGAGGGGGGAGGAGGAGGAGGAGGAGGAGGAGGAGGAGGAGGAGGAGGGAGGTGGGGGAGGAGGTAGCCTCCAGTGATAAGAATCAGAGCCATGTGGAAGCTTTAGAACCACTGGGGAGAGTGAAAGGGGCCTCCGGTCTGTCCTGCCGCTGCCTTCAGGGAGGTTGGTGATTGTACTAGCCATGAGGTGGGGGAGCCTGACTTTCTTTCCTTCTCAAGTCTTGCTCAAGCTGTTGCAACAGCCGCCCATGTTGCTTTTGTTCTTTGTGGCTAGTGCTTCTCCCTCCAACACAGCCACCCTGTCCCACCCGGGAGGCGTCTGAGAAGGCAAGTCAGAATCTGCCACTTCCCTGCATCATGCTCTTCAGTGGCTCCCTGTGTCTACAGGACTCTTTAGCTGGAATTGGATTGGTCTCCTTCCTGCTTCCGGAACCATGTTTTCTCCCACCTATATTTTATAGTCTTGCCCCATCAGACAACTTACTGGTCCTTGTATGCATCTGGTCCCTGTTGGGGAGGCTGGGCTGGCCTTGCAGGTTCCACTGGGCAGGGTGGAAGGAGTTGCAGATCATAGAGTGGATCTCGCCCCAAAGAGCCCAGAAGGTCAAGATCAGGAAAGTGTGTCCAAAACATGTTACTGGGGCCAGGGGCCTGGAGGCCAGAATTAGGAGCAGAAGGCCTGAGCCAAGGGGATCAGGGACCCATGGAGGCACAAACAAGGAGCAAGACACAGGAGCTGTTCCTACAGGTGTTGGAGCTGGTGACCATTCCTGGGCTTCTAAGCCATGCTGGTGACGTAACAGGCGATTGGTCAACTTTCTCAAGGAGCCTGGAGGCCTCTATTTTCTATTCTGTGCTGTCACATGTGCTCTTCCCCGTGCCACGTCCGTCATTGTCACTGCTCCTGTTCCTCCTCTAAAAACTTAGTTTGTAGATCAGTTCTCTGAAAGTCTTCCTTGACTCTCTTAGACAATTTCTCACTCCTCTGTATTGTTTCCATTCTTCCATGTGATTTTTTTAAATTATTTTTTTATTTTAATTTTTAATTTCAGGATATTACAAGGGTATAAATGCTTTGTTTACATACATTGCTGTTGCACCACCCCTGCCAGAGCTACAAGCGTGCCCAACCCCCAGGCATCATTCGCCACATCCATTAGGTGTGAATATACCCATCCCCTCCTCCCTACCCACCTGCCCGATGCCCTATGAATGTTACTTCCATATATGCACATTCTAATATGACATGCCTTGCACCTCATTGCAGTTATGTCTACTGTTTGTGCCTCTCTTGTTAGAGTGGAAGTCTCTGGACCGCGGGAACCGCAAGAGACTTCATTGTCTCTCTAGCCCCAAACCCAGCACCATGCCTGGCACACAGTGGGTGGATTGTATGTAGTTCCTGAATCGAGCTGTAACAGAATGGAGAATGGAGAGAGAGAGGGAGCCTTATTGGGTGGACTTCATGCCCCATCTGCTGTGTGGGTTTAGCAGGGCTGCCGCGGACAGCTTGGTGTGTAGACTGCAATGCAATGGTGCTCTGGCGCAGCCCTGATCTCCTTCATTCCAATCCAGTCCAACAACGTGCGGAAGTGAAAAGTACAATTGTTCCATATTGCAGAACGAGAGTTAAGTTCAGGTTGGGAACTGACTTGAGGTCCTCCCAGCTCCAAAGCCAGTGCTTTTGTCCTTGATGAAAAAATAACTTCCTTATACCTCTGACATGCCAGTATTATTTCTTTTCCAGCTAGCGAGGAAGCCATGGGTTTGTGTGAGGGTAATAGACAGGATTCCTGGGAGTGAATTAACACAGCACCGTTTCCTGGCAGGGATTTTGCATTTCCTACATCTCCTAACTAATTAGACCTTCTGGAATACAGCCCTGTCCGGCGTTCAGATGAGCCTTGGTGTGCAATGTTGATGTCTGGCCAATTTTACTAAATCTTTTGGTTTCTAATGTTTCAAATAGGCCCCATTCTGTTGGCTTGGCCTACTAGGAGAATTTTGGCCTTACATTAAATGTCAGGAAAAAACACAAAAGAGAGTCTTGGTGTTTATCACATAGCAGACACATACATATAACACCAAGCCCAGTCCAGAAAGAGTCTCTACCATTTACATGTAACTGCAAGTAGCCTATTCATGGATCTAATTCTCTCAGAGAGTTTTATACATTTTGTCTTAACTTTCCTCTAGAGGATGTCTTAGTCTAGGGCCTGAACATATGGCAACCTAAAATAAATGAGGACGTTCAGCTCCTCGTCCCTTCTTTTGATGAAAGTCAGCGTCATAACAAATCAAGGCCCAGACTTTGGGGGCAGAAGAGCTGGAAATAATCTTGGCATTTCCCCTCGGTATCTGTGTGGCCTTGGGCAAGTGACTTACATTCTTCCAGCCTCAGTTTCCTCATCTGTTCAATGGGGATAACCATCCTTGTCACAGAGAAATAACACATGTGAAGCATGTGGTAAAGTGCCTGGGACAGGTAGATTCATGGTAAATTATGGTTGGTATTATATTATGACTCTGAAAATAATCTCGTTACATTCCAGTAGGTCTTGGTGCCTGGTTTTCAGTGTCTCATTTGGTCTCCTGTGCTACTCTAGCTGTTTCCTTGAGCAATTGCTGTGTTCCCCATGATCTACTCAGTCTCTAGGAGGCCTGGATTTCAGTCCAGGCTCTGCTATGGACTGGCTGTGTGTGTCTTTGGGCAAGTCACTTAACCCCTCTGCACTTGTTTTCTCACCTGGCCCTTCCAGCTCACCCTCCTGTGGTTCCTGCCCTGAGACGGCCTCTGCAAGCTGTGGTCTGGGAGGGGCCTGTGAGAAGCTGAGCCTCAGGGGTAGGGCCGCCTCAGAGCTCCTGCATGTCTCTGGCCTGTGGCCCGGTGCAGAGAAGCAGCTCTGGTCGAGCCGCCAGCTGCTGTTCTTTCTTATTTTGCCAGTTCAGAAAGCCTCCATTTTCCTCACAGAGTTTCCGATCGACATTGCAGTGTTCTTTGACTCAGGAGGCCTTGGTTTCTTTCCCGCCTGGGTGCGCCGGGCCTGGGTCCCTGTGGAAAGGGTGGACTGGTTCAGGTCAGCCGCAGGTTTGACAATGACAGCCAGGAAGCCACAAAACATGCTCCAGCCCACCCCACCCCAGTCCTCCCAACCCCCTCGGGGCTGTGCTGCCTTCTAGCCCCTTCTGCAAGCAGTTCCCTCACACTGTTAGGGAACCATAGCTGTGGCGGCTCCCAAGAGCTGTACTTCAGGGATGAACAAACATGCACACAGAGGCCTTTGTGGCGGCTGCTCTCGCTGGAAGGCTGTTCCCACAGTCGGCAGGTGGAGGAGAGATACGAGGAGCAGGCAGCTCAACCAGATCAGGGGAGGCTGAAGGAAGGAACTTTCCTCTTGATATGTGATTGAAATTTTTTTCCATACATGTGAGAGCCCAACTATCTGTGTCCATATCTTCCAGCTGGGTGCGTTTTTTAACCGGCCCGTGGAAAGCTGAACAAGGACACTGTACTCCAGACAAAGGCCGAATGAGGCCTGCTCCTTCAATCCAGGGGTTGCCATGACGACCGTCCTCCAGGAGCTAAAATCCTAATGCTAGCTTTACTAGGCCAGTAGTACATATGCCTGCGTTCCCAACTCTTCCTCCACCCTGCCCCTCCATCAGAAAATATCTTCATATTTTTTTCCCCTGGGGAGGGTAAGGAAAAAAAGGCCAACAGAGACGACGTCAGGAATGCTAGTGAATTGTTGATATAACCCGCTGTCTGCCCACCCCTTGCTTCTCTCTGCAAACTTAAGTCTGATCTCATCCATCATTTACGCCACAGATCAGCTTTCTGGGCTCTCAATCAAACTAAGAAGAAAGAATAGGACCAAGGATGCTTTCTTATATTCCTTTTTTAGCGCTGTGAGTCACAAAGAATAATTTAACACTGCCTTGGCCTCTCAGTTTCCCATAGCCAGGCACTCCCTGATGGTAAGACAGGCATTTAGGCAGAGGTTCCACCTCCTCTGAGCCACTCAGGAACGGAGTGGCAATTGGCTGTTGTGGCATAGAAGGCAGAAGGTTTATAGAGGGAGGACTGAGTGGGAGGGTGAACTTTACTACTTTCGAAGTGGAGATAGTTAGAATTCATAGGGGAAATGGGAATCAGACAAGAAAGGATCTGAATAACTAAGGGTCATTTATCCATCCATCCTTCATCCATCCATCTATCCATCATCCATCTATCCATCATCCATCCATCTGTCATCCATCCATTATCCATCCATCTA
>VBSM01001124.1:62449111-62497147 GCA_008086735.1 Cheirogaleus medius
GCCTCCCAGAGAGCTAGGATTACAGGCGTGAGCCACCGCGCCCGGCCCATCATCCATCCATTTATCCATCATCTATCTATATATCCATCCATCATCCAACCATTATCCATCATCCATCTATTCATTATCCATCTATTATTCATCTATTTATCTATCCATCCATCTTCTATCCATCCATCCATTCAGTAAGATACTAGGTAAGCAAAGTTTCTGTTTACATGGAGCTTATAGTATGGTAGGAAAAACAGACAAATGAATAATTTTATTGTCTAAAGTGTTCTCAAGAAATTCCTTCTTCAACCTCCCTCCTGACCATCTCACCCCCCTCCCATTGTGAATTCTGGGTCCCCATAAAAGGAGAACTTTATACATATATCTTTGAAAAACTCTCACATCAGGCTGAATTTTAATCATATGTTTCCATCTCTCTCCTATATTAGGTTGTGGCTCCTTGAGGGCAGGAATAAATCTTATCCCTCCACCCCTTATTAGTAAGGGGAGAGAAGAGATATAGTGGGATTTGGTGGCAGAGCCTGCCATGGGAGACTGTTTGCTTACATTTGCCTTTTTCAGACTATTTACATTTTCATAACTGGCTCCTTATTATGTTTTTCCAAAAATATTTTTTAACCTATGTTTTTCTAATGATCAAAAATAAGAGAAAAAGAATAATTTTTGACTCTATGCTAGGTAAGAGAAGGAATCTAGGACACATTCACTTCTTCCTATTTTCTGGTTTTGTAAACACAATCGGGGGTTTAAGGCTCAGATTGTCATCAAATTATTTTATTTACGATATCTTTTAAGGATTACTTTGCTATTTACTTTTGAATCATATTTACAACAATTATTTCCCCTTAGCTCTGTATTTGGCTGATTTACATTCTAGCTGCCAGTTATTTTATGCCACAGCTTTCTCATACTTACATGCTTCATTCTGACTCATCTTTTGATTAACTGGAGTTCACTGACTTGTAATATATTTTTAGGAAGAATATGGGAGAGGTGCATTTTCTCAATCCTTCAGAAGATTCTCTTTCTGTTTCCTACCACCTATGAACAACAACTTGGCTAGGTATAATCATTTGGGGTCAAAATTTTTTTTCCTCAAATTTTTCTGGGAACCACCCATTTTATTCTGGAAAAGCTGAAGTATTGCAGAGTAGAAGTTTATGAACTGAGTGATTTATATCTTTTTTTGTTTATTTTTATGCTGATTCTACCTCACCTTCCAGGATGCAAAGGATCCGGGGCATGGACATTATTCACTGTCTTCCATATCTTGCCCTGTTCCTTGCAGTCTCTGAAAGGATACAGAAAGATTTTTGTGTAGGGTGTGTGTGTGTGTGTGTCTAACACTACTCTGGCTGCCTCAAAAGATGTCACCTGTATAGTAGAGGACAGCTGGCCACTTTTAAGATTGGTCTATTCTCTGGATTTCTGAGTCAAGAAACAGAGAAGTGTGAAAGAAATGAACTCTCTCCTCACTGACTTTCAGAGAACTGGATCTTCTCTCTTCCATGAGGCAAAGTGTGAATAGGTCATTCACTATTTCTCTCTGGCCAGCTGCATCTGCCTTGTCATTATTCTAGTGACTCTCAGATTCTGATAGGGTTTTTATCAGTCCTGGTTTTCTGGGCTGTAGTGAGTGTTCAATAATTTTCAGTGGGAAATAGATAGTACTAGAGAGACACTATTTTGTATTGGGACACCAGCTTCACACATTTTTCTTGAACTTCAGTCCTCAGAACCTACCAGGATTCAGGAGCCCCTTGGATGGATAAAGGCTTCCCTTGTCATCTCTTTACTTTCTCTGACACCTGAATAATCAAAAGGTAGAAAAAGAGTGGGGAAAGGTAAACATGGTTGATTTGGTAACCTCCATTCCTAGGAAAACTTTCCAAAGCCCCCAGGGCTCTGGGTAAGGAAGTAGGGAGTATCTTCTTGTGTTTTCCATTCCATCGGGCAGGCCAGTACAGGCCGCGGAGTTTCAGACATGAGCTGGAGGTCGGGAAGTCTGCTATTTAAACTCTTCATCACACCTCGTACCTTGTCGGTTGCCCAAAGGCATTTCGCAACACTGGCAGTAATAATAGCAACCAGGAATCTGCCATTCCTCCTGGGAGATGTGCACATTATTCCTATTGCCATCTCCAGAATTTTCTTCAACACAAGTGTCTGAAAGTGAACTTTCTGTGTTTGTGGCTCCTAAACTAGGATAGTATACAATTGAGGGAGGAGGGTAGGGGTAAACTGATGACGTGACAGAGTTTCCCAGTGGTCAGTTGATGTTCCTCCAGAAGTGATTATATAAGAACAGTAACAAGGATGATCTTTTCTGAAATTGGAGGAGCCACCAGGTCGTATTAATTGATTGTTGCATCCCAACACAACATTTTAAACATCTCCTACATACCTACTATATTTGCTACACACGGAGGGTATTTGGAAAGACACTCAAAGATCCCATTTCTACCAGGCCATCCGCTAGCCCTCTCTCCAGCCTGATTAGAGCAGATAATGAGTTAGACAACAGTGGAGGAAAGTGCAGGGGAGAAGGGGAAGAGATTGTTCCAGATGATGATATTAAAATGTGAATGAATTATCCCTACAAAGGATGCTCCAGTCCTGTGATTGGTTTTTCAGAGGAGCTGGTTGGGGTCGAGAAGGGGTACATTATGCAGGTAAACAGAGCAGTATGCAGCTGGTTAGGGGTGAGTGTTAAGGTGGTGCTTCCCTTAGAACAGTGTCTCCGAGGCTGTGGGGCAGGAAGGGTGGTCAGACGTGCTGTTACCACTGAATGGGTAGAGCACAGGGCATGGAAGACAAACTTGTCTGCTTCACAGCTATGCCTGCGGTTGTCTGAGAACCTTTGGAAAACATCTCCCTCCTCCCAGGGCATCACGTAGGTGCCCAGACGTTCTGATTTAGGCAGAACAGACCTTTCCTCCTTGACATTTCCCACAAACTCTCTCCTCGTGTTCTCTCCCTAGGCCCGGTTCCCCTCTTACTTTCCACCCCCCTCTGTTTCCCCTCTCATTTTCTCCTCTTGCTCAGCCAAGTTATTTTTGTTTGCAAAACCCCTATCCTGTTATCTCTTCCATTATCACTTCTCATGAGGAACTAACTTTTCTGGACCTAACTGGCTTGGCCACCTGGCTCCACCCCTTCCCCCTTCTTTCCTACTTCCTGCTCTGGAATGGGGGTTGGGGGTGGGTGGCTGTGTGCAAGGGGCCATTTCTCTAGTTATAGCTCCTGCGTGGAAGCTGCCTCTGGCCAAGGCAAACTGTCTCAAAGGAGAACTAATGGACTGTTCGTGGATACAAAGAGTTCTCTGGGGGCAAGGGGAGAGCAGAGACCCCCACATATTGAGGGAGCCATGTTTTCTCGAGGTAAATTTGCTTATTGAACTGTGAGTCAATATTTCATGATAAGCAATTTTCTGGTCTGTATGAGGACCCAGAATTATCCATTTCCAACTGTTTTATAAATGAAAAAAAAACAGTGTTTGAACAAACCTAGGATCAACTAAGCACTGCCACTCATCAGGTATCTGTGAGCACTTTACATTCTCTGTGTTGTTTAATCTCATGACTGTCCTATGGGGTAGGCTTTGTTAAATTACGGTTTTTAGTATAAGTATGTCCCAAATATTGCCCAGTACATAATTTTCTTAGCATCTGAAATTCAAGTTTAAGTGTATGTCTTGTATTTTATGTGCTAAATATGGCAGCCCTCCATTAAGCCCGTACTACAAATGAGGATAAGTGTCTTTCTTGGGGTGCTTGATAAATGTTAGCTTCTTGCCCCATCTTTCCTGATCTCCACCATTCAAATGGGAGAGAGACAGAAAGAAAAAAACATTATTTAAACTGAATGCATATGCTCTGGCCTTCTGCCCATCTACTCTTTCATTAGATATTTTCACCTATTGTCAGGAATTCCCTGGCAGCACTTAAAATCAGCCCAGGGCAGAGCGATGATTGGATCCTTTGATTGAATCCTTACTGGAATTTTAACCTTTCCGAAAGGGATGTGGCAAAGAGAGAGCCAGAGGCCTTGGCACTGACTTTGGTACCAACTCAGTCCATGAACCAGGCCACCTCTATTAATTCTTTTATGAATTTTAATTTCTCTATTGAAAAATCGAGGATGGGAATACTGACCTTCATTCTTGGTGTCATGCTGAGTGGTTGCAGCCCTGGGTTTAAATCCTAGCTTTACCACTTACCAGATGTGTGACCTGGGGCAAGATACTTAATCTCCCTGTGCCTTGGTTTCCTTGCCCATAAAACTGAGATAATGAGGGTGCAAAATAGAATGAAGGCTGTGTGGTTTTGAGGCAAGCCTTACTAATTAATTCTCTCCGTCAAACAAACACTTATTGACAACCTAATCAACTCCTCCTATAAACAGTTGTGTTTGGGGGCTGTGAATGAATGCCTAGCTCTGTTCTAGGAGAAACCAGGGCTACCAAAAAGGAACAGGAAACCTGATCTATGCCCTGAAGGACCAACAGCCCTCTAGGAGGAGACTAGTTTTATCCAGGTGAAACAACCAGACAATAAAATCATGGAGGTGATGACTCAGTGTGAATTCAGGCACGATGCTAAGGAAGCATGAATAGTAGCAATCATGTCTTATGCTTTTATGTCCATTGCAGTTTACCAAGGTCATTCGCAGACATTTGGAGGTGAGGTAGAGAGTGCTGAGAACAAGGCAGGGCTGGTCATGGAGAGATTCTTGGAGGAGGAGGTTCTTGAAGAAGTAATAGATGTGGATTAGAAGAGGCTACCTTTGATGGGACAAATCCAAAGTGCCAAGGCAGGGAAGCCAGTGACACCCAGCGTGGCAGCAGAGGAGTGGAAGCGGGGCTGCAGGGAGACTGATACTGAGACCATCGCTGTTCCCTCTGCCGGAGTGCTTTTCCCTCCGATGTTCATGTGGCTGGCTCCTCAATGTTCAGGGCTCAGCTCAGACATTATTTCATCTAACAGACCTTCCCTGAGCACAAAGCACGTAACAGGTGTCCCCCCCACCTGTCTCTCTATGTCACATCACCCTGTTTTATTTGTTTCATCCACTTTTCAGGTTTTGAAATGATTCTATGTGTGATGTTTCATTGTTTATTCTCCCTCTCCCTTAATAGAAGGAAAGCTCTGTGGGAACAAGAGCATTGGGCCCATAGTAAGTGCTCAATGGACATTTGTCGGATGGATATATGAACAGGCAGATGGAGGCCTCAGAAGGCTAGTCGAAGGAATTAGGATGTTATAGGGAATTATGAGGGCCTCAATAAAACCTGCATGGAAGGATATGGTATGTTTCAGAAGGACCTTCTGGTGATGGGAGTTGGGGTGTGGTCTCTTTCTTTCCTCTTTGCTTTAGAATGAGTCTGGCGGGTCGTGGAGCGGCTAGGGGTACCCATGGGTGAAGATGGAACCTGGGTTTGGGGTCTCCTCAACCTGAGGCTGTGTTAGGGCAGCGGCTCTCACCCTGGCATCACCTGAACGTCCCTGGGGAGAGTTAAGGATGGGCAATTCCCAGGCCACACCCCGGTCTAAGTCCAATAACAGGCAAATCTCTAGGGAGAGGGCAGGCAGCGGTGTTCTCTGAGCTTCCCAGGACGTTTCACCTTGCAGCCACGGCTGGGCACCGCCCCACCAGGCACCAGCACGTCTCTTAGGGGCCAGAGGCACGATTCATGGGCCTCTCTCACACACAGTGAACAAGAAAGCAACACAGAGTAACTTTTCTTCGTGTCTTCTTCACAGAGACCCTGCCTAAAGGTGAAGCACCATCAGCTAAGTTCTTGGGTACGTTTCTAGACTCGAGAACCTATTTGGAATCAGCTGTGCATTTCTGTCCACTACGGTGGACCTGTTCTGGCCAGGCCTCGCTCGCCATCCTGAGCAAACATCACTCTGGGGGCTGGCTGCCGGCAGCCCACGCTGCTTCTGTTCTGCTGGTCTCATGGGCAGACTCAGTCCTGGTCTCCCCTTTCACTGCCCTTGTGGCTGCCACATCGTCCAACTTTGTAGCTGCCACATCTCCCAGCTTCTATTTACCATGTCTGCAGCAATGCCGCGGACCTAGGGTGATTTAATGTGGTCGATATTATTTATACGTCACACGGAAGACGCCAACCTGACTTCGCCAGCAGATCTCGCGTTCCCACGCCCAGGCTGAGAGCCATAAAGAAGACAGGTGACCCGACGGCTCCTGCCTTGGAAAGGGGCTGTTGAACCTCCTTTACTTTTCCTGGAACTGGCTTTGGAAACTGTTTTGCTACATATTAATATTGATGTTCATCTTCTTGGGCTGTACATGTAATGTGACCTCTGATGAAATCCAGCATCTGGGCAATTATCTATAGACCTGTTTCCAATTGAACTAATTGAAATAGAATTAGTAGAGCTACAGAGAGACCTACTGCTCTTGGCTGGGCTCTCGATGCCAAACCAAAGAAGCAAGCAGTCAGCAATTCAGAATGGTGGGTGCCCTGGAGCCACTCAGGGTACAGTTTGCTCATTAGCCAAATCTCTTCTTGCCCTCCTCCTCCTCCAACATTTGTTTGAGAATGTGATTTTCATGAATCATGTCCCTGTGTCTTGTTTTGGAAAACATGAGTAACTACTATAAACATAGCACTGAATCTCCTGCTCTTTGGGTACCCTGAGACTTAAAGTGCTCATGGTGGCTAATCACTTAATTAGTCCTTTGTTTAACAAACATGTTGAATGATTCATTGGGAAACAAAGCTTTTCTGGGTACCTACTATGTCTCAGCCACTGTTCTAGGCACTGAGGATTCAGAGGGGGAGGCAGACAATAGATGAGCGGAACAAATCGATCTATCAATGGAGACAGATGTGATTTGAGATAAGTGCTATTAATATAAAGGCAGCTTGTGATGGAGAGGGGTGGGAGAGGATGAGCAGCTCAGATCTAGTGTTCAGGGAAGGCCAGGAGGTCAGAGACGTAGGGAATTTCTGTGTGCCTTGTGGCCAGAAGGGTGGGTGACATGTGGTCACTGGCTTCACAGGGCTCTCGGTCTCATAAGTGTTGTGATGGAATCGTGTAAAAAGGTGCACACAGAGGGGGTGACTTCCTGCGTGGGAGTGGGGACGGGCGAGTCTTGCCTTCTAAAAAGTTGTGATGCTTGAGCTACCATGGAGAAAACAAGGGAAGCCAAGGGATAGAGTTGGCTAGAGAAAGGGAAGAAGGGCAATGTGTTGGGTGTTCATCTGTTCAATTCCATTTTATCGAGCATCTGTTATGTGCCAGCCATTGTTCTAGGTGTCAGCGGAGAACTTACGTTCTAGTGGTGCAGCAGGGTGGAGTAGGCAATAAATAAATAAACATGTAAGATAGTTTCGGAAGGTGACAATTGTGAAAACAATACTGTATAATGTGACGGGGAGAGTTGGGGTGTGCTCTGAGGGCAGTGATATGGATGGGACTCGATAGGGTGGCCTGGGTAAGCCTGGAGAGGTGACATGTGTGTTGGGATTGGCTTGTGGGGCTGTCGGGGAGAAGGGGAGTTCTAGACAGAAGGAACTATAGGCGCGGTCACCCTCAGGCAAGAATAAGTGTGAAAAGTTTGAGGAACAGAAGAAAGCCCAGGGTGGCTGGTGGCTGGAGAGTGGGCCTTCCAGAAGGAGTTAGAGACAATGCACCAGGGAAGTGCCCAGGGCTGAGGCCATTGTGGGGTCCAGGTTAGAAGGGGTGGAGGCTCAGTTTGGGGTGGTAGGTATAGAGGTGGTAAAATAAAGAAACTAAGATATTTGGAAGAGTAGAACTGATGGGACTTCGAATACATGGTCCCTGATGATTGAGGGATGGGAGGAATCGTAGATGACACCTAAGCATTTGCCTGGAGTAGCCGGGTGGATGGGGGTGATTACTGTGATAGAGAAGACTGGGAAAAGACCTGGTTTTGTGGGAAAAATCAAGAGTTTTGCTTTGGCTGTGTTTAGTATGAGATGCTAACTGGGCATCCCAGTGGAGAGGAAGCAGCTCTTGTGAAGAGTTGACATGTAAGAGTGGCAAGTGCCTGGGGACAGTGCGGGAGAGAGCCTCAGCTAGAAAAGGCAGTGCTGGCCGGGGAATGGCAAATAGCTTGGAGGAGGGAGGTGCCTGGAGGTGGGGAGACCACCCTGGTCTGTGGTGTTAGTCCAGAGCCATCTGTGCGGTAGACTGCTTCACGATTCCATTCAGGGTTAGCCACCCAGCACAGAGGATGGGGTGACTTGGTTAGACAGCAGTACAGCCAACATATAGGACGCTCTTGGCATGGGTCCATCTCTGTGCTACGGGCTTCTGATACTTTATCTCATTTAATCCACACAAAGATCCTGCAAGGTAGGCGCAGCTCCTCCACTTATGCATAAATGCAATTGTTCTTGCTATTGTTTTGGGGAAGTTCAAAATGACACTAAATAAGTGGCCTCTAAAGACATCTCTTGTTAGCAGGCAGAGTTGCCTTGTCTGTCCTGGAAGTAGCTTTGTTCTCATCTCTCTACGGCTCTTTTGCTTTTCATCCTTGAGTATGGGAGCTTCTGAACCACTGTCACCCTCATTTTACAAACGAGGAAGCTAAGTCTTGGAAGGACAAGGTGGCTTCCCAAAGTGACACAGCCTGTGAGTGCAACTGCTGGTCTGCTCCCTGCAGGGAGGGTTGGATGTAGGGAGACCGCGGCATGCAGGTCTTTGACCCGAAGAAAAGCTGGTGTCCTTCATGCTCATACACAGATTGGTGTTTCAGAAAGAAAAGATGTCTATACAGTAGAAACCCTCAGATCTGACACACTGGAGAGGGACAATTGGCCATTTATATTTAAGCCACAAGCAGAAAACCATTAAAATAAAACATATATAATTTTATTATCCATATGAAACATTCAAATTTGCATTGGTTTACTGAGAACTTTTCCTTAAGAATGAGCCACGGATAAGCACTGTTTCTCCTCTTCCTTCTCCTTCTTCTTCCTTCTTTTTCTTCCTCCTCTTCCTCCTTCTTCTTTTCTTCTTTTTCTTCCTTCTTCTTCTTCTTCTTTAATTAATGCAACTCGGCTTTATCTTTTCTTTCCATAGCATTCAATTTAGCTTTCACAGACACAAGAAGTCTTTCTTTTTGCATTTAGAGTTGATTGGTGTATTTAATATTTAATTAAATTATGTAATTGCAATAATAAGTGCAACCGATAGTACAGGTTTGGGAACAATATATATAACCTACTCCTGCGAAGTGCGTGGCCCACCAGAACACCAGAAGAGAGTGGCTCCTCCCCAGCCCCTGCCAGCTGTATCTCAGAGCACCCAGAGCAGCCACCCACAGGCTTTGCAGAGGGAACCGGGCGTGTCGGTTAACCCAGCCAATAGGTTAAGTCGGATTCATTTAAAAGAGCCCCTACTGATAGAAACACACACAGCACATATTTGTGTGTGCCAGACACTTGCCGTGAATGAAATGCTTGTGTGGAAATGATTTTGCTTTTCTCATTTTTCTTTTCTTCTGGCTCAACCTTTTACAAAGACTGCTTCTAATTTGAACTGGTTCAGTAGGATTTTAAAAACAACTTTGATTTTGTTTTCGGTGCAGTGAAAAAAATTAATACTTGGGTTGGGTTCCGAGTTCAGACAATTCGTGTAGTCTATTTTGGTTTGTGAGTCATCTTATCCTGGTCCACGTTACTTACAGTGAGGAATGATTCAAGACCAGGGCTTTTTTCTTCTATCTCAGAGTCTGAAAATGCCTTGGGTCTCTTTTGTCCTGAACCATTCTTGCTCTAAGCAAACCCTGAAGTGATGCTTATTGGGGACCAAAAATCATTAACAGGAAGAGACTGGCATGAAACCCCACTGTTTCTTGATTCTGATGCCAAAGATGGTCATCACACTACTGGGCAGGCAGCCCGTGTAAATCACTAGCTCCTCTCACTGAAATGCCAACAAAACAGATCGTCCCTCCCCGCTGTGGGCCTGTTTGCTAAGCAGAGGCCCAATCCTGTCATGAAAGCTGTGCACACTCTCCAGCTTCCTTAGCTTCCTCGTCTGTACTCCTATTTCTCAGATTTGCTGTCTTCTCCCTTCCCTTGCATGGTATCAATGTTGGCTGTGCATATTGTGAACTCACCGAAAGTTGCTTAAGTTAGGAACAGAAGACTTCAATGTTTCTGGTTTAGTTACAAAGAAGCCATGGAGCATTTTCTTAACAGCCTCAGGACAATTCCTTGGGTACCACGTAGCACAGGTCTAAGGACCACTCAGCGATAGCCCGCCCTTTCTCCCCAGTCTCCAGGCACAAATTCTGCCACCCAGAATGGAAATATAATTGGCAGCACAGACAGGGCACTATGTGGTTCGCTTTGATTCTTCTCGTGGCCCCTGATTATAGGAACTTGCTCCCCACTATCTTGTCTCCTTGTACTGTTTTCAAGATGTCAAAATCCCCCTCTTAGCATGAACCATGGGGTATTGGATGAAAGTAGAAGACATTGTATGAACTCATGTTTAGCTTTATATAGATAGAGAAGGATATATATCTGTGCCTATATCTACATCTATGTCTGTGTCTATATCATCTGCCTGCACATATGGATAAGTATTTATAGACATATGCATATACAGGAGTTAGTATACACACTGATATTTCCTACTGTGATCACTGAATTGGTCCAGAAGCAATGAAACCTCAGCAGCGACGAGCATACTCAGGGCCCAGATCTTGGTATCTAATCCCATCCTCAATAAGAAAAACCAGGGCTTCTTGGAGAAATGACTGATTCTAGGGCTGGGAAACGGAATATGTGAGATGCGCCTGGAGCATCTTATAGTGTCAGAGTGGAAAGAAGTACTCAAAAAGCAGTAAGAGGGGTATGTCAAAGGGACACAGGAGCCAAGTATAAGAGCTCCCAATAGACAAAGCTGGAATGGCTCGAACAAAATAAATAATGTAGTATTGGATTATAACCCAAAGTATAAAATAAATATTCATTATCTGGATTTAAATGAATTCTTGAATACATAAATTAAATGGGGGAGAACAGACAAACCTCCTGTTTAGAGGAATCCCAAATAATTTATGTAGATACTCCCCCTCAAGGAGAGGGGACATAATTCCCTGCCCCTTAAGAGGGGCTGCACATGGGACTTCCTTTTAATGGGTACAGTATAGAAAGGGGGAACAAAAAGAGTAACTTTACAGTGGAGAGACCTGACACCACTGCCTGAGCCAGGTGATCAAGTTCAACCTCAACAGTGCTGAGTCATGCTGATGGCACGGTAACAGCACATACCCTTGGTGTGGTGAGAATGGCACCTCACCTCTGTGCTAGTCATCTCCCAAGCCCATAACCCTGGTCTACCCATGAGAAGCAACATCAGATGAACCCAACTTGAAGGACATTCTAGAAGATTTCTGACCAGCACTCCTCAAAACGGTCAGGGTCACAGACAGCAAGCAAAGTCTGCAGAACTGTCACGGTCAAGAGAAGCCCGAGAGACACGGTGACTAAATGCAATGTGGTGTCCCAGATGGAACCTGGAACAGAAAAACAGCAGTGGGTAAAAACTGAGGAAAAGTGAATGAAGTATGTGGGCTTCACTCAATTATAATGTATCAATATTAATTTATGAGTTATGCAAAGTGTGCCATGTTCATGTTAGTCATATGGGAAATTGGGAGTGGGATATAGGGGATCGCTCTCTAATACTATTAAAACTTTTCTTTAAATCTGAAATTTATAGAAATAAAATAAAGAAAAGGTTTATTTTAAATAATTCCACCCCTGCCACACCCCTGGGCATTTCTTTTCTTTCTCCTGACCCTCTGTCTCCCAACACACTGGTCTGCACCCTATGCCTAGACGTGGGAGAAATTGCTGGGACACAGACAGGCTGACATGACATCTCTCTATATTAAATGTGGGGGCTCTTACTTGTTGGCATGGGGAGCTGAATACCATTTCTGGTTTCTGGCACCCTTATTTCTCAGCTTATCTGGTTTCAGAGGCATTTTTATTAGCTGTAATGTGCCTGAGACACAGTTTGTTTGCAGTCTGGAGGAGTTCTGTGCATTCGTCTCTTGCTGCAGAAGGAGCCAGAATGCACACGCCTGGGCCAGGGGCACGTTGCCCTCTGGGTGAGGATGGTGGAGGCTTTTAGGGACTGTCACATCTGACTATGACTGGGCTGACGTCCCCCTGAAAGGCAGCTGGCTGTCGCTCACCACGGTCCGCTTTCTTGTGCTTCTTCCCCATCTACCTGCCCCATGTGGTAAAGCCTCTGTCTCCACTGGACTATTCTCATCTCCTTTTTCCTCTTCATCTTCGCTTTCAACACTCTTCTAGTAATAGGTTTACAGGGATTGATTATATGGTTACACGGGCTGCCTAGAGAGTTAGAACTTAACAATTTTTAGAGTAAGAAACTGGTAATAAGGCATTTTGTCCAGAGAAGAGTCTCTGGAATGGCCCCTTCCAGGTAAAATAAATAACGTACCATGCCCATGGGTGCCTCTGTGTAAATCAGCAGAAGGTGCCTTCTCTAGGCAGCTGGCGTCCTGCAGGCAGTTGTGGTGGGGAGAACCAGGGCTGGGTTTCAGCCAGGCAGCCTTGTGCCATAGACGATCCACACTGCTAGTCATTGTGGCCACCAGTTGCCTTCCAGCCCCTTGCACTTGGGAGTCATGACATGGGAAAGGCCAGAGGTGAATGACAAAGAAATATTCAACTCCAGTCGTCAGGCTCCTGAAGGCCAGACTAGGTGGCATCACTTGTGTAGCAGAAGGAAGTAGTGTGTGTGTGTGTCTGTGTGTGTGTGTGTGTCTGTGTGTGTGTGTGTATAGGAGGGTATTTTGCCCATGCAATGTGGTCGAGGCCCATGCAGGGTCCCAGCAAGCTGAGCTGGCCCTGAGCTGGTCTCCTGGAAGGAGAGGAAACGGGAGAGTCAGAGGCCAGAGAAGAATAAGAAGGCAGGTGGGCAGTGCAGCTCGGAAGGGCTCACGGGAGCCAGTGACCTGAGCCATGACCTGATCCCATGACCTTATCCCAGGTCCCTGGGGGACCCCTCACCCTGGCCCACTGTCTCGGGGGCACTGTGTGGGCTCTCCTCTTGCAGTGCCCTGACCTGTGGGATGGGGAGGTCCACGGGGCTGAGGAGACACCCCCACTTGATGCTTGGACCCCCTTTCCTAGGCCTTGAGCTATGCACCTGAGACCTCAAATGTCCCTGCCCCCAGGGCCCTGGGCTGGCTTCCAGGGCAGGCGCAGGCCTCTTCCCTGGGCCCTGTGGGCAGGGTTGTGGAAAGCACTTGGCCGTGTGGGCCGAGTAGCCCTTATAGTCCCCTCCTAATTTGGGACAGAGCTAGATAAGAGAAAGGAGCAGGGAGATGTGCTGGACCCACACATGTTAGGGCGGGCCTGCATGAGGTGCCACTTGGGACCCCCAGCGCTACAGAGAGGAACTTGCAGAGGACTGGAGCTCCCACACATGGTGGTGAGATGCCCTGGGCTCCTCAGGGGGACTCTCAGCTTCTGCCATGGTTCACCCAGGCCAGCTCCCCGAAGTCTGCTTTCCTGCAGCACCCAGGCGACTCACTGTGGATGAGCAGCAGAGTGAAGTCTGACTGGGACCTGGGACAGAATTTCCTGGGGAAATGTGGGCTGAGTTATACATGCACCTGTGCAGGCCTAAAGGTGGGGTCCTGACCCCTCCCCACCTATCTGACACCTGGGTGGCAGGAACTGGCGCTCCTGCAGCGGCTCTGGACAAAGGGGATGGTATGTGGGACAGGGCTGTCCATGGGAGGATGACAAAATGGTGTTGCTCTCCTCTCTTTCTATCTTTGTCCTCTCCTTCTTCCCCCCACCTAGGCAGGCCCCTCGCTCTGAGGCTGGGGACTTGGGGAGAGGTGGGAGGGGCCTGCGCAGGGTGGGGCAGGGGTGTGTGGAAGGGAAAGGAAGACCTTCCTGAGCCGCCTTCCTGGGAGCTGGCAGGGTGGGGCACTCCTAGGCAGGCCAGACCTCAGCCATGCACAGAGATACTGGCTCCTGCCGGCAGATAGGGAGCAGTGTTCAACAGCCTCGGAGAGAGGCACCTCCATGCCTTGCTCAGCAAAACTTCAGACAAAAATATTCATGGACCACGAGTGAGACTGGCAAAGAGCACAGACACTCAAGTCAAAAGGACCTGAGGCTGAATTCTGGCCCTGGTGCTTCCCCTGTGCGACCTTGAGCAAATGACTTTGCATCTCTGTCTTATTCAGTCTCAGTTTCTCCACCAGTGAAATACCTTCTCACTCTTCCTCGTGTGAATTATGGCCATCAGTGATCTCAAATTATGTCTGTTTTTAATAGATCTCTTTTCAGGCCATTGGTTTGTTTTTCTGCCCTTACCATGAGCTCAGATCCCAAGAACAGGTTGTTTTGTTTCTGGTTATAAAAGCAAAGACCAGCTTTGGCAACAAATAAGTAAACACGAGTATGTTTTGTCACTGAGCTTGGCGCTAGAAAATAACTTTTTAATGTGTTAAATCTCATAAGGATGACAATGACTGTTAGGTAGATAAACCAGGATATTGAAGACAGCGATGTTAACGTAACATCTTAATTTGTCAATCACCATTTTATAGTCAAAAGATACTCATGACATCTATCCCAGACACCATTTATAGACTGAGTGTTGGAGCTATTTGCTATATGTTGGTCAGACCACCAAAGTGATTTCCCAAGTCCAAATCTAGTCATGTTCCCCACACAAACATCTCCAGTGATTGCCATGGCCCAAAAAAACCAAACCCATGCTTGGCAGGCAAAACCATCGCTGGTGTGATCCGAACCTGTTTTCAGCAACCTCATTGCCTACCTCCTTCCTTTCACCACATCTCTGCCCCAGGAGAGAGGAGAGAGGATTGTACCTCCTGAGCACACCCTGCCTACTCACGATTCTGGGCCCCTGCTTGTGCCCTTCTTCCTCTATTCCTCTGGAGAGCTTCTACGCATTCTCCAAAACTCAGCACAGATGCATCTCTGTGAAGCGTTTCCCAGCTCCCCCATGCAGAGCTGTGTGTTCCCTCTTCTTGCTCATGGGTAGAGCCCTTTACCTTCTCTTATTAATGCACTTTCAGCATTCTGTTGAATAAAGGAGACATCTGTCTACATTATTGGCCTGGGAATGAACTGCCCAAGGGTTAGTCAGCATTCTACTTATTTTCCTATCCCCAGAGCCCAGCACAGCAATTGGCAAATAGTAGGGCATTAAACAGGTGAATGAATGTGGACCCATTCCCATGTACTTCAGGTTATTTTTCCATGAAAGGTGATTAGTAGTGTGATTTCTGGAGTCAGCCAGCCCTGGATTCAAATCCTAATACTATTGCTTGTGAATGAATTTAGCCAGGTTCACTTAATTGTCTTGGTTTCCTCAACTGCTAAATGGGAGTAATATTAACTTCATAGAGCTGTGGGAAGGATTAAGTATGAAATTATGCCACATGGTAGTGCAGGCACAAACAGTCATCCAATGCATGATAACTGTGGTTATTGGACCAACGGTCTAGGTTCTCTTTACAGAGCCCTCTGTGTCTAGCAACACGTGGCTATGAGACCAGCACCTTGGAACAGAGATTCTACTGGTGCAGACCAATCAGCCTGAGAGGTAGTCCTTTGACCTTGATCCTGTTGGCACTTTGCTCAGCCTAATTGCATTCGAAGATCAGAAGGAAGACTCAAGTAGATCAAATGTCTAGAGAAGTGAGAAAACCCAATTGAATCAGGTAGCAGATTAGGGATTTTTCCCTTAGTTACATTTCCCATAAGCAAGTGAATTGTTTCCTTGTCCTTGGTGATTATTAATAAATGTAACTGTTTAAATTTCCCAAATATGTTTGAATTTCACAAGTCATATGTTTCTAGGACCAGAGCCCAAACTAATTAAGCCAGTCTGTGGAAAAGCAGCTAATGGAGACATAATCCACAACTTCAATTAATATTGAGGCTTATAAATTAAACATACAGAAGGAAAATTAACACATTGTTTAATTTTGTCTTTCCTGTACCTTAACCGTCCAATCTTTACCCAGAACATACACACCTCTGTGTGATGCATAGTCTTCTAAATATGCTACTACAAATGCATAGTTTTTTCATCAACTGCTGATTTCATTTGTGCTTAGAAAGCATTCAGTTACTATGCTAAAGGAAAGTTAAGAGGCAGCCCAGATACTTGCTAAGCTAAGCCAGCGTTCAAGGTGACCTGCCTGAGCATGTTGACATGGCCGCCCTTAACTTAAACAGCTTGGCCTGGCTGCACTGCTTAAGCTGCCAGGAAAATAAACCAGGATACTTGAGGGTTTTTCATACTGGAGTCTCATTTGCAAGTTTGATTTGGAATGTGCTCTTGACAAAGGTGGGTCCTCCCTGTGTTCCTATTGCTCTGGCTTGGCTCAGTGCAAGAGGGCCACTAGCAGTTTCTGGAAGTCCCCAGAGGTGTCTGAGCGAACCATGTCAGAGAGAGACTTCTGATACTTCTCTTGGAACTTTGCTTTGATCCCCGGAAGGTCAACCTGTGGGAACGATAACAGCAATGGGGACAAGAACATTATAGTGTGCTCACCAGAAAGGGCAGGCCCAGTTCTAAGCACATTACACTGCACTCCTTTGCTTGTTTATGCCAAAACATGGAGGTAGAGCTATTAATATTATTATTTCCATTTTGTGGATGAGAAATGGAGAGCTGAATTCAGCTCCCCAGAGGTTGCAGAGGTGTCTGCATATGGGTATGTTCCATCAAAACTTGATTTATGACCCCCATAATATGCTGAAATAAAAATAATTAATTAATTAAAAAAAGGAATAAAAAATAAAAAAACTTGATTTATGGAAACTAAAACTTGAATTTCCTATGGTTTGTATGCATTACAAAATATATTTTCTTTTGAGTTTTTTACAGTTAATATTTGAAACTGAATCATCCTTATGTAGCAGGACTGTATAAAAACAGGCAGTGGGTCTGATTTTCCCTGTAGGCCATAGTTTGCTGACCCCTGGTTATAAGGTTAAGAAAATTGTCAACACGGAGATTTGAAATTAAACATTTTCCCCCCTCATATCCTGAACAGTGAGGATATTAATACCAGTCAACAAAATTCAAATCAATATCAATTTGCAGGACTTATTTTGAATCTAATTCATTGAAAGCTTGAAAAAAAAAAGTAGCCCCACAAAACACAAAGTCCTGAAAGTGGGGATAGGACTCAGGAGAAAAACAAATGGAAAGACTGCTCTGCCAAAAGATTCTTACAACCTAGTAAGGGAGAACTTGCACCAGAAAAGATATAATTCCAGATAGAACATTATGAGTCTCATAAAAGAAGCAAAGAGCTCTCTTTAACCAGGACTTTTTCTTTTCTTTCTTGGTTTAGACTGTACCTTGCACCTCAGAAACTAGGAAGTGTGGCTCAGGTATCTGGCTCTTTCTTCTCCTGCCCCAGTTAGAGGCTGGACTGAGAGAGAGAGAGAGAAGGTGAGAACAGGAGATTGTGCGTGTGGGGGATGGTCTGAAGTGGATGCTGAGCAGGGGAAAGAGACTACAGGTGGGTATGGAGTCTGTTCCTCTCTCCCCTGGCCTGGGTGCACCTTGCTTGGCTGCCTGCCCAGTGCTGGCGGAGGGGGTGCCCCAAGGCTCTGTCCTAGTACCATGCGGCTTTGGGGATTAGGAGATGGAGCCAAACTGTTAATACTATATGTAGCTAGGCCTGAAGGCTTCTGGGGAAACTGTCCACATGATGAGATGACTCAGGGTGTGTGGTCAGTTCCGAGGTGGGACAGAACATCTTGGAATAAAACACTCCACGGTCCATGTTGGATTGAGCATGGAACCCCCGACAAGCCCTCTCTCTGGGTGGATCCAATCTCCTTGGGGGTTTGCCCTGTTGCCAACCTGCCCCCTTGGAAACCCTCAGGACCTCTCTGACTTCGGCTGGGGGTTTAGGAATTAATTGCTCAGAGACAGAGAGACGCAGAGAAGGCAGACACCTGGAGACATCAGGGAGGGAGAGAGGAGAGAAACTGTGGGAGAGGAGCAGAGAGACTGGCAAAGGGGAAGAGGGAGGAGAGGGAGAAATGCACTTTAATAGAAGAAAAAGATGAGTAGTGGAGGAGGAGGAGGAGAAATTCCAGGAATAGAAATAAAAACGAAAGAACTGTCTCGTTGCGAAGTTATATTTGAAAACAGTGTCAGATGTTAAGTATTATTTGTCCAGAAGCCATGGATCAGAATTTGGGTTGGTAACTCTCCCCCTTCATTGAACATTTGTTTAAGGGGCGACGTCTGTGGTTTTCAAGCGCTTAGTTTCACTTCATTCTCCTAGGCTTTTCCTACTGCAGACGACATGCCGTGTCCCCTTTATTTTGTGTCCCTTTCTGTCTGTAGCCCTATATCCCAAAGCACTAGCTGGCAATCTTGAGTGCTGTGCCTCAGCTTTTGGCCACTCTCGCCTTCCCTTCCTTACATGCATGATCTCAGGAGGGGGTGAAAATTGGTTCTTACAGAGTAAAAACAAACCTTAACCTTTTTATGTATAAATCACTGATATTCATATGGTATATAAACAGAGATATAGTATTATCTGTGGTGTTAAAATTTCTGGGGAGGGGGGTGGCAATTAGGGAAAATAAAGTGTCTGAAAAGGCTCCTTAGGGGACAATAATTTTTTTTTAAAAAAAGGTTGAGAAACATTGTATCATACTGATGTGTTTCTTGTGCAAAATCGTGCTCCTGCGGTGTGTTCAACTACATAAAGGCCTGACTCTGGAATTAGAAAATCATTTGCTTATTGTCTCTGCAGCTGGGTGACATCCTTCAGGTGTCTGTTTTGCTTTCCTTAAAGTGGAGCCGTGCATAGCTGCACTCCCTCACAGCGGCTCTGCAGGGTCCCCTCTGTACCCACCACGAGCTCTCCAGAGCCACAGAGGACAGAAATAGAAGCAACGATCATTATTGTATTTTTATAAAAAGAAACAGATTGAACCAGAGCACATTGTCTTCTACAAATTCTGGGAAGGCAGGGGCTGTCTCTGTTTTACTTTTTTCTGTAAATAGGCCCTTAATAGAAACTATTTGTTGATAACATCAGTGGTGGGAAAAAGAGAAGCTGAAGCAGACTCTTTGGAGTCGAGTGCGTCTTACCTCGGCCCTGGTCACAATGATGCGAATCAACGTCTCCTCATCCGTCCCCGCACCCTTCATGGATTTGTACAGACGTTCAGCAAAATAGCCCTCGCGGTCCTGGGCACATCTCACTGGGTAGGGCAAGGGAAAAGAGAATGTGAGGCTTTCACGTTTTGTTGAGTGACATGGAGACTCTCTGAGTGTTACCTGGCTGCCTTGGGAACCCACTGAATGATGAGGCAGAGGTCCGAAAGGAGCTGACTTCACACTGTTGTGGAATGAGATTTGGAAGATTCCTTGGTCAGGGCCACCTGGGGTCTTTAAGCAGAGCCAGCCAGTTGTCACAGCCACTGGGGATGAATAAGACCCCCTCCTGTTCCCTGAAGAACCTCTGGAGGAGGGGAGCGGTGACGGCCTCAGACTCTCCCTGCAAAGTGCATGAGTCTCACCAGCAGAAATAACTTTCCATATCTAAGTGGAATCTCTGGTGCTGGAGCGGGGTTCTGAGGGGAAACAGATTGGCCAGCAACCTCCAGTAATAAAACTTCATCATCTCCGAAATTTATTCGGTTGGATCGTGGCCTGCTTTCCTGTGCTAAACAACCTTCCTACCCTTTGTCCTCACTGGGTTTGTTTTGTGAGCCTCATCTCTGAATCTTTTCCAGGTTCCCCCCGATCTTCTTAGTTTGCGATCTGGGATGCGGGCTGGATGAAGTGTTTGATCCTTTCTGAAGATCGCCTTCCTGCGATGCAGCTATGCACTCTTTTCTGGCCCTCCCTTGCCCGCCAACTTTGATCTACCCACAGTTTAATGAAGCCTGGTTTCCACTCATCCACCAGGAGACAGGGTGCATCTCCACTCCTGGGAATAGATTATTATTCCTCTCCCTCCTCCCAGGCTCATATGGATCCATCTAGACTAACGCGTTACTATTTAGGTTGTTCATGTTTCCCTAGAACACTTAGAATTATTTGATGTTAGTGATTAATAATAAGTAATAAATTCAGCATAAATGTGGAATGTGCAACCTTAACACGTCCTGTAATGGGGCTCTCGTTTCCTAGGTGATTGCCTGTGTGATGGATGCTTATGAGCAAGGGGGAGAAGTAGGATTAGGGGAGTGGGGCGGGGGGGGGGGGGGGGGGGGGGGGGTAGTCAGTCTCCTTTTATAGGCCACACGGCAGCCACTAGAGTTTCAGTGGAAAAGAAAAGCCCATACCGAAATGTCTGGTCCCTTTCTCCTAAGAACAATCCAAGGGCTGCTGGATTGGTGGTGGTGGCGGGAGCCTGAGTGTTACCTTGGGAAGTAGCACATTTGAGACTTACTGTGGTCTGCAGACAATTTGAGCTAGTGACCTCCACAAAGGCTTCCTGAAGATGCTCTCCCGTGCAGCACTACTTGATGCCGAAATCACTGCCTGCCTAAAGCCAGCGTGTTCTGTATCTACGTAGGGGTCTCCTCTCTTGATGGTCCTTCTTCCTGATATTTTGGAAAGAAAACTCTCCACGTTTCTACTGTATATACTCTATGCCTGGGGAACAAGCTCTGTTGTTAACAGCTGCAGGAATCCCTCAAAAACTTGGGTGGGGGTGGCTAGGGAAGATGTGGGATAAACTGTCCAGGGCCAGGGGAGGGAAAGGCAGCCAGCTGTATGCTCTGTATCTTGTTCCTCCTTGCCTTCAGAGCAGGGCTCCTTGAACTTCAGTGAGCACAAGACAATCACCTGGGCAGCTTGTAAATGTGCAGGTTCCTGGGCTGCATTCCTGGAGGTTCTCAATGGGTAACCTGGAGTGGGGCCCAGGAGACTGTATTGCAACAGGTGATTCTGATGCAGGAGGCCCATCGACCTCAGTCTGAGAACCACTGCTCCAGAAGCTGCAAAGGGTGGGAGTCATGTGACCTCAGCTCCTCCTCCTAGATGCTGTTATGAGTTAGGTGGGAGTATGGTAGGAAATACTTAGAAAATATAGTTATCATAAAGTCATGGTTTCTTCGTGTGGTTTATTCTCAAGGTCTTTTTTTTTTTTTTTTTTTTTTTTTTCTGAGACAGGGTCTTCTTCTGTCCCCGAGGCTGGAATGCAGTGGCATGATCATAGGTCACCATAGACTTGAACTCTTGGGCTCAAGGAAGGCTCCTGCCTCTACCTCCTGAATAGCTGAGATAAGAGGCATGTACCATCACATCCGGCTAATTTTTAAATTTTTTGTAGAGATGGGGTCTCACTATGTTGTCCAGGCTGGTCTCAAGCTCCTGGCCTCAAGTGATCCTCCTGCCTCAGCCTCCCAAAGTGCTGGGACTATAGGCAAGAGCAACCGCACCCAGCCATCAAGGTTCTTTGTAATCACTTTTACTTTTGGAGCACAGTCGACTCCTGCAGTTCATGGTCCCAACCCCAGAGACTTACTTGTCTTTTCCTTTTTCTGTATCCTCCGTGCTTTCTGTCTGTTTGTTTTTTATCTTTGTCTTTAGCCTGATCTGTTGATTTGTGTGTATCCACCTTGGATTTTAAGCTCTTTAAGAGCAAGAACTGGGCCTTATTTACCTCTGATCCTCACACCAGCACAGCCTCTGGGCCTAGGCAGATGCTGAAAAGTGTTAAATCATTGAATGGCTGTATTACCATCTTCTGACCACACTCTGGTGTTTTCCTGATTCTCTGCACTGCAAGTGCAGAACAGCAAGGGTCTGGGCTCTCAGAACCAGGCCATGTGTAGACCCCTCCATCCACTTAAGAGAGTCTTCCTTGAAGAGGTAAGGACAGTCATCCCACACTAGGACTCATGTATGTATGCATCCAGGGTGTTCCATGAGTGACTCGAGGGACATTTAGGCCTCCATACATCACAGTAGAGGTCCAGCTGATTTGAATGCAAAATGAGGACAGATTAAAAAAATCACTTCCTGACATTGTTAAAAAAAAATTCCAAAAAAACCAAACAAAAGAGTTTGGCAACTGGAGCACATTTTTAACTTCCAGCGCTGCTTGTTTGGTTCTTCCTCTTCGGAGAGTATGTCTCTCCATTTCTTGTGCCATCTGGGATAGTGCCCTGGACTCCTTACCCAGGAGTGTGGACAATGGACAAAGCCTTCATTCCAGGGCTTGCAGAGAGGAAAAAGAAGCCTGCCAGACACAACCCCGTGCCCATCTCTCTGCTATTTCCTGCCTTTAGGCAACACCTGGAGAGGACGTCCTGGGGTTTTCCTGGCACTGCCAAGATCTCGTTTCCCTCAGCTCTTTCTAAACAGACCTCATTTTTTGCACACATTGAAGGGAATCAAATGGAAAAGGAAACCAATGAGCCATTAGGCTACCTAAAACGAGATAATGGTCCCAGGCTGTTGACGGCTGCTGTCAGGGACCCATGATCTTAGTGGCACTGTAATGGACACTGTGGCGTGCCACCAGATGCCCTCTTCAGGATGGAGGCAGTCATTCAAGGGTTGCCTGCTGCTGCTCACAGCTGATTCCCTCCTTAGGAATCTCCCTCCAAGGGAGAGAGCTGGCTTACCCAAAGTTGCAATGACTGGTTGATGTGGGGGTGCAAGGGCCTGGTCCTCTCACTCCACTTTGGACATCCCGCTTCAGAGCTACCCTGTGGGACTGGCAAATCCCCGTTGCAACCACATCATGTTCACTCTCTCCCTTGCCCAGTGCTGCTTAGTAGTGCTGTTCCCAAACCATTCCCCAAAAACTTCCTTCATGCAAACCTCTGTCTGAGTCTGGTTCCAGCGAGCCCCACCTAAGACAGAGACTCTCCTAACTTTACTTTACCGAGAGTTAAATAGGCCTTCTGCAAATCTCCCGATGTTTCTTCTTCGATGACTTCTTCCATGTCTTTGCCGATGAGCTGGAGAGAAAATCAAAGGCCAGTCGTTATTCCAGGTTTGCTTTTGGTCTTGGCTCACTTGGGGTTGTTCACTTACAAAAAGCACTAAATGTTTCCAGATTTAGTCCTGTGGCTTCAAGGAAGCAGGATTGGGGTGGTTGCCACCCATCCGAGAGGGGCCCTCTTTGCTGAGTTAGTCCAGATTTGACTGCTAATGGATTTGACCCCCGGCAATGCCATTCCCTCGGCCTCAGTTTCCTCAACTGTAAAATTAGGGAGTGGGGGAACAATTAATATATACAGTCACAACGATTCTTTATATTTATATAGTACTTTAGTTTCCAGTGTGTTCTTCATTCTTTCCAGTGTTGAGGTTGCAGGAGGCTGCAGCTATAATAATCTGCTCTGCCCTCCCTGAGCTCCCTTGCCTTGGATTGGGAACTCAGTCACTTACAGTTTGGGTGAAATAAGCAGGGGCTGTGAACTTCATGGTGAGGACTTACTTGATCTAAAGCTCCCGAAAGGGTGAATCTGCAAGGGCTGGAAGTTGGGGGTGGGGGTGACACATCCAAATGCCACTTTCTTCACTCTGGGGTGATTCTGAATGATCGTATATTCACCACTGGCTCACGTATCGCTCTGCACAGCATTACACACTAGGTTTTCTTCCAAATATTTACAGAAGCTGAAGTTCAGAGTAAATTGTGACCATCCTTAACACAAATACCGCCTGGGCCAAGCTCAGTGCAGGCAAATAAAGAGAAAGCAGAGTGCTTTGCAGAGTTTGAGGAAATGCAGTTAAGCATTAGAAATACTGAAACTTCTCTCTTAGAAATTGTCTTTTGAGGATATGACACAATTGATTCTATAAATAATTGGGGACTTTGAATTCATATCAGTGGAGTTTATGTATTACAGCTTAGTCTGAAAACACAGGTAAACAAAACATGCTGTGCGATGCAAGCACGATATCTGCGGGGAGGAGGGCCCAGACTTAACGAAGCCCTGGTGCTTGGTCTCCTTGGCATTGTTTGCGTCCCTAGAGGCCGTGGTATGTGGCAGTGGGAACTAGATTAGAAGGAAGTGGGGCAGGGTTCAATCCTGTCCCTTCCTTAGTGGCCCCCAGCCTTTCTTGGGTTTGATGTGGGAGTTGGTATTTTGGAAGCGACTGGTATCACTCTCAGAGAAACAGTTCTTGTTCTATAGACTGAGATTGTACTTCAAGAGGACATTTTACTCACACAGGTCTCATTTATTTAAAAAAAATACCCTCACATTAAACGATTTTCTGTTTCTCTTGTCGACACCAGGCTAGGACAGGGTTTTTCAATTTTTTGTAGCATTTCAGCCTAGAAAATAGACAAAAGCAGAAAAGCAGAGCCATGCCCGGGGCGGGGGGTGGGTGGCGGGCTCCTTACCCTTGCCCAGGCACGAGTGCCACGCTCCTGCCCTCTCATGTCTCCTTCTTGCACAACTGCAGGGGGCGCT
Organism: Cheirogaleus medius; assembly: GCA_008086735.1. Classification (NCBI taxonomy): domain Eukaryota; kingdom Metazoa; phylum Chordata; class Mammalia; order Primates; family Cheirogaleidae; genus Cheirogaleus; species Cheirogaleus medius. The sequence continues at coordinate 62,473,602 of VBSM01001124.1, forward strand.
ATTCACATGATACAATGAGGTAGTATTGGCCCTTCTTCTCGTTCCACCCCGCCCCACTCCTGGTAGCTACTGAGGTGGCTCCATGGCTCATGGAACACACAGTCTGAAAGCAATCTACTGGCCCAAGCTAGTGGGTCTGTCCTTTGCACGCTTTTCACTTTGGTTACTGGAACACTTCATTCTTAAGGGCTCTTTGGACAGAACCAGGCTTTCTGATCTCAGTACAAAAGCACATTAGGAAGGTAGATTCCAAACAAGAATCTAAGACTCGAGGTAAAGAGCTAGCAATGCCTGTAGGGAAGTTATTAGAAGAATAGGGGAGACATTCCTGTCTTTCAGAATCCACTCCCCAAAATGGGCAGCATGCCACAGCAGAGCCCTTGTGCTTTTGCTTTGACGGCAGCAGTTAAAGGGCCGAAGCCCCTGGCGTGAGCTGAGGAACGCGCACAGGGTTGGGGACAAGTGACGAGGATGTGACAGGGAGGCAGCAAGGCCAGCTGTGGGCATGTGTACCTGCTGCTGGTGCTGAGCCCTGTTTGGGGAACTTACTTTGGCTTTATAACTACATAAGTCTTTCACGTTTGGTAAAATTGGGGACGGTAATAGCCCCGCATGATGCAGCTGTTTGGGAAGCTCTGTCGCTTGGCCTGGGGTTGCTGAGAGTGTTCGAAGGGTTAGAGGGCAAATAAAGGGCAAAAGCCTGAGGTTTTGTGCCAAAATTTAAAATTCAACTCTAAGCCAGGACAACCTGTGCTGCATCTCCAGTGATCTTGCGCTAGCATCTCTGTGCTTTGGGTCAGAGACATCAGAAAACCTGGGTCCTGCAAGCAAGGTGAACTAAAAAAATATCAACAATAAAGATCAAGATGAACGATGCTTGCGCAAGGCTTTTGGAACAGAAGAATAGATAGCATTACAGCATTTCGCAGCTGGTTTCATGTAAAGAATCATCAAATCCATAGATTATCTTACTGTGCACTTGAGCTTTAACTCTGATTTTTGGCAGTGCTGGTTCACATAAGAAGAATCCTGACAATTGCTAATGTTTATTGAGCGCCTACTGCATGCCAGCTACTAAGTGCTTACTTCTGTTAATTCATTTAATCCTTACTAATCCTGTGACGTAGGTACTATTATCCCCATTTTACAGTCGGGGAAACTGAGGCACAGAACCTCTAATAACTTGCCAAGGTCATACAGCTAGTAGCCCGAGAGCCGACTTCTCAAACTATAACATGCATCAGAAGCACCTGGAAGGCCTTTTAAAACACAGATGGCAAGACCTGAAGGCCAGGGAATCTGATTCAGTAGGCCTCGGTAGGGACTGAGAACCCTCATTTTTAACAGGTTCTAATGCTACTGATGCTGATGTTTTCGGATCAACTTTGAGATATCGGCCTAGAGCGTGTCCTTGCAGGTAGTCAGTAGTTGATCACACACACACACACATTCTCGAGTGTACCTGGAAACTCCATCTGAGGCCCCCGTCACATGGGAGAGGATCTCAGTCATGGAGAAGTCCTCTACCTCAGAGGCTGCTCAGCAGGCACAGAGACCAGGGGAATGCAGGGTTGGCTGCCTTTGATGCTGACTTTGGGCATGATATGAAAGCAGTGGGCCCTAAAGGCTTATATACAGTAATGATAAAATCCCAAAACTTTATTGTCTTTTCATCTGCTGGCAACACATAGGAAATGCTATTTCGAGTGAGGATCGGCCAGCTCCAGCCGAGGTAGGAGCTCAGGCTGGGGAATCTTGGAGTTCTCGTCCACTTTCTGCTACCGACTTGCTGTGTGGTCCTGATGAGTTACAGATGGTCCCTTACTCAACAGCCTTTCCTTGTCCAGCAGTCGTGGGGCACAATAGGTGTTCAGCCTGCGTTATGAACATTGTGAATGGCTATTGTGAAATTGAAATGAGATACAAGGCATACAAATGCTTTGAATGGGTGTCACTCTACACATATAGACTAGGAGGCCCCCCAAAATCTGAAGGCCTCTTGCAATGAAAGAGTGCTTTTCAGAGAAGGACTTACTGCTAAGTTGGCTTAAAATTATCATGGGATTAGAAAATAAATTATGCACATCTTTTCAGAAGCATATCTTGGAGGTGTACCGCATCTGTCTTGAGAGTGGTGGGCGCCGTTAGCCCAACTGTAAACTGGAATAATAATAATAGCGAACGTTTGTATGCTTACCACATGCCGGCTACTGTTCTGAGCCTTTATCTTATTTAACTCTTAAAATAACTCTGTGAGGGTGTGAGGATGATGTTCATGGTCCCTGGTTTTACAAAAGAAGTTGGCGAGATTTGGTCCCTTGCCAGTGGTAGAACCAGGATTTGCACCTGGACCCTCTGACGCTAGAGCTTTGCCCCTGAACGTGACACTTGTTTGCTTCCCCAGCCTCTGCGGTAAGGCAGCTCTCCCAGACTCCACGCTGCATTTCGGTCTGGGCCACTCTGTTGTGGGGGCTGTCCTGTGCACGGTGGGATGTCTCGTGGCATCCCAGCCTCTGCCCACTAGATGCCAGTAGCACTGCTTCCCCCACCACCCCCAGGCGTGACAACCCCAAATGTTTCCAGACATCAAATATCTCTTGTGGGGCACAAAATCCCCCTCAACTGAGGACTGCTATTGTAAAGGGTCCCCCAGGTCCAAATCCCAGACCTTGGCTTCTTTTGGAAATAGCTCAAGACATCTCAAAGTGAACTCTCTCGCCCCAGCACTTCACTACTCACAGTCTGATAGGCTTGAAAGGTGGCCCGCAGCTGCTTGTGGCTCCTCTTGGCCAGGACTTCATTGAAGGCAAGCTCATCAGTGCCCCAGCGGCCTTCCCCTGCCTTGGGGGTCAAGTGCAAACATTTTGAAAAAGACTTTTGCAAAAAGACAGAATATATAGTGCTGTGACCAGGCCGCGCTTGCAGGAAATTATAAAATATGCATTGAATCGAAGTCAGATGGGTTGCCTAAGCTCTTTAAGCTTCTAACTCACAAATATACTTCACATATGTATTTATATTATTTTTACCCTTCTTTGTTCCAAAATGGATCTGATGTAGTTAACCCGAGAGTATAAGAATAGGAACCATTCATTTGGGCTTATGAAGACTGTTTATATGATCTATAACTGTGGTCCCCAACCCCTGGGCTGTGGACAGGTACTGGTCCGTGGCCTGTTAGGAACTGGGCTGCACAACAGGAGGTGAGTGGTGGGCGAGCAAGCGAAGCTTCATCTGTATTTACAGCCACTCCCCATCGCTCGCATCACTACATAAGCTACGCCTCTGGTCAGACCAGCTGTGGCAGTAGATTCTCATAGGAGCACGAACCCTACTGTAAACTGTGCATGTGAGGGTCTAGGTTCTGCCCTTCTTATGAGAATCTACATGCCTGATGATCTGAGGTGGAGCTGAGGCGCTGATGCTAGCGCTAGGGAGCAGCTGCAAATACAGATTATCATTAGCAGAGAGGTTTGGCTGCACAATAAATGTAATGCATTTGAATCATCCCAAAACCATCCCTGCCCCCCATTTGTGGAAATATTGTCTTCCATGAAACCAGTCCCTGGTGTCAAAAACGTTGGGGACCGCTGGTCTATAAAGATCTAAGCATATCTTTATTTCTCAAGGGTTATAATTATTTCCTAAGACATTCTTATTTGCATGAAATAAACAGTTGCTGGAAATAATTCTAATATTTTTTTTAAGAAAGAATGTGCGCAGACTGGCACATCTGCACACTTACATCATACAGATCTTTGGCATCCTGACCAGCTAGATCTTTGTCCACATCATCTCCTTCATCACGATCAGCCTAGAAAAATTGACACACTGTTATTAACTTGAGTTCCTGCTTGACCACAGAAAGCAAAAAGAGAAAGTCCTGGAGAACGGGTTGACTGCAGAGGGGTGGCCACGCAGCAAGGTCTGCTCTTTGCTGCCATCTTTTGGGCACAACTGATAAACAGAGCAGCTTCTGTGGCAACACTTTTTTCTTTTCTTGTAGAAACTGGTCACTCACAATCCCCATTGACTTTGGAGCAGGCTGACAGCAACCTGTGATGTCCCTTAGAGTGAGTTCATTGGAAAGAAAGTAGTCTTTGTTTCAAAATATCAAATTTCACCACTCGGGGTCCCAGTGCTAAAGCACCCGAGGGTTGGTCATGGGTCTCCAGCTTTGCGGTAGGCAGAATTCTAGGACGGCCCACTAGGTCACCCTCCCCTGAGTGCGGGTGACACCTATGGCTGTGATGAGATTGCAACACCTGTGATGACATCATGTTCTCTGGCAGAGGGGATTTTTTTCACATGCAATTCAGGTCCCTAATCAGTTGAGTTCAGCAAAAAGGAGACAATCTTGGGTGGGCTTGACCTAATTAGATGAGCTCTTAAAAGTTCAGAGATGGAAGAAGTCAGAGAGCTGAGCTCCTGCTGGCCTGAAAGAAACCAAACAGCCATGCTGTGGACTGCCCATGGGGCCATGTGGCAGGGAGCTGCAGATGGTCTCTGGATGCTGAGAGTGGTCTGTGGTTGACAGCAAGAAGACAGGGGCATCAGGCATAGAGCCACAAGCAAATGAATCTGCCAACAACCAGTGAGTTTGGAAGAAGACCCCAAGCCTCAGATAAGATGGCAGCACCCGGGCCAACATCTTGATTTCAGCCTGTTGATTCCCTGACCAAAGGACCTGACTAACCCACACCTGGACTCCTGATCCATGGAAACTGTGAGATAATAAATCTCACAGGTTTGAGGTGCTAAGTCTGTGGCAATTTGTTATGCAGCAAGAGCAAACCTATTCTCTTCCATTCTCTGCTGTCAGTCTCTCCACTTGGGAGAAACAAAACAGAGGAAACGCACAAAGCTCACACAGGTGGGTGTCTCAACGAGAATACAGATGCTGTCTCTCTGGGGCTCTGGGGGACTATGTCCTAGCAGGGCCAATTCTGAAAGCCCTGATTTCCTGGCGAGTTCCTTGCAGTGGTTCTTGCAGGCCTAGACCTGGGTGAATCCTGGAAGTGAGTACAGAGTCTTGTGGGAAGGGCTCTGCTTGGGGTCAGATGGTCTGGTTCTTGGTCCTGGCCTGTGTCTTACTGATTGTGTGAATGTGGGCAGGTCACCCACACTCTTGAGGCCTAAGTTTCCTCATTGGCAGTATAAGGAGGTGATGCCCAATGAGCTCATTCATTAACAAAAAGGGATTGTAAACTGCAAATGACTAGGTAGATTGTTATTATGGAAGAAATCCCAATGGAATAATTCACAATAGCTGGGCTGATGGAGCTGGGCTGACAGGACATTTTGAATAAAAGAAGGAAATGTTTATTTACATTGCCTTTTCCTTATGGTCCCACATTGCCCAGGATTATTTCCTAAGATCATAAAGTGGGCGAGATCTCTTTACTCTTACCTGTAGCAGGGACACCAGAATTTTTTTAAGGTTTCCACTTGTATCATCTTCAACATCTGATTCAAGGCTCCTGTCAAATACTTTCAAGCAAGAAAAAAAGGAAGGAAGAAAGCAGATTCTTTAGTTTCCCAAAGATGTTTTGAAAGATACATACTTTATCCAAAACCAGAACAAAAGGTAACTTACGTCTTTGGTAGGCCTCTTTAATGGCAATGATTTCCTATGGAAGATAATTAAAAAAATTCAATGCTCCAAGGTGGAGTTAATCAATGAACAATACAGAGACATGCAGAGAGAAGAGGCACAGGACGCTTTTGGGCCTTCCACTTAAGACGGCCGTCCCTGTGGGTCAGGGCACAGGCCTGGGCGTGTGGAGGGGCCCTCTCTGTGTAAACATTTCACACACAGGTAATGAATGCACACATTCTCCTTAGGTAAAAGTGAAATTATTACAGCTGAGCTAACACCATCTCTCACCACCTCCTTGCTCAGGTAGCCAGTGTGGGAAGTTCAGTATGTATCTTCCCAAGTATTTTTCTTTGCATTTGTGTACATGTATACGTTCTAAGGAAAATATACATTATAAAATTGGTTTGTGTATGTGTTTAGGAAGTGGAACATTGTACCTTTCTTTGACTTATTTTCTCATTCAATAATGATGTCCTGGAGATCTAGCTACAGTTGTACATTGATAATCACCTACCGTTTTTTAAAGGGACACAAAATGTCCCATCTTATAATAAGCCACAGTTTATTTAGCCAGACTCCTATTGATGGATGCTTAGGTTGTTTTCAGTTTCTCTCCTTCAAACAAGGCTTCATTCAGTAAAATAACTTGCTGTGTGCAGGAGTGCGAGTTTCTCTCTAGGGTGCGTATTGAGAGAAATTGCTCTATATCTAAACGTCTTATGCCAAGTGGACCACCTCAGGAGCTGCCTTAGTTTGCACTTGAACCAGCAGTGTATAAGAACAGGCTTTCCCCTGGGTGTGATGGCTCATGCCTGTAATTCCAGCACTTTGGGAGGCTGAGGGTGGGGGGATCACTTGAGCCCTGTTGTTTGAGACCAGCCTGGGCAACAGAGTGAGACTCTGACTCTGCAAAAATTCAAAAAACAATTAGCTGGGCATGGTGTCACACACTTTATAGTTCCAGCTACTCAGGAGGCTGAGAGGCAGGAATTCGAGGTTACAGTGAGCTATGATCTGCACTCCTGCCTGGGCGACAGGGGAGACCCTGTCTCTAAAAGCAGGCTTTTCCCCATAGCATCGCCCACAAGCTGGTTAAAATGCAAGTCAGTGGGTGGCGATGGGACAAGGTAGCAGGGAACAGAGGTGAGGAGCCTTGCAGCTGTGCTCTGACGGCGGGGGGGCGGGGGGGGGGAGAGGAAGGCCAGGTGGCAAGAGGGATGCAGACACCTGTGTTTGTGCAGCTCCCTCTCCTTCCTCCTTCCACCCACCACCAGGATCTGCCTGAACCTGGCACCTGCTCTCTGCTGCTTTTCCTTGTCTTTACCATCAGATCCATTTGATTGAAAGAAAAGCGTTGCTTGTTGGTTGATGCTAGGACCTTAAAGAAAGTAGGCTAAGGGGGAAAAGCTATGGTCAAGTAAGATTACAAAAAGAATATTAAAAATAACCTTTTCACAAAGGCAGGTGCTGACTGCCCCTGGCATTAGCCACCTCCCTGCCCGGCGGGTGGGAGGGTTGACACCGAGTGGGGAAGGTGTGTGACTCTCAGCCTAACCCTCCTCTGAGGCACAATCCCAACCTGAGACTCCTTGAAAGGGAGGGCTTTCATTATCTCCTAGGAAGAAAAGGAGACCAGGGATGCTCGGGAAAAGGCTTGCAGCTGTGGCTTGGATCCCGGCAGCACTTCGGGAAAAATGGCCAAGGAGAGTGAGCAAGGTGGCCGGCACTCAGGGCTTCCTGTGCCGTTTTTGTGTCAGAGCATTGCCGTCTGCTCCAACCACTGCTCCTATTTCCTACTGGGAGGGCTCAAGAATGTTGGGTTTTTCTGGTAGTTTCCTCGCTGGGCTTCCCCATTCCACTGTGATGGGTGGTCATGGAAGAGGGAGGGGGTCTCCTCTGAATGATTTGTGGACCCTCTTTACTCTTGATGAATTCCTTGGCCCTCCAGGTTCCTGGATCCAAAGGCAAATGGGCTTCCACTGGGGCCTTAAAAAATGCTCTTTTCAGCTCCTGCAATGATGGCACATGCCCAAGGGACAAGAGGAGATGTCTGCTGATAGAAGGACACAGAATCCTCCAGGGCAGTGATGGCAGCCACTGCGGGTGTTCGCTGAGATCCCCCAGCACCACCCACCTCCCTGCCTCCTTATGGTCTTTTTTGTACTCTGTGCTGAATGACAGTCATGGCCAAGGCAGCAACACAAACATGCTTGGACTACTTATTGCATTATTCATGCTGGAAGAACCACAAAGTCAGGCAGGGAGGGGTAAAGTAGAATTGTGCCTCCTGCACATACAACTGTGCATTGGTTTACAAGAACAGATGCTGGATTGACACAGCTGTTCTGGAAGGATCCATTCAGTCTAGCCAGGGGCAGCAACACCAATACTGACCTCCAGGAGACTGGCAGAGACGTCCCTCCCACAAGGGCCAATCAGACATGTTTCTGCCCAGACACTTGCTCAGCCCATGGATAGAATGGTGGGAAGCAGTTTCCATTCTAGGGGCTGCGACCATCTCTGATGGGTGTGTGGACACTCCCCTGGGGACTCAGCTGGGACTGACCTTATTGGTTCTTGTGCACAGGACCTCAATGAGCACAGACTCATCCGTGCCAAGACCCTTCATAGCTTTCTGCAGCTGCCGGGCAGCGTACTCGCTGGGGCGGTCCAGAAGGGCCAGGGCTGTCTTCTCAAAGTTTCTACTCAGCTCACTCTTGAGCACCTCCTCCAGGTCCTGTAGGAAGACAGTGAGAGATGTGACTGGGAATGGCCCAGGACAGGAGAGGGACAGGTGTCTGCTTGCACTATTGCAAGGGCTCAGGGGCAACAGGATAGCTGCCGTGGACACACGGGGAGTGAGCCAGGCACCTGCTCTGGGCTGCCCACCCCTTCCCCCGCAAGCCTGGCAGAGAGGCAGAGAGGAGCTGCCCTGCTTAGGCCTGTAGACCTCAAAGATGAATCACAATAACAACAGCATTTGCAGGACATTTTAGGGTTCAGAGAGCTTTCTCAGCCAATCTTCAAGACAGCCCTGCAAAGCTGGAAGGAGAGGTCTGGGCATTATTCCCATTTACTGAACCTCTGAAGAGGAAGGATTTGTCTCAAAACATTTGGCTGGAAAGGACTGAAATGCAGGTCTTTTATTTCTAAGGGGATCAGATAATTTGTCATCCAAATTGAGATGCTTTTGAGCATGAAAGGGGGCGCTGTTAATAAGTCCAGGAGGATGACAGGAATAAACCTGGGACAGCCGACCACCTATGCAGTCATTTTAGTTATCTTGTTAAATCCTGGAAGGGACACACGTGAGAAAGAACTCAGGTAGCGGAAGGAGAAGTGCATGAAATCCTCTCTGGCACCCTCTTATCACAGGTGAGCTGGCTGTCCTCCCCCACCTGTCTCCCTCCAATGAGATGTTTCAACAGGGAAAAGGTCAGTGGCATCAGTCTGACTACGGTTGTCAATGCCCTGACCTAAACGAAGACCTTCATGTAGGGGGGCAGATTGGAGGCTCATTGACCAGCTGTCATTTCAAGGACCCAAACTATAGCATATGGTGGGCCTAGCTCCAGCTACCAATATGGCATGGTAGCTAAGAACATAGCCACAGTGACTTTGTGACTGTGGAAATGTACTTCATTTCACCAACTGTGAAAAACTAGGAATAATAATAAGGCTTATCTCATAGGGTTGTTGGGAGAATTAAATGTGACAATCCATGTGAACACCAAGCATAGGGCCTGGCACATTTTAAATGTTCAATAAATGTGTGTTATGATAATCCTATTCTGAAAGGAATTTTCCAAGAGGAGACAAACCAACTACTTCTCAAATAAACCTCTGAGCTCTGGCCTGGGAGAAAACCCAGGAGATTTTTGTCTGAGGCCCTGGGATCTGCAGTCCTAGAAGGGAGCTGTAATTTACGCCCCCACCCCTAGCAGCTGTTCCATCTAGCGCTGCACCTGTGAGGGCAGGCATGCGGGCAGTACTGTACAGCGTGGATCCAGCCAGGTGGGCATTATGCAGAGCTGCAGAGAGGAGAAATCCCAGCTGCCTGCTCTTACAAGCCACAAGCATGAAAACTAATCCTCGTGTGTTTACATTCTGTTTGGACAGAGAAGAGAAGCAGGCTCAGCATATCTCTGCGCTATTCCTGGTTTTCCTGCTAACTTGCTTTGTTATCATGGGATGGTTATTCTCTTTGGAGCTCAGCTGACATGGGGACTTAGATGTGATAATCCTTAACGTCTTCTAGCTTTGTGATGTTGGGATTCTAGATCATCTCTTTGGCAGTCTCAGCTCTCTGCAACACAGCTGAGAACCAAAAAGTAAGCAAATGATTGGCAGATGAAGGTGTCACAAAGTTTTGTGCTAGAACGTGCCCATTTTATTTTTAGCAGATCCCTTAGGCCCTCACTTCAAACCCATTTACTCTTATTTTAGACTAAAGATGAAGAAGAAGCCTTGTATCTGACTTTCCATATTGGTAGGGTGGATATAGACTATGACTTGGGAGGCTGCTAGAATGAGGCATATTGACAGGGAAGAAAATTCAACTTCATTTCATTCAATTAAATGCAGTTGAACTGAAGATTCAGTTATTTTCATCAAAAATGACATTGACAAGCCTGATAATGAGGAGAGGAGCAGAGAAACGATAAACGCACAGCCATCTGCACCATTTAGCACACAAGTGACTAGCTCCACTCATGGCACTGGGTCCTCCAGGGATGGACACTGGCCTTGAAGACTAGAGGACTTGGATGTGAGTCCTGGTTCTTTTTTTTTTTATAAATTAAATGTGTGATTTAGACATTTAGATATATGAACTTTACTTTTCCTATCTGTAAAATGGAAATAATCATCCCCATCACAGCTTTTCTTTATTGGTATGTGCTGGCACTATCCTGTTTGATTCTTCCAGCAACATGAGGAGGGATGTAAGTTGTCATCTTCATTCTGTACAGGAGGAGACCAAGGCCTAAGGTCACTGCCTACTGCCCAATGTCATTTATATCTCTTTCTCTATTTGGACATATAGTGATTGAAACAGTAAAGGTTTTATACATATGGATGAATACAGCAAAATAGTTGATATTCATTTTGCATACTGATAATCCTAATGACATTAAGAAAAGGTTAAGTTGTGTTCATTATACATTAATAAAAAAACAGGGCTGGGTTCAGTGGCTCACACCTGTAATCCCAGCACTTTGCAAGGCTAAGGTGGGAGGTTCGCTAGAGGCCAGGAATTCAAGACCAGTCTGGGCAAAATATCGAGACCCTGTCTGTCTCTACAAAAAACAAAAACAAAATAATAATAAAAAAATAAATTAGCTGGGCGTGGTGGCACATAGGCCTGGCTACTGGGGAGGCTGAGGCAGGAGGATCCCTTGAGTCCAGGAGTTCCAGGTTACAGTGAGCTTTGATTGAGCCACTGCACTCCACCCTGAGCAACAGAGTGAGACCCTGTCTTGAAGAAGAAGAAGAGGAATAAGGAGAAGGAGAAGAAGAAGAAGAAGAAGAAGAAGAAGAAGAAGTAAAAGAAGGCCTAATGCACATTTGAAACATTCTATACATAACAGCATCATCAACAAAAATAATGAAAGAAAGAAAAAAATGTAAATAAAGAAAAAAAGTGTGGATGTTTGATGAAATAGAGGGTTTATTTTTTAGTTTTCTGTAACAATCACTTATGAAGAACATATCATTCCTGAAGATGGCTAAATAAATGAAAAATTCCTATATAAAGACCCACCTATGGAAACTGATTTTCAAATCACGGGCCTATCTATAATATGTGGAATTAGTCCAAACTGAGTGGAAAAAATGATTAAGCACTTAATAGAAAAATGAAGTCAATTCAAAAAATAATGAGTTAAGAATATTGCTTTTTAAGGGTTATTAAGTTAACAAAACAATTTCGGTTTTTCTGAAGTCAATTAAAGTTTTTAAATGGTTATTTCAGTTTTCCTCCTGGCTGACTCAATAAAGCTTTACAGGTACCCCTGCTGCCTCGGGAACACAGAGGAAGCTGAGAAGATCAAGGTCAAGGCTGTGTGAACACTTGCTGGGGACCCCTGGAGTTACCTTGCCATACGTTGCCTTGTACTTTTGCTTTATTTGTTGCCTTTCATCGGACGTCCTGCTGGATAAGATTTCAATGATAGTTGCTTCATCAGTTCCTAAAGGGCAGGAGAAAGAAACAAAGCCACAGTGAAGAAGGAACAAGAAGGAGGTTTATTCTCGTCAGGTCTGAGGCAGGCAGGACTCACAGCTCAAAGGTGGGCAGAGGCTTCCATGGAACCAAATGGTCCTTGAGCTTTAATGTCTTGTGCTGAAAACTGTATTCTTTTCACTCACTCAGATAAATATCCATGAAGCCTCGTGCTGCATGGAGCACACTGCTAGGCATGGTGGTAGCAAGAGGGATGAGTATGGTCTGTTCTTTAATTTTATTCCTAGAGGAATGAAAACATATGTCCACACAAATCCTGTACACAAATGTTCATAGCAGCATTATTCATCATAGTCCAAAGGTGGAAACAACCCCAATGTCCGTCAACAGATGAATAGGTAAGGAAAATGTAGGGTATCCATACAATGGAATGTTATCATATTTGGCCAGAAAAAAAGGAATAAAATACTGATAAATGCTATAATATAGATGAATCATGGGAACATTATGCTAAGTGAGAAGCCAATCATGGCAGACCACCTATTATATGATTCTATTCATATGAAAGTCCAGAATAGGGAAATCTTCATAGGCAGAGAGTAGACTAGGGGCTGGGGGTATGTGGGTGCCTGATGGAAAGACAGCTAAAGGACAGGGTTTCTTTTTGAAGTGATAAAAATGTTCTAAAGTCGACTATAGTGATGGCTGCACCTGTCTGTGAATATACTAAAAAACGATTGAATTGCACGCTTTAAATGGGCGAATTGTATGGTATGTGGACTATATCTCAATAAAACTGTTTTTAAAAAATAAAAGAAAAAGTATGGCCTGTTCCTTGGCATCTGGTTACTTATAACTGAGTGGATGAGATTACCATATAGGCCCAAATTGCTACAAAATCAATCCCACCTAAGTTTGTAAATTTCAGGAGAAAAGTCCTAATTGGGACCATGGAGAATGGTTGCCCCTTTAAAATCCTGTTACACCTTTGAGCCATGCTCTTTCTAAAAAGTGTTTTTTTCCTGATGCTCAAAGTAATACATGCTCATTGCAATTTGATCAGTACTGAAAACTATAATGAATAAGAAAGAAGTGAGGAATATCCTGGTTTGAACATGGAGACAAGATTAGAAAGATGACCCCGGTATTGCTGGCGTGGGAATGAAAAAGACTATTTAACCATCAAACCCTAAATTTGATTTCTTCAGATGGGATTCAAATCATGGCCAGGCCCTGTGCTGACTGTGTGACATGGGGCGAGTTATTTGCCTTGCCAAGCCTCCGTGTTCTCACGGCTAGGATGGGAGTAACGGTATACCAGGCTGCCGTGAGAATGAAATGAGAGGGTCCAGGTGGGGCCCCGTGGTGGAGCTGAGCGTGCACGGGGAGACCGTGGACACCAGGGGATGTGGATGTCTGTGTGCCCACCCTGCCTTACGTCCACGCAGGGCTCGTGCCCGGGCCACCCTCCACAAACTGCTCTCCTGATGACGGGGAGCGCTGGGATCCGAGCATGCACTCAGCAACCATAAGGCTGCAAGGAACATAAGAGGCCATCTGGTCCAAACTCTTATTTTCAGATGGGGAAACTGAGGCACAACTCAGCACCTCCTCTCAGTTGCTGCGTGTACGTGTTGTGCAGCATTTGGATTTGTTTGGGCGTTCTCTGTGTGAAACACCTTCCTTCCCTGCTCTACACCTCTCCTTCTGCTCCCTCCACCTCTCCACCGTCTTCCTCTCAGCATCCTTGCTGGCCCTTCTTCTCTCACCTGCCCTGTCAACTCCATTTCCAGTTCTCCCTTCCTGTTGCAGTCACTCTTCCTCCAGGCGACCATCAATTGCCCTTTTGCTGATGAATCCTAAGTCAGCGCCTCCAGCCCTAATCTCTCCTTCGAGTTCAGATCTTGCTCCCAGTTTGCTGTAACTGGGATCTCCCCAGGCATTGCAACTTCCGGTATAGCTAAAACTGAACTCTCCTGGTCTATCCTTAAATCCACTCCCCACCCTGTTCCTCCATGTCTGGGCATGGCATCAGCCAAATTGGGAAGTCCAAAGTCACATTCAAGGGCCCCCCTTCCGCCTCCTTTACTTTCCAATGCCACCAACCCCCATGTGTCTCACTACGAGACAACTCTTTCATCTGTCCCTCTTCCTCATTCCTAGTGCTGCTGTCCAACAGGCCCTGAGGGTGTTCAGTCTCCCTTATGCTCGGCTCTGAGCACCACAGTCCACCCTTGGAAGCATGCATGCGCTCATTTCACGCCATAATTTAAATACCCTTAGTGATTCCTCAGGAGTCCTGGAATCAGATCAGAATCCCTTACGGTGGGGTTGAGACTTCCTGAGTTTGGCTCAAGCTACTCTCTGCATGCGCCGACACAAGGCTCATTCACCTCATCTCAGCCAAATTTGTCAGTAGACCAAGGACTTTTATAAACCTTTGAAGGACTAAGTTTCTGCTTCCTCTGATCATCCACAGCATGCTGTGCATTTGTAGATGTCTAGGATCCCTGCAATGATTATGTCAGATTGCAAGTACTGACATTCTGAGCCTGGCGCCTGGGCCCTAGGGAGTGGTCACTAACGAGTGGTGTGTGCTATCATAGTGCCACTCCCTGCTGCCTGGCCCTGGTTAGCAGGTGAGCCTGGGATGTGGCTGCCACCCAGCTGAGCGGTCAGGATCCGGAAGGAACAGGCTGAAGCTTTTGGATTCGTTTTGATGGAAGGGTTGGGAGGAGAAAAAAATCCAGGCTGTAGCAGTGGGGAAGGGACTGAGGGGACCTAGCTGGACATGGGGAAGGAAAGAAAGGGGAATCCTGGCAAAAACTTGAAGTGTTTTGCCTTTGCCTTGACTCGGGCACCAGCCCTCAGAGCCATCTTTGGAAAGACAGAGCGAGAACTTGGAAAGAGGCCTGACCCGGGGTGGGGGTGTGGTGGAGAGTGTGGGGTGTGGTTGAGAGCTGTGCTTTGGTCCTGACGTGGCCACCAGCTTTGTGCCCTTGAACTGTTCACTTACTCTCAAGGGGTATTTCCACCCCTACAGTTCTGGGAAGATTTAGCTGTTTGGTTCCAACTGGAGAAGTAGAAAATTCTAGGATGAGCTCACTTACACACATAGCAGCAGTGAATTGCCTGCCTCATTCTGGTTTGGTTCCAGCACTGTTACTTATGTTGTCCCCTTTCCTTTCCACCTGAAGCTTCACCTCCGTCATGTGTATCTGGTTACTTACTCTGTGAAATTATTATGATTATTTTATTAAACTTCTGAGTGCCAGAAATCTCACCTCCAAGGGATTTCTTTTTCTCGTAAATATCTCTTGCACCCGCCCCTTTCTTTCCATTCGGGCTGCACCTGTCTCCATCAAAGGCCTCACATCACAGGCCTGGATCCTGGCAGGTGGCAGGAGGACCTCCTACCTGCCTCTCAAATTCTAGTCCTCCCCACCTATCCTCTCCCAGGCCCCCTTTCCACCTACTCTGTATAAGATTCATGGCTTCTAGGGCAAACAACACATTCTTTCTCACCTCTGGGTCTTTGCATGGGCTATTCCCTCTGCCTGGACCCCTTTATCTCCAGTCCTCACCTTCACTCCCACTCCTTGTTCAGGACCCAACTCACCGGACTCTTCTGGACAGACGAGGCACCCCTCCCTGGTGTCCCTCACGCTGCCTGTTTTTCCCCTCTCTGCCACGACACTCCACAAGTTCCACAGATACAGAGTATTTTGTTCACTGCTCTATCCACAAAGAAGGCTCTCAATATTTATCAGATGACTTGCTGAATGTCTGAGTGCTTAACTGCATGCAAATATGAATGAGCGAATGGATGGATGGATGGACGGACAGATGGAGAAGTTTGCCCACCATCGTGAGAGAACTTTGTCTCTACATTGGTGTGAGTTGCATGTGATACTCAGATGGGCTGTATGTAGCAAGGACTGATAAAAACATCGCCCCCTACTCTGATGCCATGTGCAACCCATAAAATTCAGTTAATCTTTAAGAAATAATGTTTTCTAGATTTTCCTTCTCGGAATACTTTAAAAAAGAGAGACCAGGGAGCAAAGCGGTCCTGGGATGGCCCAGCACAGCCTAGGGGTGGGAGGAGGGCATGAAAATGATACCAGATTTCCCTCCAGCTCTCTGAGCCCAGGTCTCACGTTTATCCCGGGAGCCCGACCACAAAGTGATTTACTGAACGGTGACCTCACTCTGCATTTCACAATATGTGTGTCATATAAGCAGTCGGTGCTGCTGAACAGTTTCCTGTAAACATTTACAATGGTTTGAGGCACCAGGGCCAGTCCCCAGTGGTTCTGGGAAAGACTAAAAAATGAGAAAAAAAGGGACTTCCATCCCAACTATGGATCAGATACTGTAATTACACAGCAGAGGTCAGGACCAGGTGACAACCAGGTGACAAGCCAACCTCCTTGGTTGGCTGTCCCAGAAGTTTTCTGGGAAGATACTAAGCGAGTTTCAGCAGGACAGAAGCCACAGGTTTGAAGGCCCCCAGGCGTGTGTGCCAGACAAGTGATCCGGGCACATGGCAGAGACCCGGCTTTCCCTCAGTCCAAGTGCCAGCGCCAGCCCCCCCTCGCTGAGCCCTCAGGCTGCAGCCCCAGCTCCGGTGCCCAGGGCCACTCTCTCCTGCCGACACCACTGGGTCGCCCAGCCCCCCATAGATGAAGGAATGAAGAGGGGAGAATCATGCCTGCCTGAGTGGGTCCTTACTTCTCCCTTGTCCTCTGTCTTATCTTCCTGAGGCTGCTGCGTCAATTACCACAAACCTGGTGGCTTAAAACAACAGCAGTCTATTCCCTGACAGTTCTGAAGTCACAGTGTCAGCAGGGCCACACTCCTCCCAAAGGCTCTGGGGCAGAATCTGTCCCTTGCCTCCCCCAGCCTCAGGTGGCTGCCGGCAATCAGTCCTTACTGTTCTCTGGTTTGTGCTTTGTCTCTTTAGTCTCTGCTCCGTCTTCACATGGCCTTGTCTGTGTATCATCTTCTCTTCTGTTCCTCCTAACGCCACTTGTCATTGGGTTTCAAGCCCACCCAGGTAATCCGAGATGATCTCTCCTCAGGATCCTTAACTTAAATGACATCTGCAAAGACCTTTCCTAACTAATAAGGTCATGTTCACAGGCTCTGGGTGGATATATCTTCTGGGGGGCCCCATTCAACCCGATTCGACCTCAGTGATAGAGAACATCACTCGGGCCCACTGGATGCTCATGCTGATCTAACTGGCTTTGTGTGGATTTTGGATCCCAGCATATAGTGGGGGCCACCAGGTGCTGGGCTCAGTGTGGTCTCCCTGCGAAGAGACATTGTTAGCCCCATTTTGCAGATGGGAACACTGAGATCATGGCACCAGTAAGTGGCAGAACAGGGGTTGAAGTTCATGCCCGCGCCTGGCATGTGGAGAGTGCTGGGCTGACAGTCACCATTTGAGGCCTGGTTCGGCTCCTCTGCAGCTTGAGCGGCGTAGCTTAACCTTTGGTGCATCTCAGATGGGCCTGACCTTGCCCCCCAAAGGGTGGTCCCAGGACCTGCAGCATCAGCAGCACCTGGGGGTCTATTGGAAATGCAAAATCTCAGTACCCGCCCCCTACAGGCTAAGGTATAATTTGCATATTAATAAGATCCCTTGAGGACTCAAAGCTGTGGACCACCAGCTAATCTTTTACAGCTAGAGCCTGTTTCAGCAACACAGTGAGAGAGAATGGCAAACGTTCTTTTACATTTCAGAGGGCAAAAATGGACATTGGGGTGCACACACTCTCAGGATTCGGGCATTCTCTCCAGTGGGGCCCTGCTAGGACAGTCCAACAGGAGGCAGGTATGGGACAGCCTGGGAGAGCGGAGGGGGCAGAGCCCTGAGAGGAAGGGCTGCCTGGGAGTGTCCACGACAGGGAAGGGTCATGGGGCTGTTCTGGGTTGCTCAAGACCCAAACCAAGCATGGACTTAGGACACCAAGAATGTAGGGATGTGAAAAAAAAAAGAAAGGAAAAAGAAAAAATATCAAGAAATCTGCCTGTTTTGTGTCATCTGAAAAAATAAAATTAGTTTATGGTATGGCATTATTACCTTGACTTGCATAGGTGGTGAGGGAGTGGGAGTGTACAGGATATTTTACAACACCTCATTAATAATTTTTATGTTGATTACCCGATGAAGTCATATTTTTGATGCAGTATTGGATCAACTAAAATACATTATTAAAACAATGAATTTCACCTGTTTTTTCTTCCTTTAAAATTTGGCTTCTCAAAACTTTAAAATCCTCTGTGTGGCTCGCCTTTGTGGCTATTGGACAGTGTAGTCCTAAACGTTTAAATGCAGCCCTGGTATGGCTGGTACATCAGTGAGACGGATGCATGCTCTTGCAGACAATGTTTGCCAACAATGCAATTTTGCTTCAGCTTGTACTTATTAATAGAGGGTGGTATTCTAGATCTTCAACCAAATCAGAGTTCTCCAAGAGGATCCTAGTTTCCAATTGCCCCACCTTCATTTCATAATGCTATGAACTTGAGAAAGATATTTAACCTCTGAGTCTTGGCATTCTCATCTGTTAAATCATTATAATAACACCAACTTTGCAGGGTTGTTGGGAAGATTTAACAAAATGGTGTATGTGCAGCATCTAGCTTAGCACTTGGCACAGAGAAGGCCATCTACACGGTAACCAGTACAACGTTGGTCCCATATTGTGGCCACATCCCAAAGGGGGCAAGAATGCAGTGTGACTTTGGAATTCAGTAGGTGCTCAATCTGTGCTGATTGAACTGAATGTGTATGGTGGCTACAAACACGGGGATTCATCACTAATCACAGCTGAATCATTCCCACACCCACCTGGGCTCCTGTCTGCATCCCACGTCTAGGTGTCAGGACCTCCTGTAAAGGCAGCTGGGAAGCCTCACCTGGAAGGCACCTGGGAGGCTGGTTCAGCCATAACATCCTGCCAGGTCCACGCAAAGCCTGCCTCCTGGTGGCGTGGTCTGAATACGACATTAGCCAAGTCAGGATGTGATGGGCCCTCTGATGCCCCCAAATAAGCACCTGTTTGTCATCTTTCATTTCTACTTCCTTCCCTTTCCTTCCTCTCTTTCTCCCTCCCTTCTCTCTCTTCTTTCTCTCCCTCCCTCTCTTTCTCTCTCTGTGATTTATCCAAGAATACTTACTATGTGGAAATCCCACCTACCACTTCCCCACCAGATCTTCCCCCATCCCTGGGACTTCTCAACATTTCCTGGGCAAGGCAGCTATTCTACGGTTAGATACGTTTCTTATATTAAAGCAAACTATGTCTCCTTGGAACTTCCACCACGGATCCTAGTTTTATCCTCTGGAGTCACATAAATTTATGTGTGTGAATTTATGGCCATATTTTACCATGACATCCATTCCTAGGAGAGTAAATCTCTGTTAGTTTACTTCTAAGTAAAAAAACTATAACTTATTTTCACAAAACATTGTGCAAAGTAAAAGAAGCCTCAAAAGACAAAAAAGGCCAAATATTGTATGATTCTGTTTATATGAAAGGTGCACAATAGGCAAATCCTTAGAGACCGGAAGAAAATGGCTTAGTGATTGCCTGGGGCTGAAGGGCTCCGAATGGGTGCATGTTTCTTTTTGGGGAGATGAAAATGTTCTGGAATTAGTGATGATGGTTGCATAACCCTGTGAATGTACTAAAACTCTGACTTGCACATTGCAAAGGGGTGAAATTTACGGTGTGTGAATTATATCGCAATAAGCAAAAGAATAATTCAATGAAACATCCTGCTCCCAGCTGTCAATGGCACTGGGCAATGTTCCCTCAGCTCCGTTCCTACCCTCTCCAGAACTACAGCTGTGCGGCTGAGGTGGCCTCGCCGGGATGCTCTAAATTGGTGGCATTTAGAGTGAGTGACAGGAATAGGTTCAATTCCAGTGTTCTCCACTTACTGGATTTGTGACTTGGAGTATGTTACTTAACTTCTCAGGGCCTCAGTTTCCTCATCTGAAAAATGGATTTAACTTAATGGAGAATAACTTAATGAGATTTTGTATTTAAAGTGCTTAGCCCAACACCTGAAATCTTTGTTTCTCAATAAATATAAAAAAAATTCAGGAATTTAATCAACCTTGGCTTGACCCCTCTATCCCCTTCAATGACCTCACTTGCTTGTTCTTCTAGAAGCCCTGATCTGCAAGGCCAGGGTCAATCTAACCTCCATTTCTCCTCTCCATCCTTCAGGCAGATCTGCAAAGCCAGGGTCAATCTAACCTCTATTTCTCCTCTCTTTCCTGTAGGCAGCAGGAGAAAATCACACAGCCATGTGGGCTGGAGCCATTGTTGTCTCCCTACTCAGTGGGGCTCTGGCATGGATCAGCAGTCTTTTGCTGGTCATGTCCCCTTCTCTGCTACTCAAGGGTGAGTCCAAACCACCACGAAGGCCCCTACTGCATGGTCAAGCCCTTGTCTTTAGCAGATAACCTCGAAGATAACCTCGCTGGTGACCCACTGAGCAATGTCAGGTCACCAACACCTTCAGCTCTGCCCAACAACACCTGTGAAGATATTGACATTGCAGCTCCTCCCTCCTGCTCCCGTTCAAGGTAAACCCTTCCATTTGTGCTTTGCATCCCCTACCCTCTGCCAGGCTTCGGGGACTATGACCTCATTTTCTGAGCGGACTCCTTGGGTCTCAGAGCTTCTCTTTGTGGCTATAACCTAGACGTTTTCTCCTTCGCCCCACCTTGGTACTGGCTTCACTTTACTCCTGACCTCTCACTGAGTCCTCAACTCTTGGCCGTGCACTGGCCCTTAGGCCTGGGTGTAAATGGCCTCTCCAGTTTTGATCCTTGATTCTTGATCTTGGCCACAGTTTTGCACACACCTGATCTACTTCTAGATGCTGCTCCCAGGTCCCTAATGCAGCTCACATCAGACCCGGCTCCCCACCACCTCCCATGAAAGGGGCAGGGGGCTTGGATGACACTAGGATTGTGGGAACTGTACTTCTCATGAAGTTTCCCTTGCCTCAAGGTCAAGTTAAATGTCATAATGCCCAACTTCTAACTGTTACATAGAATCCTGAAAAGTAATTGGGTCTGATTATAATTTCTGGAACTTTAATAAAGAGATCATTAGAAGTGATCAACTTGTGTTAGCTTCGAATACACAAGATAAGTGGGAGGTTGTCTTCCTAACATCAAGGGGAAGTTGGACATGAGATCAAGCCTAATCAACTTCAAAAGTAAATTAGCAAATAAAATATCTCTCTTACCCATTCCTTTGCAGGCTTTGTTCAGCTTTTTGGCATCTCGATCCACATCAAAACCCTGGTGACTTCTTGCTTTGGTCTGGAGAAAATAATTGAAAAGGTGAGATGACAATATAGGTATTCTTAAATTATTTCTGGCTACAATTGGTAGCTAACTGGAAGACCATGTGGTCTTCCAAACAAGAGAGCAGCTGACACTTTACACGTGGGTACATGTGGAAATCAGCTGGGGAAACGCTGGCCCTAGAGAGGTGGCTGGTACTCTTTGGGGCCAGCTGGCCTTGGATGGCCACAGAAGAATGGTCCCCTCTGTTCTCAAGACAATCATTCTGGCCAACTCTGTGACGAGTGTCTGTCTCTGAAACAGAATAGCGCTGTGTGCTAATGTCCTGGAGTGCTGCTTCTCCCCCTTTGCCGCAAGACACAGTTATGTCTAAGGATAGGATTTGCTGCCAGACGCCGAGGGTTCTAGGATCTTACTACAGATTCGTTTGGCAGCCTGGATCTTTGCCATCCATATGAAAGACATATATTGGTTTGTCAGAGATACTATATGAAACAGCAAGAGCACAGTTTTTGGTTTTTTAGTGCTCCTTGGGGAGGAAAGTCTTGATTATGTACTGTGCAGAGCTGTTTCCCACACTTCATTCATTGGCATAATACACGCACTAATTTCTCCACAGTTACTTATGTCTGTAGTATTGTTTGCTTATTATTTTTCTTTCAACTAACGTTTTTTTCTTAAAGTTACTTTAAAAGGGAAACTTTCAATGAACACTAAAATAGAAAGCCAGTATCGCTTGCATAAACAGAAGGTAACCATAAAAATAAATACATCACGACTATTTTAAAAATTCAAAGATGTGAGGTTAATTGCAGTTATGTAGCTAGTAGCCTTGAACACACTGTGAGTTTTCTCAGCTGTTTGCCTTTCCTCTTGGAGCTTCTTGGTGACATGTATCCATATATTTCCCATCCTTCGATGAGGGCTGGTTTAGTGCTACTGCCAGCACCACCCAATTCCACTCTCCTAACTTTCATTTCCTTGGGTGCTAGTGGGAGTGAACAGTAAACCACACACGGCTTGGTGGGCGTGTTGCATTTATCTGCAGGGCATGCCTAGTTCCTGCGGGGGATTTCCCCTCTCCCACCCATGTGGTCTCGCTGGTGCTGTTGTGAGCTTCAGCCCCATCCTTCTGTCTGCAGTCTCCAGCATGTGCACGAGCCCTGTCACTCTGCCAATCAGGATTGGCTCAGGAGTGGGGATGAAATTTAAACAGGACCAGTTAGAGTTTTTCCCTTGGTTTATACATAGATATTGAAAGAGAGACATATCTCTCCCTGATAGGCTTGCTAAGCTGAGAGAGTGTGAGTCTAGGGCTGTTGGTGGCCATTTTGATTTTGTCCACTTTTTCAGGGGTCCCCAACCTATGAGTTGTAGAATTATCTACATTATATATTGCAATGTAATAATAATAGAAATAAAGTACATAATAGATGTAATGCACTTGTATCATCCCGAAACCATCCTACCCCCATCTGTGGAAAAATTGTTTTCCATTAAAATGGTCCCTGGTCCCCCCAAAAAGTTGGGGACCACTGCACTGTATAATGGGAACAGGAGAGAGAGAGAAAGTGAGAGAGATTGAATAACATTGTATAAATCCTCAGATGCACCAGTGCCTGTATCCTTGTACTTCCCAGTTCATTAACTAGCAAACTTCTCTTTTGTCTAGGTTAGTATGAGTTGGGTTTCTGCCCTTGCAACCCAAAGCGTCCTGACTATCCATAGGCTGGAGCACGGCTGAGTTCTAGGCCGTGGTTAGTGGAGAGTCATACACTCCTAGAGCAGAAGGGATCTTCAGGAGTCCCTGTCACCTTACTGCCTTGTGGGATGTGGGGGGAGGGTGTGGCCCATCTCGAGGAATCTGCTCCTGAAACAAGCAGGGAGAAGGACTGGCATCTGTGGAACACCTGCCACAGGCCAGGCAATTGACAGACCTTTCTTCATGATCCACAGGGAAGAGATGGCATTAGCAGTCTGTCTCACAGATGAGGAACCTGGCCAGGTTCAGACGGGCTAGGGAGCTTGTCTGAGGTTTGCCTCCTAAAGCCCGTGTGCTGCCCACTGCACCATCCTGCCCCACATTCTATGACTAGGGCCTGTACATTCCAGCAGAGGGGTGACATATCCCATATCCTTATCCAAATCTTTTGTGGGGCAAAAGAAACCTCTTTGGTGGTTTTGAAGGCCACTTGGCACAACCAGCCACATCATTTGTGGGACTCAGTGCAAAATGAAAATGCAGGGCTCCTTGCACTCAAACATTGTTAAGAATCTCAGTACGGTGACGTCAGAGCATTAAACCAAGCACAGGGCCTTTCTGAACATGGGGCCCCGTGTGGCTGCACTCTTATGAAGAGCCCACCCTGCTTTTTTATTTATTTATTTATTTTTTTATTTCAGCATATTATGGGGGTACAAAT
>VBSM01001124.1:62497247-62573739 GCA_008086735.1 Cheirogaleus medius
TTTTCTTTGCTGTTTTTCCTGAGTTCTAAATAGATTCTAGTTATCAGCCCTTTCCACCCTGCTTTTTAATCACATTGCTAAGGAGATGGTTCTCTGAGTGTGGAAGTAGCAACTTCAAAGGAGTACATGGTGTCTTTGCTTTTCATCAGAAGTATAATATAGGGCTTGGGAAGTGAGGGAGAATGGAACGAGGGCACAGAAATCTCTTCCTAACAGGCTAATTCACAAGCTGTTCTACATGCATTTTAGCCTCACCAGTGCAGAGCATTTGGTGGGACACTTATTATCTGTCCCACTTCACAACTGATTCATTGAAATGGAGACACGGGGATCTGAGAATGGCTGTAGGTTATGCCCTGCCTGAGGGCCCTGGCCAAGAGGCCTGGGTGGAATCCCACTGGGGGACACTTGCCAAGCTCGGTGCTGGCAGGGCCACCTCCCCCAGAGGGGCACCTTTGCCTCATTTGAGTAAAGAAGCTGTGAGCGCTTGCAGAGGCCACATGGAGACTTGTCTCCAATCACCTGGCCAGGAAACGCCTAAGTGGGTGTCAGGGCTAGACCCAGGACTTTCTCTGGCAGATATAAATGACATTCCTGCCCTTCATCCCCTTCCTGTTTTAGGAAGGTCATTCCATGATACAAAAATCATAGAGTTATAGGAGCTGAGGGATGGGACAAAAGAATCCTCTGAACACGTCCAGTTTGTTGACGCAGGACCGACTGAAAAAAAAAAAAGTAAATCACTGTCATTTGATCTAAAATAACTCTGATCTCTGGGGGTGCAGTGGGAGAGTGTTGAACCACGTGTTAGGAATGGAGGTGACATTGGGACTTAGTTTTTTTCTTTTTTGTTTAACAAATAACGTGAGGTCGGGGTCTATGTCGGAGGACACGGCCATCACCAGGGCAGGGTGAAGGCACAGCCCCGTCTCCCTGCAGGAACCACGGTCAGCCATGTTGGTTATCTTTCCTAACCTGCTCAAGAAAAGAATCCAGTCTTGTTCCTTGTTAACAGCAGAATATCTGATGTCGGAGTGGAGGAATCATGTGATGGGATTTTTTAAAAAAGAGCAAAAGAAAACAGTCTGCTTGGCACTTTTCCCTCTGCATGGCTGGCGCAGCCTCCACAATGGACGTATTCATCAGCGATGCCCAGTGTTGATGGAAGGGGTGTCCTATGGCTTGTTCCCGTGAGCTGGGTACCGAACTTCTCTGGAATGTATACGGAACCGACATTCCATATCCATTGTTCATTGTTCGTGGGACAGGCAGCTGACTTTGGGGCCTCAGGACTGTTTGCCAATCAGGAGATTTCGTTTTTTGAAACCTTAAGCCACTGGGCAGAACACCCACATAAAGTGGGAATGTGAGTCAGACACTGAATGGCACACAGGGGACTCCAGGATGGGCTCAGACACTTTGTGAGGCTTTAGGCGAAAGTGCAGATATTCGACTTGCTTTTTTTGCAGCGTTCCTTGTTTTGTTTTCTTTTGATTTGTTGTTTATCAGCACTTGCACTGACACTCAGGAAATAGATAAAGACTACAAAAGATATTAAATGTCAATAAAAATGGCTTTAGAAGTCTAGGTTTTGAGCCCATAGGAATCCTGGTTTGAATGTGGTTCTGTCTCTTAGCAGCCATATGAACTTGGACCATTAACCTGTAAGCCAGCATTTCCTCATCTGTAAAGTGGGAGCAGTCTCTACTTTGCAAGGTTTGAGGCTTACATGAAATAACTTTTCATATGCCAGTTATATAGGCAGCTACCTAAATGCCTGTCCTTCCCCTGCTGCTTTGGGCTGTCTCTTGGCTTTTTGTCTTATAGTGGCATTTATAAAATTTTATAAAGTGACATTTATGCAGATTTCAATTCTGCATATTTAAATTTAACAAGTTTGGAAGATATATATGAAGATATATAGACACATACATATGTATCATATATAATATCTAAGTTTTTAATTCTGCATATTTTGATTCAACAAGTTTAGAACATATCGACAGATATCTTCCAAACTTGTTGAATATATATCTTACAATGCCCCAAACAACATCATGTTTATAATATCTGGCCACTGAAGTCATAATATTCATAAGAACATAGCTTTCTTGTTAGACTGCTTGTTTGAATTCCAGCACCACTGCTTATTAGCTGTGTTACCTTGGGCAAGTTACAGAACCTCTCTGTGCTGTGGTTTCTTTATGGTAAATGGGGATAATAATAATGCCTACCTTGTGAGGCTCTTGGAAGAATTCCGTGAAGCCTAGCAGAAAGCATGGGCTCAGTAAATATAAATAATTAATATTTGTTGAAGGCAGATCAGCAATGAACTTTCCAGAATATTTCAAAACCCTTTCCTGCTTGAAGAGCTTTCACCTTGTAAATGGCTCTCTAAGGATCAATTTTTCATCTGTCATCTGCTGCTTGGATCTGGAGTCCAGATTTGTATTTAACACAGGGCAGTCACATGGTTTCCAATTTAGGTTGTGGAGTCCAGGTGGCCTGGCATGATGGCCCAACACCACACCTTGTAACTGTCTTGTTTGACAAGTGTGATATCTCACACCTCATGGGCTGTGAGGATCTCCTTGGGACACAAGCCTTCTCAGGTACTTGCCATCACACCTGCACCTCAGCTTCAAAATGGAAGCACATGCTGTCAATTCTACAAAAGGCACATCCTGGTGCATGAACGAGGCACCCTACTGCTGGGGAACTTTCCATCATGGTTTTTCTTTCTTCTAGTAGCTCTACATGTCATTCTCTGTGTCTCTACCGTTCCTTCATCTAAAACAAGGAAGTGAACGATCCATTTCTCTCCAGGGAGGAGCCACAGAAAATAAACTGAGATGCCATGATCCCAGGAGGCAGTGTCACCTGGGCAGAAAGAATGCTGAAAACACCCACTCTGTGAAATGACTCAGACACCTTCCTGTTTCAGCACGACGATTGCCCACAAGGAAGGTCATCTCTTGTATCAAGTTCCTGATACTCCCAGCCAGAAGGGCCACAGTGGAAAAACAGACTCCTGATCAAGCACCTTTTGTCCCAGTGCAATTCAAGGAAATCTTAACTCTTAGGATGGAAATGGAACATTCTAGGAAAATCTTCTTCCAGGTTTGTTGCAGCAAACCTTGGGGATGCAGTTTGTGAAGGGGTTTGCTGAAGTGGATGGTTTGCAAATGAGTTGCTCTGCATATTATATAGTAACCAGGATTTTCCAAAACACAGACATAAATACACTCACACTTCAGTACACTCATACTCATCAGTCCTCATGTCCCCATTTTCTATTTGAATAGATTCGAGACTAGGCAATAAGAAAAGACTGTCTCATGAGAGATGTGTGAGTTAATTAAGAAATATCTGTCAGGCAAATTAAACTCTCCTCTGAGTAGTCCCTCGCTCTCTTCCTCCTTGCTCTCCTCCCTCCTCTTTTTCCTTCTCTTTTCTCCTTCCAACGCCCTTCTTTTCTCCCTTTCCTTCCTTCAAAGAAGCATTGAAGACCTATTGTGTGCTAAGCACTACCCAGATGAGGGGGACACAATGATCTATGAAGCACAGTCCTTGGCCCCAGAGAAATAAACATGTAAATAGAGGAGTTGATGTTTGTGCTGGTTCTGGAAAGAAGAGTAGGAGTTAGGCAAGCAATATAATAAAAGGGATGAGCAGCGGTAGGGGGAGGACAAGCCAGGCAGACGTGACAGCATGATGCTTTCAGGGTCTGTGTGCTTGTGCGTTACTGTGACGTGCCAGTGATCACGTCTAAACATGACATAGCAGTCCACGTAGCGCAGACTTGGGAGTCAGACTCGCTGTGTTCAATTACTGCTTTGCCCTTTGCTGGTTGTACCACCTTGGGCAAGCTGATTCATCTCTCTGAGGCTTAGTTGTCTCATCTTTAAAGTGGGGACACACCTGCTCCTGGGGTCGTGCGAGGTTTAGATGCAGTCGTGTTCGGGATGCGGTAGCGCGAGGCTGGATTACAGCAAGCACGAGGGTGATGGCACGTAGGAGGTGGGATGCTTGGTGACCCAAGGATGTAAGGGTCATTTGCAAACGCTGAAAGTATTATCAAAATGCATGGGAGTGGCATGCTGCTTGTTTAATATTTCCAGTGCAGTTCCTCAGAAGCCCTGGCTTGCTGCACTCTGCTCAGTAAATATTTGACAGCGGTTGCTGGGTGTCCAGGCTGTGAGCCAAGAGAGCCCTTAGGAAGTGCCGGGAGCAGAGGGCAGAGGGCTCACTGCACACTGGTCCAAAGAGCTGCTGTTTGAGCTGGCACGAAAGAAGGAGGAGGCTGAGCAGATTAAAAACAAGGGCCAGGATTAGAACCAGGTGGTGGCCTGGGCTTATTGGGCAGGGGCAAAAATTAGGCAGGAGCCCCACACAGCAGGTGGAGGCTGAGTAGGGCGGAGCCTCGGCCATGCCCCAATTGTCCTGGGTGGAAGCAGTTACCATTGCCACTGCTAGGAAATGGCACCTACCAGGAAATGGCTAGCCAACGTTGGGGATTCTGGATAAACTTGCCTTGTACAGATTTTTGTTTCTTTATACAACTACTGGAAAAAAAATTTAAAACAGCTTTACCAAGGTATAATTCATATACAATAAATTGCACATATTTAATGTATACAATTTGATGAATTTGGACATGTGCATCTCCACAATCAAGGTAATAAACATATCCATTATCTCCAAAAGCTTCCTTGAGTTCTCTTTTTGTGTGTGTGTGGTAAGAACACTTAAATTGAGATCTCTCTTTTTTAAAAATGTTTTGAAAAAATACAAATTTTTCTACTTTTCTTTTTTTTAAGTCAGTCTCCATAGAGACTGTCAAAAATTGCCAATGCCGACTATATTTCAAGTCATCATGGTGGGGTATTGGGAAAAGTTTTCAATTAGCAATAATCACATCTCGGATATACCTTGTTGGCTACAATATTGCCACTGTGCAAAGCTGAGATCTACCCTTTTAACAAATTTTTAAGTGCATAATAGAGTATTGTTGACTTTACGTCCTGTGCTGTACAGCAGATCTCTAGAACCAATTCATCTTGCATAGCCAAGACTTTGTATCCATTCAACAACTCCTCATTTCCCTTCCCTCTGGCCCCTGGAAACCACGGTTCTGTTCTCTGCTTCTGTGAGTTTGACTGTCTTAGGTACCTCACGTAACTGGAGTCATGCAGCATTTATCCTTCTACAACTGGCTTATTTCATTTAGTATAATGTCCTCTAGGTTCATTCAGGTTGTCACAAATGGCAGAATTTCCTTCTTTTTTGAGGCTGAATAATATTCCATTGTAAATTTGCCTTGCATAGATTTTAAGAACATTACAGAGTTGAGGAAACTGAGTCTAGTTTGGGGAAGGGACTTCTTTAAGGTCACATGGGTTCTTTACCCTTGAACCAGGAATGATGCTAATTTCCCTCCTTATCTTTTCTCAGTCTGTTTTTCCATCTGAAACATGGTAATAATAGCACCTACCTCATGGGTTGTTAGGCTATTTATCAAACACCCTGGGCAGGATACTGACACCCAGTGATATTTATTACTGTTAGTTTTTTACTTCCTTCCATCTTGATCTGGTTCCTGTTGAGTGTTGAATAAGCTCTTTACATGGTGCTTCGTGTGGTGCCTTTAAAATTGGGAGTCTACTATAGTAAACTCAAAATGATTTTATAAGTTTATCCTAAATTAGAAACCACTTTGTATTTAGAAATCAGTAATAGCAGGGGATAAAGGTCTAAGAGAAATTTATGGTAGAAAAACTTAAAATTGAAAATGACACCAAAATACAGAGCATTCACTATGTGCCAGGCACTGGCCCAGATAATTACACATAATAACTCATTTAATCCTCACAACAACTCTATGAGGTACCGTGTTTCCCCGAAAATAAGACCTACTCATAAAATAAGCCCTAGCAGGATTTCTAAGCATTTGCACAATATAAGCCCTACCCCAAAAATAAGACCTAGTGATGGGCGTGGCTACGCAGCGTATCTGCACAACCCATGCATTTCGTCGCGGAGCGGTAAAGAAGACCAGCAACCCTTCTCATCTGCCCCATGAGAGCTCTATTGCTCGACATGAGAGACTGGGGCCAATGGTTCTAAAGGAAATAGAGTCATA
This sequence comes from Cheirogaleus medius, assembly GCA_008086735.1. Classification (NCBI taxonomy): domain Eukaryota; kingdom Metazoa; phylum Chordata; class Mammalia; order Primates; family Cheirogaleidae; genus Cheirogaleus; species Cheirogaleus medius. Next base: position 62,503,390 of record VBSM01001124.1, read on the forward strand.
AGAAATTCAGGATGGAATTCGGGGTTCGGAGAGTGATGATGATGTTCCAGAAGAAGACAACTTAACTATATTTGAATAAATGTAGATTGTTGTACCATACTTAAAAAAAATAACACATCCCCTGAAAATAAGCCCTAGGGTGTCTTCTTGAGGAAAAATCAATATAAGACCCTGTCTTATTTTCAGGGAAACACGGTACTGTAAAGCAAAAGCTTTGTGATATTGTCATAGAAGCAGACTGTTATATGTGAAGAGGACTAATTTCTTAGTAATCTCTTGCTTTTAAATTGCATGGGGCACTGCTTAAAAAATAAAAGCAATGTGTGGTCTAATTTTTTCGCATTTTATAAGCATGATTTTTTTTCTAGTATCTTAGTCTTTTAAAAAGACATCTTTCCACTATGATGAATACCAGTCAGACATAAAAATATATAATAATATATAATTTGGCAGCCTAGTACCGTGGAAATGTGGAAATGTTTAGAAATTAAACCACATATAGATTGTTGTACTGTACTTAAAAAAAAACCACATCCCCTGAAAATAAGCCCTAGGGTGTCTTTTTGAGGAAAAATAAATATAAGGCCCTGTCTTATTGTCGGGGAAACATGGTAGGTATTATTACCTCCTATTTTGCAGATGAGGGAAACCGAGATATAGGAAGAAGTTAATAACTTGCCCAAGATCACACAGCTAGTAAGTGATGGAATGAGGATTCAAACTCACACAGTCTGGATTCAGAAATTCTACTATTGACTTCTGAATTGAGTCTTTGGCCCTTGTCAAAATTATTTTTTAAAAAATGTAATAATATAAAAGCTCAGTTCAACTCTCGGAATGCTGATCTTTTACGAAAACGCTAGTCTAGAGACCAGAGACTTGTCTACTGACCAGGGAAGCCAAGAACCCCTTGCATAGCTGTGGGATCAATAAATGTTCTTGACGATGAGAAAACAGAAATGGTTATCACTATTTACAAGACAAAATGGACAGCCATCTCCCCGTGGGCAAAGTGTGTATGCAGGAGAGGCACTATTGTCAAATTCTCCCAGTGTTACTTCTGATTCAAATGGAACCATGTTTTCTGCTTCTCATTTGTAAACTGGGACAAATACCTGCCCTGCCTGGCAGAATCTCAGGAAGGTTAAATAAGTCGACATGAGAGTGCTGGGCAGGGAGGCTTCATTATGATGATCCAGGGGCAGGGATTGGCCTTTCTGCCCTTCAAAGGCTCTTAGAATGCTTCCTTCTCCTCCACTCCCTCCTCTCCTCATCTCACACCAAACCTTCTATTTCCTCGTTTCCTAAAGTATCATTCCCTCGGAGTAGAGGAGGGATCATAGCCAGAGGACTACAGGGTGCCACGGGGGTGGATTTTAGCAGAAGCATTTTGAAGGCTGAAAAGGCATGAAGCCAGCAGATGGCCAAAGTTCCCAATATGCTTACGTCTTCTGGGCAACTGCCCGATAAATTGCCAAATATTTTCATAGGCAAAATGTCACTTCTTCCTGCTTGACAGAATCTATGCAAATTGACCGCTGATTTGTCTTATTCCAAGAGGCCCATCGGTGTGAGGTAGGGGAGGGAGAGGGGGGACAATGTAAGTGTATTCCTCACTGTGACTTCCCAAGTCCTCAGAGGACCAAAGAAATTTGGATTGATAACATAGAGCCTGGTGTCCCTCCATTTTTTAAACACTTGGTTGCCACTGATTCCACTGGCAACAGTGGAGAATGTTATCTACTTAAGGAAATATGCTGAAGCTCACCTTTCTGAAACCACTCTTGATCCTCCTGGGAAGAACTAAGGACTTTCTTCCAGTGGTGTGCTGAAGCTAAGGTAACCAACTGTTTAACTGCCCAGGACTGAGGGGGTTCCTGGGATGTGAGGCTTTCAGTGTTAAAATTGAGACAGTTCCAGGTACACCAGGATGGTTGGTCACCTTAGCTGGGGCTGACTTTGCAAGCTTGCAAAAGCCAATTGTGTGCAACTCTTCCCAACACTGTGTTTAACGAGGTCTCATTGGTAACTTGAAATCAGCCATGGTGAAAGTATTTTCACCATGGAAATTGGCAAACACCACAGATCAGGTTTTAATTTTCCCCTGGAGAGCTGGTTGTGAGACATTTTCTAGCACACCACTGACTTTCTCTTTTGTGCTTACACTCCGTTCTAGAGACTTCTATCAGAAGTCTCTTAGAGATACATTACTGTACCTATTTACTAGTCTGTTTCTTTACCTAGCTTGCAAGCTTTTTGGAGGCAAAGTCTGTGTCATATTCCCTGTCATATCCACAGCACCTAGCACAGTGCCTGGCACACTGTAGGCACTTGATAAATGTTTATGTATTAATGAAAGTTCAGATGAATGGATGGAGTAAGTCTTCTCTGCAGCCATGAGGCATTTCTCTTCCCTTCCAGAGCAGGAGGAATCTTCTTCCTTTGTATGTTACAGAATACACTAAATGCCTTTCCCTTTGCATGCTGGCTTTGCTCCAGTTTGTATTAATGGCAGGGGTCATTGCAGTAGTAGGGACAGAGGTGGGGAGAAGAAAACTTATTCAGCTAGACATCTTGAGCTAAGAATGATGTCAAGCCTTCTAGGGTGATGAAGCAGAGAGAATGAGAAGATAAATAGTAAATGTAACCAGGATATCTGGAAGGGCTCAATCACACCTCACCTGGAGGAACAACAAAAATCACAAATGAAAGTGAAGTCCTAAGACTTTCAGGAGTGAAACAGTCTGAGCTATTAATAAGCAGAGTTTGGTGCTCTTAGAACAAGTACCAAATGGAGGAAATAATAGACTGAGGAAGATGACCTGGCCAAGATATAGATTAGTGGCTTTTCAACCCTGGTTGCACATCAGATCATTTGGGATGCTTTAAAATATACACGTCTGTGTCTCCCAACCTGGTACTACTAAATCAGAATCTCTGAGGTATAGGTATATGCCAGATATAGGTATTTTTATAACTCCCCAGACAATTCTAAAGTACAGCTAGGTTCGAGAACCATTAGTCTGAGAAAAATTAAAAACTTTCCCTATTGACATCCCAGTGAAGAAGGAAGACAACTTAAAAATGTGCCAAGGATTTGCACAGGTAAGAAATCCTAGATCTTATCCAAGATGCTAAAGATAAAGGCAGGAGGTTTATCATAAAATCTTACAGTGGAAATTAAACCTAGGTTTTTCCAACTTGGTAACATGGAACACTGAAGGCATTAAAGCCCACTGGATCTCCAACTGGGAATGGAATTATTTTTTAAATTCTATCTCAGCTCTTCTGATTCAGTCTTTACTTGGTGATAGTGTGTCTTTCATACTTGTCTAATCCAGGGCTTGGCAAAGTATAGACTGTGGGCCATATGCAGCCCATCACTTGTGTTTGTCAATAAAATTTTATTGGAATATAGCCAACCCATTCATTTACATTTGGTTGATGGCTGCTTTCATGCTACAATAGTAGAGTTACATCCTTGTTCCAGAGGCTATGTGGCCCACAAAGTCTCAAATATTTATTTTGTGAACTCCTGCTCTATCCCATGAAAATAGGTCTTTTTCTAGTCAGAGAACAGGTGATGGGATCTGAGCCTTCAGCTGGAAACACCAAATTTTGTTAGAATTTAATACATTGTTTGTTGCTTTCGTTTAGTTATCTACATTTATGTCAACTGATACTAATGTCCCATTTATGCTACAAATATGAAGTTTCCTTTTAAGATAAATTGATTTATATTTTTAAAAGTTAGTAGATTTAAGGAAGATAATTAATAGAACTATTAGAACAGATGACAAATATATTTGGCAACAATCACGAAGGTCCTACTTAAGTTAGAAGCCTAGAAAACATGGAATGTATCCAATTCTCTCATTTTACAGATAAAAAAACTGAAGCCTGGCTGTTAAGTCATCTGCCCAGGGTCACCCACTTGCTTACAGAAAAACCCAGACTCCCATCTCTGTCAGGGAAATGTTCTTTTACCTCTAACTGGTTACACATTTGTACTCTGAAGCCATTTATTGTACTATGAAAGTTCACGAATTTAGAGCCATAAAATATCCTGCTAACATTTCCACAGACATGGTTAGTAGAGATTGATGAGCACATTGAGACAGAATAGAGGGGTCATTCACATCTTAAGCATAAATCTTGGGTGATTAGTGACATATCGATTTCATTAAGTTGATTGTTTCTTGGGCATGGTTTCCTTGGGATAATAAATTTGATAAAAAGTCTTGCTTTTTTTTTTAAAATAAAAATCCACTTAAATGCTTGTTAGCACAAAAAAAGTAAAACTACTAAATAGAAAAAATATATTTTCAGTATACTTTGTTGGGTATATTTAAGCACAGTTTGAATCTTGTAAGAATATTTGGTATTTTATTAGGTAGTTATTATTCTATTTTCATTAGGAGTCTCCATGATCACACCAACTAACAGCAAAGCTGACTTAGAGCTTCTTCCCACTTGGGCCCCAAGTGGGAAGGTTTATTAATTGTGGGGATAGATCAGAGAGCGGGGAGGGAAGCCTGAGCTCTGCCTACCTTAGGGTGCTGGGAACGTTACAGAGCTGTTCGTTGCTGTTGGACCCTCCTTTCAGAGATGCAGCTTAGCAGTGACATATGTGACTATTAAGTGATTGGCCATCACTCCGCATGGGTGGGAATATTTGTATCATTTCACAAACAAAGCTGAATGTAGAAAAATATCCATTTGGATCAGAGCTCAACATGATTAACCATGCACTCTGAAAAATGAGTGTAACTTTTTAGATTAAAAAATGGCCTTTCTTCTGCATTTGAGATTACTTCTATGTTGGTATTTTAGCACCTTTTAATAAAGATTGGTATAGTTAGGTCATTTTCCAGAAAGATGAGCTTTCTTAGGCTGTGCTGTCTTGGTTATACATGCTGATGTGATATTTACCTATCAAAGGTGACTGCAGGATAGAGCAGGAGCAAAGACACCTGATTTTAAGGTTCTTCAACATTTAGTGTCTTAATGCTGTGGGCATCATTGCTCCCGAAGGTACTGGTGACATACTCAGAAGTGTAAGCACTGTGACTGGCCTGCCATGTGCTGAGCTCTGGTATGGGGAGTCTGAGTGGGGCAGCCCTTTTTGGGGGGCTACACTCACCAGAGGAGAGGTGAGCACAACAGCTCGTGATTCTTCCAGCCAGTGTCTTTCTGCAGAGCCCTGCCCATCAAGGCAGGGAAACCAGCAGCTCCCAGCCCTGCAGCCTTCATACTAAGTGTTTTTGCAGTGAAACCTTTCTCACCTTGGCCTTCAGAAATTACCTATGGGCTCACAGTACTGAGAAAAACTGCCACCTGTCAGCTGTTGCTGTCATCAGCAGGAGGCAAGGGTCAGTCTTCAAGAGGAGCTGACATTTCCCCTGCGATAAGAGAGGGAGTGAGTGCGCAGAGTGTCTGGGCCCGAGGGCAGGAATGGCGGTGGCTGGTAGAGCTCCAGAGGGATGGACATTATGGGAATGTCTTCTGCCCCATGGCCTCGCTTTCCCATCTGAGCAGTGGTTCTCAAATCAACCAGGAGCGATTTTGTCTCTCAGGAGACAAATGGCAATGTCTGGAGACATTTTCAGTTATCACAAATAGGGGAGTGCTAATGGAATATTGTGTGATAGAGGCCAGGATTCTGCTAAACATTCTACAACGCACGGGCAATGGGCAACTCCTCCTGCCCCAAGCAAATAATTATCTGGGACCAGATGTCAATAGGGCTGAGGTCTAACGTGTCCAGGGTCTACAGCTTTAGCCTAATGGTTGTAAAAATTCTGTCAACATGTCTCTTTAAAAGGTCTTGAGAAGGCTGAGCCTCTGGTGGTAAATGGCCACAGGAACTGACTAAAGCAAGGCCTCTGGTCACCAAGAGCAAATTGCTGTGATTACAGAAAAGGGAAGATTAGAAGTGGACCATTGATGTCTGTCTTTCTTTAATTTTGTTGGCAAAGTAACCCAGATGACAAATCTGAAAGATGGATATGAGATTAAGGCAACTAGGAGGAAGGGTTTGAGTTGAGGTCAGTCCAAACTGAGAAGCCTGTCGTCACCTCCTGCTTCCTGTCTGCGTCAGTATTGTTGTGGGCAACACAGCCTACACTGGCAGAATGACATGGCTCTGTGACATCTCCATTGACTCATTCTTAGGGGCCCTTTAGTGCTGTGTTGGATTGGAGAACTTGGAGTTTCTACTAAAGGCGGAATAACATTTATTATCTGGAAACAAGATTTTGTGTCCTGGGGAACAAGACTGTCTGCTTTGAGGTTGTCCCCAGATTGTTCTGGGAGTCAGAAACCTCTGAAGAGTACTAAACTTCCAGATATCCAATTACTGCTGTATTGTATCATCAAATGTGAACTTGGAGGATAAGGTGGTTTTGGAGAGAAGATTGCTATATCTCAACCGTGAAAGGAACCATGCCTCTAGGAGTTATGAAAAATGAAGCACGTTTTTCATTAGAAAAGGATTATCCATTTCCTTCTTATATTGCCAAAGGCCGTCTTTTGCCAATTCAATGAGAGTATAAACTTGGGATTCATTACTTGCAGAGAAAAAGGAGGCTAGTGTACTCTGGAATCCTCAAGTGTCAATGATAAATGGCCAGATGGCATAGAAAAGAGAAAATATCGGGGGCTGAGCTGGGCCATCGTGGCATCAGATGTGCAGTGTAGCGGGATATAACCAACAATATGTGGACAAGTTCTGATTTGCTGAAAAGGAAACAAGGTAAAATGGCTAAATTTGCTTTGAGCAAATTTCTGTCTCAATCATCATCAAAACAATGAATGTTATTCTTTACCCTGGTATGAGAGTTTAAATATGCATTGGCTCCACACCTATTAATTCTTTCTTTAAAATTCTATTTAACATTTTTATCTTCCTTTTCATTCCCACGACAACCATCCAAGCCCCCATTCTTTGGAAAGGTGAGTTATTTTTCTGCCTTTCTATCTAATCCCCAAGTCTTCATTCTATTTCTATTTCAGTTATCCAATAGTATTAGTAGTGGTAGTAATAACAGTAATATTAATAAAAATAACAGTTATAGGAAAGCAGTGCTGATGGAGCAATATACCCCATGCTCAAGGATAGATAAGGCCAACCTTGGCCACGGTGATCATCCACAGGGTAGGTACATGACCCAAGCCAACAGGAGCTATGTAGGGCCTTGGAACTCTCTGTGATGTCTGAGCCACCTGTGGCCATGCCTCTCTCTTATTAACCCCTTTCGCTTCCCACACCATTGAAAATAAAAAGCCCATTTTCAGTAGGAGAGAATGAGCCAACACAAAGAAAGGAAAGAGGAGAGAGAGAGAACGTGCTAGCTGACAAATGACAAGCCCCGCCCCAAGGATGAATCATGATTCGTGGCTCTTCTCTTCCTCTTTGCTAGTCTAGGGTTGGGCCTTTGACCAGTTCTGGCCAGTGAGATAGAAAGAGATATCTGCTTGGAGCTTTTCAGAAATATTTTCCTCATTGATAGGGGAGTATACATGAGGAGACAGGCACTTTTTCTCTGTCCCCTTCCTTCTTGCTTGTGGCTTTATCATGTGCAATCATTAACTTGAACACACGACTGTTATCGTGCAGGCTTGAGGGGAGACATTGCCAGTCTCGAGGGTGGCAGGATGGAAAGGCAGAAATAGTTTGGGTCCTTAACGATGTGACTAAATTGCTGAACCAACCCTGGAATCATCTCCTTTCAGAATTCCTGTGAGGGTTGACAATGAAATGTCTTTGTTATTTAAGCCACTGTGAGTCCTGTGTGAATTTATACTTCCCAAATTACCTCAAGCCCAGACTTCTCTTGAGTTTCAGATCCAGGTACCTGCTAGGTGTTACACCCAGGTGTACACAGATGTCTCAAACTCAGCAGATCCCCAGACCAAACTTAATCTCTCACTTTGCCTTGTAGCCCTGTGATGCACCTCCACTCACCTGGGCACACAGCTAGACACCTGGGATTCCTCTGTTGTCTTCCTCTGTAGTCTTCATCTTCCCTCACCTTCCATATCCAATCAGTCAGCAAGTTATGTTGGGTTGACCCTCCAATCTGCCCTCTTCTCTCTAATTCCATTGTTGCTGTTTTAGTTGGGCGATGGAGGGGCGGAGGGTCTTCCTTTCTCTCCAGGGCCACTGCCTCCCAAGTGTTTAACTTGCCTCTGGTCATGTTTCTCTCCAAACATTTTGCCACCAGCATTCAGCCTTGCCTATTCAAAAGCAGCTCTAACATTTGTCGCTCCCTTGTCTGAGATTGGTTAAGGCTTCCCTATGCCTACGGCAGTGGTTCTCAAAGTGTAGTCCCTGGACCAGTAGCACCAGCATCACCATCACCAGGGAATTTGTGAGAGATGCACATTCTCAGGCCCCACCTTAGAGTGTCCTGAGTCAACGCTCTGGGAGTAGGACCCAGCTCCCTGTTTAAATAAGCCCTCTAAGAAAATCTGATGTGCTAAAGTTTAAAACCACTACTAGTCTAAGGTAATAGAGCCCAATTTCCTTGGTATAGTGGGTTAAATAGTGTTCTCCCCAAATTCGTGTGCATGTTTTTTTTGAAACAGAGTCTTTGTAGATGTAATTAGTTAGGGATCTCAAGATAAGATCATGTTGGATTTAGAGTGGGTCCTAAATCCAATGACTGGTGCCCTTATAAGAAAAGAGAGAACCTAGAAACTCAGAGACACATGCAGAGGAGAAGGCCACCAAGGCAGAGATCGGGGTTACATTGGAACAAGCCAAGGAGCCACCAGAAGCTGGAAGAAGCAAGAAAGGGTATGTCCCCAGAGCCTTCAGAGGGAGCGCGACTCTGCTGATGCCTTGATTTCAAACTCCTAGACTTCAGAACTTGGGGAGAAGAAATTTCTGTTGTTTGAAGCTACCCAGTTTGTGGTATTTTGTTTGGCAGCCCTAGGAAACCAATACACTTGGCATAGCATACAAGGGCCTCACCCATGTGCACCTGTCTACTACTCTCAACTCCTTGTTCATCAATATTTCTACCAAAAATAATTATGGAGTGCCTGTTATGTGTCAAACCCAAGGCATGCAGCAACGACTAAGACACAGTGTCTGCCCTGCAGACGCGCACAACCTAGGGACAGAGGATGGCAGCTCCATAGGCAATTGCTGTGCAAATGTACTAAGTGCTTGTCATGGCTAAAGCTACCCACGCCCACAGCACTCATCATCTTGTGGCTCTGTGAACATACCTGCTTCTCTCTACTCTCTTTGCACGTGCTCCTGCTCTATGCAGAATGCCCTGCTCCACTTTAAGATCTGCTTCTACTCATTTTTCTTGTGCAGAATCACTCCCTCTGCTGTATTATTTTTTAACTTTGCTATGATGGCCACATTTCTATTAGTGCATCCATCACACATCATTATAATTCTGTCTGTATCTGCCTCTCTCAGGAGACTGTGAGCTATTTTGAGGGCACAGACTGGGGTCTTTTTATCTTATTCCTCTTTGAATCTGCAGAGCCTCAAACAGTACCTGGCTTGTGGTGGATTCTCTGAAAGAATATGTTGAACTGAACTGGACTTGTAAAGTCGATTGCAAGAATGGATATGGGCTTCCTTTCTCTGTGCTGGCAGAAAGACTCTTTTCTCAGCCGCCTTCTCCTGGTGCAGCCCCAGGATGAGAGCTGGGAGAGAGGGCAGCCCGGGTGGGCAGGGTGGGAGCAGAATGGGGAAGTTCCCTGGGTTGCATTCAGGGTGAGAGGAAGGTGTGGAGACATGTAGGCTTTCGATGCCATCATCTGGGCATCCCTGCAGGTTGAGTGCTGGGAATGGTCCATAGCCAAGGCTGGTGTATTGCTGTAGCATGGGCCTATGAGAGGTTTATGCTTCAACTGTGGTCCTCAAACTTGAGCATACATCAGAATCACTGGGAGGGCTTGTTCAGATGCAGGGTGCTGGACCCCATCTCCAGAGTGTCTGATTCAGTAGATCTGGGGTGCAGCCTCAGAATTTACATTCCTAACAGGATCTTAGGTTACACCAATAACACTGTTTAGGGGACCACATTTGGAAACCACTGCATTAGAAGAATACCTGCCATAATATCCATGGCTCTCAACTTTGCATACACACTAGAATCACTTGGGGAGTTTTAAAAACACAGATATCGGAGCCACACCCATGAATTGGTCTAGAAGTGTGACTGGATATAGGGATTTGAACTCCAGCTGAGCAAAACACTGGTTGGTTAAGGCTCATTGAGAAAATGTAACTAATGGAGGAATTCATCAAACTTTTACTGAGCATTTGCTGTGCAGCAGGCATTGTGTTGGTGATGGGGGTATAAAGACGAAAAAGACCCAGTCCCACCCTCAGGACACTATCCGTCCAGTGTGGAGCAGGCATACTAAACAAATGGTTCTAAAACCACATGGGAGTGGAGCGGTGGAGTTATACACAGAGCATTATGGAAGCCCCAAGGAAGAGCATCCAGTCAAGCTTGGAGGGGTGAAGAGGGTAAAGAGGAAATGATAAGGTGATGACCCAGTTCAACAGTTTTAGAACACCCAATAGGCTAGCTTCTATTTGCTATAATATGAAGCTTTATTGAACCCAAAGCATCGTTCAAAATTTGTGCCTAAATCCAATTCCATGCTGTATCTCTTACTAGATGTCCAACCTTGGAGAAAGTACCTAACTTCCCTTTGCCTCACTTTCCCCATATTTAAAAGCGGAATAATAAGAATGTCTCCCTCTTAGGATTGTTGTGAGGACTAAATGATGTAATGTATGTGAAGGGCTTGGTAGGGCGAAGAGCTCAAACTTCCAGGACCTTGGATCATGTCCTCACAACATCTCACAGTCTGCTAAACACTTGGTAAATTGTCAGTTATTATCGTTAGCATTTCAGAAGGTCCCATTTAAACCCGCAGTTAAGCCATCATCATTGGGTGTTTTAGTTTTGGTTCTTGTGCACAGAAATGCAGCCGTGCATGCTGGGATGCACAGCACCCCCTCCCTACACTAAGTGGCCCCAGCCATCTACGACGTTAGGATTCTTGTGTAGATGTTTCAGTTTGCATGTTCTTCCTTCTATCAGGGTATCTGTCCTTCCAGTGTATCAGTGTAAGAAGTGGCAGGCTTCTTACCACTTCTTTAAAATGGCTGCTTTTTATCTACCATAGACATGAAATCCAAAAAGCCAAGATGTATAATTGTGTCTAAAATATAGCTAGACTTTGAATGAGAGACTTGTCTTTAAATGAAGAAGCTATGCCTTAGTGCATGTCATGTGTTGACATCAGAGGCCCTCTTTGTTTCCTCCTGTGCTCACAGTGGTGTTCTGAGGGAGAAAAATTTCTTGATGACGGAGGTATGATGGCATGGTCTATGCCGCTTTCTGCTCAGGGTTCACTGTGTTTTCTTTTGGTTTGGGAGCACAGTTTACTGCGCACTCTTGGTTAAGACCATGCTTACTTTGATTCCAAAATCCCAGCCACATTATTACCTGCCTCCAGAGCCTGCCTTCTTTTCTCAGGAATCTGAACCTATTTCCCACCCACCATGCAGCTCCCAGGTATCCTTGGTTCACCTTCATCTGAGCTCTCCTGGTGTTCACTTGACATAAGTCCCAAGCTATTCTCCATTTGAGACAATATTTATGTTTGCTAAATATTGGCACAAATAATCAATAAGCTTGGTATGTTCACAAACACCGTGGCAGATCGCTGAACAGATGTCCTAACATTTACACATTGGTTTTCATTTATGGGCATGTGCGATGACATCTGCTTTCGTCAGCGGTGGGCAGAGATGTCCTTGTACGGCTAGTAGTATGCTCCAATTCAGTGTTTCTCAAACTCTGCTGCACATTAGAATCACCTGGGAAGCATTTACAACTCCTGATGCCTAGACAACTACCAGACCAACCAATTCAGACTCTCTGGGGGTGAGAGGCAGGCATCAGTGGCTTTTAGAATTCTTTGGGTGACTTGAATGTACAGGCAAGTTTGAGAACTTGTTCCCCAGTCCAGTGCTTCTAAGACTTTAATGTGCAAGAGAATCTCTTGAGGATTTTGTTAAAATGCAGATTGCGAGTCCATAGGTCTGCAAGGACCTGAGATTCTGCATTTCTAACAAGTGCCCAGGCAATGCAGATGCTGCTGCTAGTCCAAAGGCCACACTTTGAGTAGCAAAGGTGTAGTCCCTTCTAGTGTCTGTGCATTAGCCTTGCAAATCACTTCCTAGAAATCCTTAGTCCTTTTGAGTTTGTGATGATGTCCACGTTTATCAACAGCTCTTCTGGGTCTTGCTCCCTCCCTGTTGCTCTGCCTGTAATCCTACACTCCTATGGAAAAGTAATCTCAATATTGATCTCAATTCTCCATTTTCTTCCGATAGTGATTCTCTTGAAAACAACCCACACAATAGAAGAGTCATCTAGCTAAACCTAAGAGGATTTTTCTGTGAATCTTATTTTTCTGCCTATACACACTATCTGCAAAGCTCACTGAGCACAAGGACATGTCCTCCAGGCTAAGCAAACTCTTTGAACATTGTGAGCTAGCAAATGATCGTAACCCAGTTTCTTGGTTATTACTGCTCCAAATAGGTTAGTCACAAACACTCAGTCTTCAGTTTAAAAAAAATTGTTAGTGATGATGAAAGAATTGGGAAAAGCACAAAGTAAAAGTAATTTTTAATTTCAGGATTGGCTAGAATTCCAGATCATAATATGTTAGAAAATGTAATTTCCTGGCCAATATTCAAATGGCTTTTCAGCAATATTTGTCCGTTATCTACAGACCCTAGTCTGTGGACATATTCCTGGGGAATCAAAACTTTTCTAGGAGATTTTTAGAAGCATATTTAATATTTTTAATGTATTTAATATAAAATATACAGATTAGCAGGATGACCAAGTGCTGGCATATGATTTCAATGCCTGCATTTGTGTTTCTATTCGTGATTGTTTATATGTAAATAGCCATACTTTAATTGTTTCAGGCTAATGATATAAGAATAGAGAACAGAGGAGGTTTGATAGAAACATCACATGTTTGAGCCAAGAGGAGGCCCACTGGCATTACAAGGAGTCTTACAAACAAAAGTTTCTCAGTAGATTGAATGGAGAAATGTGATAGAACTAATAACTCACTCACCACATCTATTTTAGACTTGCTGAGACTCAAAAAGTCAAATCAAATCAACATGAAATGAAACCAAAAAACCAAGCATTAGCGCAATCAAGACCGTTTTATATTGAGGATAGCCATTTAATCTCAATAAAATAACATTGTCTATTATATTAAGTTAATAATGTACATTTAAATATCATTGACTTGTATTTCATTAGTATTTACTTTGTAAATTTGTTGTGGTTGTGTAGTTGTTTCAAAACCACCAGCATTCTACTTTCAAGTTTGTACATATTCAAGTAACTTTCTAATGCAAATAATTTAAGCATTACTAGGACAATTTTTTGTTCTTCAAAAAGGTTTTGCGTTTACTTTTTAAGCATGTATTCATTCCTTGTGCACATGTTAAATTCCCTTACTATTTTCTCAAATGTCCTAGTGGTTATAGTGTAGCCTCATACACTCGATCCCACGGGGCTATTAATAAGACATTGCTGAGAGCATAAACTGAGCCCCTAGAAGATTACATTTTTACATTAGCTGCAGATATTGTGACATATATTTTCCAGGGAAAAATTTCCCTGTTTGGAAGTCATGCCCAATGATCAAATTTTCAGCTGGTGGCTCATGGCAGGTCCAACATGACAGGTCATTGGTGCCTAATACTGGGCCCTTGAGAGAGCAGGGACATACCTATGATTTGGAGGGAAATAAAAGTGCTTACGGGCTGTGAGGCCTCTGGCTCTCCATTCCCCGATGGGTAGCTGAGAGGCTGCATGACTGCCGAGGGTGGGGTGTCCCTCTTGGGCAACTGGCGACTGCCTTCTGAGAGGGAGTAAGACTGGCTCTGAGAATTCAGAAAAGAAATACATAAAAATGATGGCCCATTCTCAAAGGCCAGCTGCCTCAAGGGGGTGACTTTCAAAGGACAAAATTGTCTTCCCAAGCAGCTAATGCAGCAGCCAATTATTATGCCTGAGGTCCTCTGCATCTATCAGAAGTTACTTCCAAAGCAGCTTTCAATTTCTCTGAAAGATAAACTGAATGGATGGCTCATAATCGTGGCTAGTATGAAAATATTATTTACAGATGATTTTCAAAATAATGCTTCTCCTCAAAATATCTGTAGCTTTGTAAACTTCTGAGCACAGGTTTAATATATAGCAAAGCAAAAACCTTACAGATAAAGTAACAGTTTACAGAATATTCCGGAGTTTTATTCTCTTTGCTGCCAGTGTACATGCACTATACCATTCTTGCTGTGGGAAGCTGCAGTAGGTGCACAAAACTTTATAAAACATTCTTCTTGGAATAGCTTTGATATACATTTTTTTCAATATCCAAAAATCAAGATCCAACTCTGATCTGTCTTGTGTGTAGTTGGTTCCAAATGGTACCGTTTTAGTTGGTTTTTAATCTTTAACAATTTATAGACACACTATTCACCAGCCTAAACATTTCAAAATACAAGTATTAAGTCTATTCCATGAGTATTTGCAAATATCTGAATGTTTGATGCAGTTCAGAAATAATATTGGAATGCTTTTACTTTTCAATCCAAATTATATGGCTTTATGGGAGTATTTTTACTGTGGTCTACTGTATACTTGCTACATGAACCTTTCTTTCCCACGAAACTCTGAATGAACACAGTCTATGGAAGTTTTACACAGCTTTGCTACAAACTAGCAGCTTTAGTCATACATTCCACAGATACGTATTAACCATTTGCTCTCTGCAAAGCCCGTTTATTGCCTCATTTTAAGCACTTCTTTCTCTTTAGCCCCTTCTAAGAGATTTTTGGCCAATTGGGAAAAAATATATTCCAAATTCATTTTAAAAGCATGGTGTGCCATTGCTAAAACTAATAAAAAAGAGCATAATCATATTGATAAAGTATAAAAGTATCAGTCATGATTTCAGAGGTTAAATCCTTCCACATGCTAACCAAAATCAAAACTGATTCCCAAAGGCAATGAATACTTACATGACGATTGCCCATTTTCGTTCTTCTAAGATGGCTGTTCTGTATTTCATTAAGAGATCAGCCCTGCTACAGGCACAGTTTATGACGGTTTCCCCAGGGCATATCTCTTGCGTTTAATAAGTAACTTTTGGCATCGAATTTGAATACATTGTTGGAGATGGGCAGGGAGTGGCCCTAGTGACAAATGAGCTTAAACTGCCCAAGTTGCCTTGGTAGGCCATCTTTTAAAAATAATATACTTTGTAATAATTAAAGCTTAGGCTTTTTAAGTTGAATAACTTATTCACAACTGAAAGACTAAACCTGTCTCACTTTTGATTATTGAAGGTGTTATGCTTTGATATTTTGGGTGTTATATTGTTGAAAATATTATGCTTTTATATTTTGGGCATTCATTTAAAATTTTATGCCTTTTAATAATAAAAACATTAACTAAATAGACTAAAAAAAACCTTACTATTTTATTAACATCACTATTATTATTACAGATAATTTTTTTGAAAGCTACATTGAGTTATACTAGATCATTTTTACAACTTAACTAGTTTTTAAATTTAAAAAGTAATATGTGCAGATGGTAAATTTTTTCTAGTAATACAAAAAGGTACCATGAAAAGTAAGCCTACTGACTTTCTGTCACTCCCCCCAGAGGTTTCTTGTGAGTCCTTCCAGACATGGTCTATGCATATACAACCATGTCTGTCTGTCTCTCTATTTACCTGTCTCTCTGTCTCCTCTCTCTGACCTTTTTTTTTTCCTCAAAAATGTGTTTGTACAATGCATTCTGTTTTATTCTTTGTATGTTTCATAACATTGGCACATTTCTTTTTCAGTGGCTGCATGGTAATCCATTATGGATATGAACCAAACCTCATTCCATCAGTCCACTGTTGAAGGTTGTTTTTTGTTGTTGTTGTTGTTTTTTGAGTCAGAGTCTTACTCTGTTGCCTGTGCTAGAGTGCCGTGGCGGCAACCTAGCTCACGCAACCTCAAACTCCTGGGCTCAAGCAATCCTTCTGCCTCAGCCTCCCAAGTAGCTGAGACTACAGGCATGTGCCACCATGCCCGGCTAATTTTTTCTATATATTTTTAGTTGGCCAATTAATTTCTTTCTATTTTTTTTTTTTTTTTTAGTAGAGATGGGGTCTCGCTTTTGCTCAGGCTGGTTTCGAACTTCTGACCTTGAGTGATCCTCCCAACTCAGTCTCCCAGAGTGTTAGGATTACAGGAGTGAGCCACCACGCCCAGTCTGTTTTTTGACATGAATATCTTATACATATCTTTACATATGTTCGCTTGTCTGTAGAATAAAATCTTAGCATGGAATCACTGACCAAAGGGTATGTGCATTTAAAATTTGTATAGATGTTGCCAAGTTGTTCTCTACACAGATATAAAATGCTGGACCACTCTCACAGACCAGCTGACCCACGAAGCTTTCTTTTGAAAGATGAAATTTATACCCACCTATGATAATATGCCAGTTATCATTTCTCAACATATTGGCCAACACTAAATATTATCAAAATTTTTTTCTGTCAATTTCAAAGATAAAAATGGTATCTCATTGTTTGATTTATGTTCTTTCTTCTGATATCCTTAAAACTGTATAATCCCATTTCTTAAAAGCCATTTATATGAATTGTTCTGTAGTTTGCTTGTTCATGTCCTTTGTTCTTTTGATTTATTAGCTTTTTCATGGATTATTTGTAAAACCATGTAAAACACTTTATAATAAAATCTGGGCCTTTGTCAAGTGTAACAACTATTTTTCCCCAGTTTATTGCTTGTCTTTGGTCTCTATGTTTTGAGTGTCTATGCATATGTGAATAAAGTATTAGTTTTTACATATTCAAATATATCAATCTTTTCTTCTTTGACTTGCTTAGAAAAACCTTTTCTACATTAAGTTGCTTAAATCTTCTTGTATATTTTCTTCAAGTTCTTTTAAGGCTTCATTTTCCAAGGCTTATATCTTTGGTCCATTTGGAATTGATTTTGGTAGGGATTAAGGAAGGAAGAGATTCAGCTTAGTTTTGGTTACTCAGTGAATCATAGAGAGTTATTGAATAATTCATCTTTCCTTTATTGGTCTAAGATTCTACTTTTATTTGATGCTAAGTTTCCATATAACAGAGAATTAAAATTTTATTTAGGTTTATTAAATTTTGATTTTATGTATTTATTCTTTTGTTCTTTAACCTCTATCTATTGAGTTCCTTGGATATGCCAATTGATGGAACTACAACAACGAACAAGATGGATATGAATTTTTTCTTCCTAGAACTTACAGTCAAATTCCTATGCAAGAAACAAATATATAATTGTAAATTGTCATATTGGCAATGAAGAAGATAAGCAGGATGCTATCACAGAGATTAACCTGTGTGTGTGTGCATGTGTGTGTATTTTAAGTGGAGATAAAGCTCTTCAAGGAGCTAACATTTAAGCTGTGAATTAAAGGATGAGAAGGAGTCCATCATTTGAAAAGAGAAAGTGTTCCAGATTCAATGTTCTTAGCTTGTGCTAAGGCCCAAAATAGGAAAGAACTTTACAAATTGGAGGAAATGAAAGATGCCCAAAAGACTGGAGACTAAACATGATAAAATCTCTTTCTTCCAAGAATTGACAGTGGAATGGGCAAGAAGATAAAAAGACATAGGTTAAGAACCAATGCTTTGACCACTCATTATTATTTTTTCCCTTAGTGTCTAATTTCTGCGTTACGGTCCCCTGCCTCTTTTTTGCCAGCCCCAGACTTTTTCTAAGGGCCATGTCCTCCCTACCTCACTTCTATGTCACTGACCCTCCTAGAAACTATGATCAATGATGTCCCAGAGGTGAGAAGGTCAGAGCAATTTGATGTGAGCTGCTCATTGTGGAGACAAGTCCTGTTCAAGGGTGTGAGTTACTGAGCACAGGAAATGCCTAGTTAAAGAAGAGATATAGTTGTATGGCTCTGGGATAGTGAAAGAGAGGAAGCTGAGAGATAGACACCTTTTAATTTTCTATATCACTACCCGCACAGACACCTCTTGGTTATTTAGATTTACCCATAGTCAAGTTTCGATCTGACTGAAACAGAGCTATCCCTAGTGTCTTCTCCTCCTGTTTTCCTTCCCAGGTGGACGGCCACTGAGGAAGGTGGCAGGGATGATTCCTGGCAACAGCAGCCTGGGGAAGGAAGGGGCGTTCTTGCACCTTAGGGCCATTTGTGGAGGGTGTGATGGTTGGAGGCCCAGAGGGGAGAAGGAGAGGAACTGCCTGGAAAGAAGAGTGAGGAGACCTCATCTGGGTGAAGAGTGATGGGAGAGGTGTTGTTTTTTTTTTTGTATCATTATAAATATTTAGTGATTATAAATTATAACAGGCGCTGCGTAATGGATTCCTCTGCTAGACTGGGCATATTTATTTGCATCTCTTGGATTTTGGTTCTCTAAGTGGCAATGCTATGCATGGAGAAGGAAGTTGGCAACCTGCACAGAAGTATTTATTTGAGTTGCCAGAATGACTGACAGGGTGGGAGTAGAGCCCGGCCCAGGAATAAAAAACATCCTGCTCTGCATGGGACACTCCCACACAACAGAGAACTGTCCAGTGCCCAAGCCAACAGTGGCCACTCCCATTGAGAAACACCTGTTGGGAGACTCTCCCCCTTCCTTCTTCCTTCTATGTAGGGCTCTAGCTGCAGACCAAGAGCAAGAGTGAACTTCTGTGGCACTCCTGGGCATTTAAAATCTGTAAAATCTGACAGTTGCAATGCTATAAGCTTCATTGTGACACCAGAAAAGTGTGGAAGGTGGAGGATGTACAAACGGACAAGCAGGACCAGAAGAGACAAATCACTTGGACCAGTGCCTTCATTCTACACACTGGAGAACTCAGGTCCTGGGAAGCTAAATGACTTATGAAACATCAGCCAGCTAGTTGGTAGAAAAGCTGGTGGGATGAGAATATATTGTACAGATGCTTCTTTATTTACATGAGGCTATGTCTTGATAAGCTCATTGTGAGTTTAAAACATTGTTAAGTCAAAAATGCATTGAATACACCTAACCTACCGAACATCATAGCTAAGCCTCATCTACCTTAACCACTTTGGTGCGAGTGTCGACTGTAGTCGACAGCCACAGATGAACACACACAGCCGAGCGTCGACTTTAGTCGACAGCCAAAAGCTTTTACTTTTACAGCTTTTATCTCTGCAGTTGCAGTGTGTACGTTCAGCTAATAAGTTACTTCGAATCTGTGACCTTTTAACAAGTCCTTAGTAGGAGTTATTATAGTTATTTTCCTAAAGCTGCCTGTAAAGTAAAACAAGCTTTCAGTGCTTTAAAGCTTTCCTCATCACACAAGAGCAAAACGGATTCGTCGTCAATGCACAGCACAGACTATCGTGCGGACTATGAGTGTCGGCTGTGGGCAAGGTTTCGCGGCCGGTGAGCGCCGTACCGAAGTGGTTAAATGTGCTCAGAACACTTAGGTCAGTGTGCCGTTGGGCAAAATCATCTAATACAAAGCCTATTTTATAACAAAGTGAATACTTCATGCAATTTATTGAATACTATACTGAAAGTGCAAAGCAGAATGGTGGTATGGGTGTCCTTAGAAGAAGGGAAAACGCCATGGGAAGACACAGACACACAGGGAAAAGGCCATGCAACAACAGAGGCAGAGATTGGAGTGTGGCAGCTGCAAACCAAGGAACGCCAAGGATTGCCAGAAACCACAAGAAACCAGGAAGAAGCAAGGAAGGCTTCTCCCCTACAAGTTTCCGAGGGAGAACGGCCTTCCTGCCATGTTGATTTTGGACTTCTGTCTTCCAGACTTGTGAGATAATAAATTTCTGTTGTTTTAAGTCACTCAGTTAGTGTTACTGTATTATGGCAGCCCTGGGAAACCAATACAACTAAAACAAAAATGAAAAAACGCGTTAGTTGCTGTGAGAATCACAGCAAATACATTATGCTACATAATTTGTATTTAATAAAATTTCCATTTAGAAATACTTTGGGGAAAATAGCATATTATGTGATATTAAGACCACAAGTATTTCATACTTTTTGATAGCCATACAGTATTAATTAAAATAACAAAAGCATATAGATACTCATTTTCTAAATATAACAATCAAGCTGAACACTTGCCCGATCTTTCTTTCTGCAGGGAGAATTAATAGTGTTTCATTTATGTAGTGTAATTTAGATAGAACCCTAAAATTGTAGTTTATTTTTAGACTGATATTTTCCTCCACATAAACAAAAGCAAAAACGTTAGTATTTCTGTCATGTTTGCTTATAATCCCCCCCCCAACGTTAGTTAATAAATTCTCAAGAGCAGAGACAGGACTGCTCGACAAATCCCCATGGTGTCTCTATATAATGGCTACTTCATAAAAGTTGTTGCTTGACTAAGACAAAAAGACTTAAATGTGCGGGAAACAATTATAGTTGCTGAAAGCAATTCTATTTCTATACTCCTATACTTTTCCAGTAGCAAAACCCCGGAAAGTCACACATCTCATCTTGCAGGCATAAAAACGAAAACCTCACAGAACGAAATGTCACCTTCAACTCATGGATGTGTTAACAAGTACTTCTTGTCTATTTGCCACATGGAAGGCACTGTGGTGGGCTGCAGGGCGTGTGGAAAATACGGGCACAGCTCCCACTCTACCCTCTCGGATGCTTGTGCTTTAGTTGGGGAAATAAAACATCCATATAAGAAAAACCATATGTTAATTTAATGTCTCATTTTATGGCAGAAAAACCACAGCCCTGGGAGAGCAAAGACCTGGGTTTTAGGCTGGTCTCTGTTACAACCTAAGGGTGATTATGTTGGAGTCTCTGTCTCCAGTCTCAGGTTTCTGCTAAGTAAATATAAGATTTGGACTTCATCTCTACATTTACTTCCAGACCTAAAATATTATGAATAATTTGGGTTTAGGAAGATATATCAGGTAGGACTCTTTGGGTTCCAAGTGACCAAAAATCTGACCACAATGAATTTTTTGCTCACATAATAGGAAAAGGTTGCTAGCTTCAGGCATAGCTGGATCCAGCTACTCCAAAAATATCCCAGGACCCATTGTCTCTCTCCATTTCTCAGTGCTGCTTTCTCCCCTCTCAAAGGAACTCCCCATCTCAAAGGCAAGCTGCCTGCTGGTGCATCCATGTGTTCATCCCTGCAATTCCAAAATGAATGAAAAAGAAATGAGAGCTTTCCTTTCCCATAAATATGAATATACATCCTGGTCTGATTCTCTGACCCCAAATGGGATTCAAACTCATCTCTGAGGTGGTCACCATAGCTGGAGGAGAGGTTTGGAGGACTAGATTACATGCCCACATCTAGACCTGTAAGAGTCAACCCCACCCAAACCATGTGGACCGAGAGTGGGGGAAGGGTGGCTGCCCAGAGAAAATTGGGGTGCTCTCAATAAAAGAGGGTGAATGTGATAGTAGGCTGGCCAAAGAAGAGATGTGCACTACAGAAAGGCAAGAAGAGAAAGAAAAGAGAAAAGGAAAGGAGAGGTCGTGAGGATGGGAGCAGGCAGAAATAATATCCTGTAGGCTGAGAATTGGCATTGGAGCCACCAAAAGAGGAGCAAAGTGCCCTTCCCTTTGGAGCTTTCACTTCCAGTGCAGCTTGCTGTGCATCCTTGTGGGCTGACCTGCCCGTGGTTGGCCACTGCAACGAGCACAGTCAACAGCTGCCCTGGCACCCCCGCAGTGTCTGCTTCTGACTTGCCCTGCCCTGTGGACTTTGTCACTGTGAGCTTGGCTCCAGTGCTGGCTGGCTAGTGGGCAGAGCTCTTTGTCAATGCTTCTGGGGACAGGAACCACCACTTTTGCTCTACACTGTAGAATTTCAGAACCCAGTACTCATTCATTAACACACCTGTATTGATTGCTAAGTGTGGGGTGTTATAGCTTCTGCACCATGATGCTGAAGAAAGGGAGGTAAGCAACAGAGTGCTTGCCCTCCAAGAACTTCAAATTTATTTGTAAGGAAAAAGATATTAAAAATTGCAATTGGAAGTCAGGATATAACTGAAGTATCAGTGACTATTATGTAACTATGATAGAAGCTGGGAAAGAAGAAATGGAGGCCAAAAGGAACGAGGAAGGCTTTAGGGAGTCTCAGGCCTTACTCTGGAGTGTGTGGAGTGGCAAGAACTTGAAAGTGATCTGGGGGAGGGCATGGCGGAGAGAGCACTGGAAGTGGCAGATGCCACTGGGGGATGACCGGGGGTGATCAGGGAGGGGTGCGTGTGTGTTCAAGGGAGAAGCAGAGTGGAGGAGAAATGGAAATGAGGTTGAGGGTGAACACTGGACTCGGCTGCCAGCTGAGGGGGAGCTGTCTAAGGGAATCTATAGTTTTGACTTGGAGCAACTGGGGTTTTGTGCTGGCATCTTCAGCGACAGGGAAATCAGGGAAGGAGCTGCTCCAGGAGGGAAGCATGAAGCTGAGGTGCCGGAAGGACCCAGAGGGAAGAGTTCTGAGGGCAGGTGGAGGAGGCGGTGGCGGGGGGCGGGGGGGGGCGGGCTTGGCTGAGAAGTTAGGGATGAGAACCAGACTGGGGACATCACACAGGGGATGTCAGAGTCTTGGGGGGGCGGATGTGCCGAGGTGGAGCGTGTAGGAAGAGAATAGAAGGCTGAGGACGGGGCCTTGGAAAGCATATTTGGAGGTTGTGAAAAGAAAGAAGCCTTTAAAGAAATCAGAAAACTCATCAGAAAAAGTGATAAAACACAAACAAAATGAAATAAAATCACCCCTCCAAATATCTGGCATTGAGGGGTGCAGCCTGCCTCCCTCCATGCCAGTCCTGTCACTGTTGTCTTTATTTTCCCCATTTACACTTGTTCACCCAGGCTAGGTGTCCCCAAGGATAGTGACTGTGTCCTCCTCCCTTTTCTCTGTCCAGAGACTTTTATGGCACTTGTCACATGGAAATAATGGCAGCAGATGTACAAGATGTCTTTGTTGAATGAGTAACTGAATTCTTTAAAAAGCCATCTGTCATAGGCCAGATTTTGTTATGACAAACTCCAAGGGATACACAAATTTCTTGATCAGAAATTTGATCCATGCAAATATTCCATAAATAAATGAATAGCATGGCTGGAAAACACACACATGCTTGTGTGTGCACACAGGTGTGTGACCATGGGCAGATTTTTCTCACTAGTGCAGGGCAGGAAGACTGAAATTGTCACCTACACACTCAAATATGAATGTGTGTGCGTGTGTGTGTGAGTGATACTGTGATTCTAAAATTCTTTTCCATTTGTACTCTTTTAAAGGAGATTCATTAGCATATTCTAATCCTTGTTTAGTGAATTAAACAGATAATATATTGAGAGACTACTAGCAGGAGCTCTGCTAGGCACTGGGGATTTGGTGGTGACAAGAACAGGTCCAGGCCCTTGTGGGGGTTATATTGTATAGGAGGAAACAGAGAGAAGTACACAAAGGTGCAAACAACATAATTACAAATTGCAAGAAGTGCGATGCTGTGGCAGATATAAACAGGGTGATATGAGGGCAAGCAGTTGGGGAGGCCAACTGTAGTTGAGGCAAGAAAAGAGGCCTGTTTGTACATGAGGGGAGCTAAGACCTGAAGAATGAGAATGGTGCAGTCATCTGAAGAACTAGGGGAACAATTTCAGGCAGAAGAAAAGAGGTCCTGAGGCAGAATGACGAGCAGAAAAGATGTCAGTGTGGCTGGAGATAGGGGGAGAGTGGTATGGAAAAATCAGGGTAGGACTCGTAGATAGGCTATAGTGAGGGGTTGGAGTTTATTTGTAGAGAATGATGAAATCTTCAAAGCGTTTTAGATGGGAGAGTGGCACGAACTGATGTGAGTTAGTGTTGGAAAGACTGGCCCAGCTGGATATAGGTGATGGGTTTCAGTGGGGCGGAGTGAAAGAGACAGGTGAAGAGGTGTTCTCAGTAGACCAGGGGAGAGATGACAGTGGTGTGGACTGAAGAGGCAGGGTTTAGAGATGGGGCAGAGTTGGAAGTGGAACCAAGAGGACTCGCTGATGGGTTGGATGTGGAGACAGAGAGCAAAAGAAAAATCAAGGACGTCTCTCCAGATTTTGGAGCACCTGGATGGCAGGGGTGGTGCCATTAATTGAAGTGAGGAAGACTTGGTGGAGGGAAGAGATTGTGGGGCAGGGGGATAAAGATTTTGGCTTTGATCATGATAAGTTTGAAACTTTGATTAGACACTCAGGTGGAGACCTCAAGCTGGCAGTTGGGTATGGATGATGCCTCTGTCAGAGAGGCATTTGAGAGGTATCAGCACATGTGTGAGTCATGAGCCGGGTTGAGATTACTGCTGGGAAATGTGAGCAGAAAGAACAGAAGAAGAAAGAAGGAGAGGAGAGGAGAGGAGGGGAGGGGAGGAGAGGGGAGAACAGGGGAGGGGAGGGGAGGGGAGGGAGGGAATGTCACCCTGGAGCAGCCTCAGGTGTGTGTCAACACTTACCTGTTGGATAAGGGAAGTGCAGGCAGAGGAATAGTGAGTTAAGAACAGAGGAGAATTATTAGAATGTGGTACCCAAGATAAGAATGGTTCAAGAAGGAAAGTAGTCAACTACATTGATTACTCCAGAGAGTAATTTGAAGCCAGCAAAGTGTCCAAAATATATTTTTAAAAATCAACCTCACAGGTTTTCAGGAACATATGTATAACATGAACAGAAGCAATCTTTTCTCAGATAATTTTATTCTTAATTAATTAATTAATATAAATTCTTATTTAATTAATTTAATTTTAAAAATTGATTTATTTAACTTAATTTGTGCAAAGAGATTTGATTAGAATCAGAGTTGGCCTGATTCAGATACAGGAGATTAGGTGGCTGTTCTGAGGTCACCCCAGGGACCTCCGGCCTCCCTGGCCACCTCTCCATGTGACCTTGCTTCTCTATAATTAGCTGGGTGGCTGTGAGCAAGTCCCTTCCTCTCTATGGGCTTCTATTTTCACAACTCTGAAGTGAGGGAGTAGACCATATAGCTTCTGTCTTAAAACTGTTCTGAGTCTGTGATCCCAACTAGGAACATTTATCCAGCTCTTTCTTATTAAAATGTATTAACATCAATGCAAACATTTCTTTTCATTCTAAAGTTTTGCCTAAGGTTAGCATTGCTTGCATTAATGTGCAAAAGAATATTTTTATTTCTGACTTTTCAAGATTCCAGGCAAAGCAGTGTCAGTAGCAGGACACAAAATCCCTATTTCAGATTCTTATTATTTTTACGGCCTCTTAAAGCCTGTTCTATGTTATAAATTACATTTTCCTCTATGGGGGCACACTACAACCAAGAGGCCTAAGATATAAGACTTCCTTGACTTTTGAACTTCCCCACATTTTGGCTCTATGTTTCTGACTGACTCCAAGATCTGAACTTTCTATAAAGAACATCGATGTTGAAAGTTATTTGTGGTGAGGCCATTTGCTCTGCCAAGGACCACTGCAGGTGTGGGCTGCACTCAGGAGTCTGTGACTAAGCTTTGATTACCTACCCATGGCAAAAGGGAACAACCGAGTAATACAGTCCCATAAAAATCTTTTCTCAGCCCACTTTAGATCTCTTGGATATTCCCCAACTATCTTTAAATAAAGGCCATAGAAAATTGTAGTGTAAGTCATGCATAGTGATAACAAATAAATGATGAATAGAATAGAAAGCTAATTAATGAATTACCTGCTGACTAATACACCCTTAGGAAAGGAAGTTGCCTAACAGTGAAGTGATGAAGGTTACACATTACTTTTTAGCAAATAACTAAGGCTTCCCAACCTTTCCTGGCAGTCAAGACAACTTTTAGGGACAGAATTCTTAAAATAACAAATGGCATCAAGCATTACTGGAAATTTAATTCATTTAGATCCAGTGACTTATTTTATTTCCCAGAAATGATTGTTTTTAAATCCTCTTTTTAGTCACACTCTTATGCTTAACAGCTCCCTGAGAGGAGAAAGGTAAAGATTTTCCATCTTACTTTTGGGGTGCATGTTAAGTGGCTAAAAAACATGAAGCCTCTTAAATCATCAGTGAGCAAAGATGTCTAGCTGGGTGCTGTGTATCCAGTAGGTGTTTAGTAGATAGGTGAGAAAATACACACACAGAGACAAAAAGTAAGTATGTGCTAAGTTGATGTACAAAATGAACTTGATAAAAAATTGAAAAGGCATTTTTCCCCCTAGCAAATATAAAAATCCCCATATCAATTGGGACTCTTTTTCTTTATTTTTTTAAAAGTTTTTTTATAATTGTATATAGTTAAGGTGCACGACATGATGTTTTGATATACACAGTGAAATGGTTACTACAGTCAAATTAACATATGATGACCTCACAGAGTTACTTCTGCCTGTGTGTGATAAGAGCACCTAAAATCTAATCTCTTAGCAAATTTCCAGTATACAATAAAATGTTATTAACTGTGGTGCTCATGTTGTACATTAGCTCTCTAGACTTATTCATCCTACATAACTGCAACTTGGTACCCTTTGACCTAGATCTCCTCATTCCCCTCACTTCTGGTAACCTACTCTCTGTTTCTATGTATTTGATTTTTTTTTTTTTTTTAAGATTTCACATGTAAGTGAGATCATTCAGTGTTTTTCTTTCTGTGTATGGCTTATTTCACTTAGGGACATCTGTGCTCCCATGTTCATTGCAGCATCCTTCACAACAGCCAAGATGTGGAAACAATCTTAGTGTGCATCCATATTTGAATGCATTAAGAAATTTTGGTATGTACACACACACATGCACACACACACAGATGAGTATTATTCAGCCTTAAAAAAGGAGATCCTGCTATTTGAGACAACATGGATGAAACTCAGGGACCCCTTTTCTACAAAAAGATGTTCATTTATTGTTGATTCAGGTCATCAGGGGAATTCTCGGGTTCCAGAGAGTCTCACTGGGGCAAAGTTTGTTTAAAATTAGTACAAAAAAGACCATTAAAGGATCTTTTATTTTTATTTGGTTTTATTTGGATTTCTATTTGGTTGAAAAGATACACAAAAATTTTCTTGTACAAAAATCAACCACATTGTATAGACATGTGAATCCTGCTCAATATCAACAATATTAAAACCCTGGGCACCTGGTTATCAATATCAAACATACTGCTGAATTTTAATTTGGTGAAATTTTGTGTAGAACAACCTCCCAAGGTGAGGTTGTCCTGTGGTAGCTAATCCAGGTGCCCGAGCAGCCAGAGGGTGGCTGGAATGGAGGTGAAGGCCAGGAGTCAGTGTGCCTGGGGTTGGCACGGTTCCTTACAGCTGCACTATTGAGTTGAAAGACAAGTTTGGTATTTCAATGTTATTGTTACTCACCTCTGCATTTCATTTTCACTTGCTAACTTCTAGGTGTCCTGTAAATGCCTATTGAACTAAACCAAACTCACCTGCCTCCTTCCCTGCTATGTGGGCACTATGCAGATGGTAAAGATTTAAGTGATAAAGACATTTATACCATTGATTGTATCATTGTCGAAAAAGATTTGTGAGCGTCATTTCATACAGTGTGGAAGGAGCCAGAATGTCGGCAAACTTGCTGTTAGGTCTGGGTGCACCAGGATACTCATTCTGCTATGGGGGAGTTACTATACCATGGCTCGAGGCTGAAGACAGGAAGGTGCCAACAGATAGATGCCTCATCCCTCCTTCCCCCATTGTTTTGAGGTGCAGTAGTTTCATACTGCCTCTTGAAAGGTGTCACATAGGACTGCGCAGCTGACTTTTCTTGAGAAGCTGTGGCCCACTTTGTAACATAATATTTGCTTGACCTCTATTTGCTTTTTGTTCTTTCCTGTCTCATATTGTTTCCCTTCAATTTTCCTGCCCTGAGATTGTACTCCCTGTTAATATATTAGCATGTAAGCTTTAGTCATCTTTTTTCTCGAGAGTTGGGGCTAAGATAATGTTTTTTAAATGTCTGTGATATTATCACTGGGTGCTATGGGATACCTAACCTAAGGTGAAGGAGTTGAGGAGCAGGGGAAATGAAATCAGGAAAGGCTTCCAGAAGGAGGTGACCCTGGAATAGAGTTTATAAAAAAAAGTAAGATACAGTCAGGCAAAGTGGGGTTGATAAGAGAAGATGAAACAACACAAGCAAAAGTACAGGGGCTGGGTGTGGTGGCTCACGCCTGTAATCCTAGCACTCTGGGAGGCCGAGGCAGGAGGATTGCTTGAGCTCAGGAGTTCAAAACCAGCCTGAGCAAAAGTGAGATCCCTGTCTCTACCAAAAAGAAAAAATCAGCCAGGCACTGTGGTGTGTGCCTGTAGTCCCAGCTACTCAGAAGGCTGAGGCAGGAGGATCTCTTGAGCCCAGGATTTGGAGGTTGCAGCGAGCTACAATGATGCCACTGCACTCTATTCAGGGCAACAGAGTGAGACTCCATCTCAACAAAACAAACAAACAAGGAAGTTGAACCCCCCTCCCACACCCCCCCTTAATAAAACAAAATGAATGGCCAAAGTCCATTAGAAAGGGGTTGGAGATCTATAATAAGTTCCTTTTCAAATTTGAGGTTCTATACACCAGTGGTTTCCAATAATTGCTGCATGTCTACCAGTGGAACATGTGAGATGATTTCCGGTGGAAGCCACAAAAAACTTTACTTTGCTAGCACTGCATTATTTTGTGTGTATTAGGAAAATACAATTAAGATATCAAACCCATGAATGACACAGAAGATATATACAAAGTACAACAGTTTAAAAAAGAGTCTTGAGTAAATGATAGTTTAGATGATACTCAAATCATATTATTATTCAAATGACTAAGGTTTTGGAAACTGGTCTAGATAAATGCAAATCTTTAAATTTCTTTTTTGCGCCAAGTAATGGTAATAATGATGACAATAATTATAACAAAAGTTTGCACTTTTTAGTGCCATGGGCCAGATCCTGTTCTAAGCACTTTATGTGAGTTTATTTCAACATGACATCAACCTTATGAAATAGTTACTATTATTATCCCTGTGTTACAGACGAGAAACTTGAGGCACAAAGTGGTAAAACAACCTGAGATCATTCAGTAAATAGTCAAATGGGGATGTGAATTCAGGCCACAGTCCTATATTTGACAACCACATGGTCAGGTTAGACATGGATTCCCATACAATGATTGCACCTAATATCTTCGGAACTGATTTGGGATTAGGGGTCAGCTGTACGGGGTGAACGCTTTTATCGTAGTCATTTTCATGCCAAGTGGTTTGGAGTCTACAGCAGAGTTCTCATCCTTAGCACTATAGACATTGTGAGCAAGATAATTCTTTATTGTGGGTGACTGTCCTATGCATTGTAGCACAGCATCCCTGGCCTCTACCCACTGGAAGCCAGTAGCACTGGCTCCAGTTGTAACAACCAAAAATGTCTCCAGACATAGCCAAATGTCCCTTGGGGACAAAACTGCCCCCCGTTGAGAACTGCTGGTTTAGAAGATTCTAAAGTATCTTAGTGAGGAGCTCATTAATAATTACCAGCATGATGAAACAATGTGACTAAGCAGCTCTGGTATGTTTTCTGGAGTATTTTCTCACAGTATCATGTCATTATTTGTTAATAGCAGGTGTGTCCAGCTTCTCATATCAGAAATAAATACACGGTACCAGCTTGTACCAGCTATTGGTTTTCGATGCAATATATGATGAATGTTTAACTCTGTGGCTTACTTATAAACCGAACCAGCTCATTTCCCTAGAATCCGGTGGCCATTTTCATCCTTTAAACGATCCATAGTTCCTGTCAGATACAGGCTCTTTGGTGAATCACAGTTTTGGTCCTCTTAGTTATTCCTCATTCTGAGTAGTCTGTGAAAACCTGGCTTCTCCCCAACTCCTCACCCCCTACCCTTGACAGGCCCTGCTGTTTGCTGCTCAGGAATCCCAATGTCTGGGTACTGATGCTCTTAGTAGGCAGATAGCGAGAGATTATCACTCCCGTTTAGTCTTGCTCCTTATCTTCCAAATGCAGAAAATAGGTCTTAGTTCAGATTAAAGCTGGCATTTGTTTTGGGTTGAAAATGTTCATACATGAGTATTCACATACACAAAGAAAATGCAGCTGTTTTTTCTAAGGTGGACCTCATCATTCTCACACTCTCACCCCGCTGGGCAGTGGCGAAGGCGGGGAGTATATAGAGCTCAAATCTAATAATGCCAGTTGAAATACTCTTACTTCATCCTCTTTCTATTTAAATACAGTCATCTCACTGGGGCAATGGTTTCTATTAATATCAGGAAATGCTCCCTTTTGAAAATTTCATCTTCCTCCCCCGTTTCTCCTTGAGATTTGCCAATGGTAGCTAAAAGAATTTAGAAAACCCTTTTCAATAAAGCCTGGCTTTGAAGAATACTGTCTTGTTCAGACTCAGAAATTCTATTTTGTGTTTCAAAAGCTGAACCTTGACTTTCTCTTTGCCTTTCTTTGTAATAATTCTTGTTTTCTCAAGGTGAATAGATGTCTCTGGCTTCTTGATATTTTCCTGACTGTTGCATCCCTGGGCCTACGTTTACCAGGTACACAATTCAGTTGGCTTTCTAGATCCTTAAATAAAAAAAGAAGGAAAAAAAAAGAAGAAGAAAAAATACTAGGCATTAAGGCAATATGATTTTTAAAAAGATGTGGCCATTAATGACATTTAACTAAATCTAAAAGAAAGAGAAGTCCTCATTTCTATAAAGAGAGAGAACAAATGCTTACATAGATCTGGCCAAGAAATAAATGATCTACATTTTCCAAGGATCAATTGTAGCTGTAGCCAAGAAAGTATCCTATCTCTCACTCGTATCTCATTTATAGAGGTCATGAAACAGTCCTACTATATGTGAACTTAATCCTGATCACAGTTTACACTAGTAGACAAACTTGTATTTCTTGTTAGACAGTTAAGAGATTACGTGTTGCTAAAGGTGTAAAGTTTGTGTGACATAATGTATAAGGAACAAAATACATTTCATTTCAGCCAAGCTCTAAGCCACGGTGACAATAACCCCAAATAAGCTAAAAAAAGATCCAAGGTGGACCAGTGCCATATGTGTAACACGAACTTATAATTTCCATATTAGTCCAATAGTGTCTAATTCTTTGTCTCATGGCTCTCCTGATTGTTATCAGGGAGTAGAGAAATTATGTCCCTGGTTTACCTGATTGTTGAATACATGGCTGCTTATTTCTCACACTGAAAGGCCTATATTGGAAATTGTTTTGCATATGCAAAAATTATTATATTTGGCTATGGAATTATTGAATTATAGAATTAGAATTGGACATTAGAAGTTATCTGTGTTCAATCTCCTCATTTTACAAATTCATTTTAGCAAATGCTTACTGGGTACCCGAGGCCCAAATAGTCCTGACAAGTGGTTGTTAATCTTTGCTGCACATTAGAATTACTTGGGGATAATTAAAAAATATGGAAAACCTGGGCTCCAAACCCAGGAGCTCTGAAACAGTGATCTGGTGTGAGGCCTGGATGTTGGTAGTTTAAACAACTTTTCAAGTGATTCTTACACTCTTAGGACTACCCCCCACTTAAAAAAACCCCCAAAAACTGGCATTAAAATTTTTTATTCTATGTCTTATCTCCTTAAGATTACTTGCATACTAAAATTAACTAATTTGATGCAGGAATGAAAAAAATTAGAAATCTTCAGATGTCTTTTCCCTTCCATTTGCTTTCATTGCCTCATCCCTTTTGCCTCTCTATTTTTCCAGCTGCTAGTCCAACCTCTTTTAAGAAATAAAATTGAGTACCAATGTGGAATAATTCTCCATTCACTCAAAATGTGATTTTACTCCTTATCATGAGTACTGTAAAAATATTTTCAATTCAGGATAAATCATGCTTTGTAGCTGACCACCTTATCCTGTGTACCTGTGCTGCCAAGAGGCACAAATGGTGACCTTGAGATTGTACAAACCTCAACTGCACCACTGCCCAGTGGGTGTGCTTAAGTGCAACAAGTGCTATTAGATACTGGAGACAAATTAGAGAAAGAGTTCAAGGACCTTAATGTTTTAGATAAAAGTCAACAGTCAGAAAGGGGGAAGAGAAGGATTTGCAGGTTTTAAACACAGAAATGTTGTGTGAGATCGGCCCCTGGTGGTCACCTTTCCTATTGCAATTGTTCAGCATTTGAGTTGAGGTGGTGTGGCTTGACATTGGAATGTTCATTTCCAACATCAGATCACAATGTTGTTCTTTTTATTTTTCCATAATATTATGGGGGTACAAATGTTTTGGTTACATGGATTACCTTTCTACTGCTTGTGTCAAAGTTATAAGTGTGCCCATCACCTAGATAGTGGACACTGTACCCGTTAGGTATGATTTTACCCATCCCCTCCACCCCCAACCCCTACCTGCACAAGTTCTGTTGAGTTTTACTTCCATCTGTGCACATGAGTGCCAACTGATTAGTTCCAATTTATTAGTATGGTGTTTGTTTTTCCATTCTTTAGATATTTAACTTAGGAGGATGGTCTCCAGTTCCATCCAGATTGTTGCAAAAGATATTAATTAATTTGTTATGGCTGAATAGTGCTCCATGGCATACATATACGACATTTTATTAATCCACTCATGAACTGATGGGCAGTTGAGTTGATTCCACTTCTTTGATTGAGAACTGTGCTGCAATAAACATTCTAGTGCAGGTGTCTTTTTGATAAAATGACTTCTTTTCCTTTGGGTAAAAACCCAGTAGTAGGATTGCTGGATCAAATGGTAGATCTGCTTTTAGTCTTTGAGGAATCTCCCTACCATTTTCCACAAAGGTTGCACTAGTTTGCAGTCCCACCAACAGTATATAAGTGTTCTTATCTCTCCACATCCACACAGACCACAGTGCTCTAAACACAAACTGACTTCAGATGGCAGAAATATAACATTCTCTATATTATGCATAGATATATAATATTAATCTTTCAAAGGCTCTATGGAAGAGGATCTCTCTGCTTATGTCTAAAACAGGCTTGTAGTCCTTCAGTTTCTTTCCATCATTTGCAGAAGAAAATCCTAGACACTCCCTAACATAAACAAAAATGGCCGTGCCATGTTATCTTGTCCCTTCCCACCTCTGTATCCTCATGTTCTGATTCTTCAGAATTCCATTCAGTGTCCAGGTAAAAAGTTTTCTGGGTGGAGAAGGATAAGCATTCTAGAAACGGGGATTCTGTATGCAAAGATCCAAAAGGATTAAACAGGAGGGCATGATTAGGGAGCTGCAAATGTCTCAGTCTTTCTGAAGTGTGTGAGGCCAAGAGGGGATGGATGGCTGAGCTTTCAGTCTAGCTTATGTTTTCCTCACTTTCTACAGAGACAAGGCTACACAATTATTTCTCCACTCCAAGGTAATCAAATTTTCACAACGGACAGCTTTCATAAAGAGGAGGCAGTAGGGACCAGTGGGGCATATGGCCTGTGGGAAAGCCTGGGTGAGGCATCCTCTCCTTAGATCCAAATGGCGTGGTAAGGGTGGGGACAGTGCTGCAGGACTCTCTAAATTTTCAAGAGAATCCCCAAGACTGGATTTTTATGAAAATTCTGTTCCTATACATTTATTCATTCATTCAATATCTGTTGAATGCCTCCTATGTGCTGATCTAAGCATGAGGACACCGCATAAGAGTAAAACAGACATAAGCCTCTGCTATTTGGGAGCTTGCAATCTAACAGGGGAGATGATTTTGAAGACTAAGTCACTTATCGAATATAATAGATGGCAATAAGTGCCACCTCTATTTTGTGGAGAAAAATAATGCAAGGAAGGAGGATGCAGAGGGTTGGAGATGTGTTACAATTTTGAGTAAGGTGGTCAGAGAGGGCTTAACTGGGAAGTGACACTTGAGAGCTCAGATATCACATAACAGTTCATTCATTCAATACGATCATTAGTACTTACTGGGTGCTTTATTACGTACGACCCAGGATTCTGGGTCCTGGAGACAGACTGATGAATGAGACAAAGTCCTTCCTTCTGTGGATAGACAGAAACAAACAAAGAACCAAAGAGGATAAAGTCAGACAGTGATTCTTTGCAATGAAGGACATAAACCAAGGTAATGCATTAGAGAGAGGAGGGGAAGAAGTGGCTAGGTTGGACAGGGTAGCTGGAGAAGGCCACTGTAAGTGACACCTTACAGTGAACTGAAGGGAACCTGGTGTGCAAAGATCTGAGAAAAGGGATTCCAGGTGGAGCAGTAAGCAAGGGCAAAAACTGTGAGGTGGGCTGGGCCCAGTGGCTCATGCCTGTAATCTCAGCACTTTGGGAGGCTGAGGTGGGAGGACTGCTTAAGGCCAGGAGTTTGAGACCAGCCTGGGCAACACAGTGAAACCCCATCTCTACAAAAAATTAAAAAATGTAGCCAGACATGGCAACGCTCACCTGTAGTCACAGCTACTCAAGAAGCTGAGGCGGGAGGATCACTTGAGCCTAGGAGTTCGAGGCTGCAATGAGCTGTGATTGGGCCACTGTACTCCAGCCTGGGTTACAGAGTGAGACACTGTCTCCAAAAAACAAAACCACAAAAATCTGTGAGGTAGGAACAAGCAAGGCTAAGGTGTATAGCATGCGGGAGATGAACTGCTTCATGTGACAAAGCAAAGCATGTATGGTTTGGAAACCCATGACTAAGGTCAGACCCAGGAAAAACCGAAACAGAAAATGTTTATAATGACTGCCTCTCCTCTCTTTCTTCTACATACCATTTCCTCCCCTACAGGTGCTTTCCCGGCCTCATTTCATCCTTGAGCTCTCTTTCACACTTGCTCTCAAAAAAGGATATGATAGCTCATGTAGACTAAAAAATAGTAAGGTTAAAAAGGGATTATTCTTCCTAATGGTACTTCCATTTGAATTAAGATTTTAACTATGACATTTGATGAATCAGCAATTTGGGTGTTGGAGTATCTTATTGTTTGGGGAATATATTAATTTCCTATTGCTGCTGTAACAAATTACCACAAACCTAGTGACTTAAAACAAAACAAATTTATTCTTTTACATTTCAGAAGATCAGAAGTCCAAAATGTCTCAGCAGGGCTGTGCTACTTTTGGAGACTGTAGGGGAGAATCAATTTCCTCTTCCAGCCCCTAGAAGCTGCCCACATTCCTTGGCTTGTGGCCTTGCATCACTCCGACCTCTCCTTACATCATCCCCTTCTCTAACTCTGACTCTCCTGCCTCCCTTTTTTAATTTTTGAGACAGATTCTTGCTCTGTCACCCAGGCTGGAGTACAGTGGTGCCATCATAGCTCACTGCAGCCTCAAATTCCCTGGCTCAAGTGATTCTCTTGCCTCAGTCTCCTGAGTAGCTGGGACTTCAGGTGTGTATCACCACACCTGGCTAACTTTTTTTTTTTTCTTAGAGACACGGTCTTACTATGCTTCCCAAGCTGGTCTTGAATTCCTGGCCTCTAGTGATCTTCCTGCCTTGGCCTCCCAAAGTGCTAGGATTACAGGCATGATCTACAGGCACCCGGCCTCCTGCCTCCCTCTTGTATCCCACTTGGGTAATCCAGGATAATCTCCCCATCTCAAGATCCTTAACTTAATCACTTCTGCAAAGTCCCTTTTGCCTTGTACGGCAACATAGTCACAGATAATAGGGATTATGACATGGACATCTTTGGGGGCCATTCTTTTTCCTACCTACCACAGGATGTGTCATTCTGGGTCTATGAATGGGGTTACCAGACAGCTCCCTACTTTCAGGTTGCTTCTGTTCATTATTTCTATTGGAATTTTGGGAATGAAACAGTTCTGTAGTCTTTTTGAAGGGCAGATTGCCTAAGCCAGTTGCATAATTCTCCTTAATCTTACCTGCAGTTTCTGATCTCACTGGAATTTGAAAAGCAAATGTCTAGTGAAACAGAAATTAGCAGGAGTTTGAGTCATAGCAGGAGTTTGAGTCAGGGACCTAAAAGGATCGACATTATTGTTTACCAAAAAGATGGGGTACTGTAATGACTGCTACACTTGGTGCCGAAGGAGCTGCTGTTTTCAGCTTTCTGGTGCTTGGGGAAACAGTCCTGTTCCTGAACTTCCCAGCCATTGAATCCTGTGGTTTAATTTAGGGTCTCTGAATTGCTTGGTTTCCAATCTCTCAAAGACTGGTCACCTTGAGGCAGATCAGTACCTGAGCATTATGTATTTCACAAGCCAAACTCTGTCACCAGTTCCTACTCTGAAGGGTTTGTTATTTGGACTCTTCCCGTCCACATTGCTTTGACCCATTACCCTTTCTTCCTTCACATGTCCTCTTTACTCAGCTACTAGCTGAGTTAGAATCATTTCTATTCACCAGGATCAAATTTTCAAAGATTCAGGCCTTATTCAGTCAGTGGACATAGGTTCACCTCCACTGTCCCTTGTCTCTTTTCATAGTTTTTGATGTGTCCGTGCTACACTCAGTATTTATTGATAAACAGAAAAGGTGAATTTACCAGGCATTCACCTGTTTAACTGCTATAATTAGGTAAAATAATGGTTTATGAGGATTTTTAAACTAAGTTGACTTTAATTTTCATTGTTACTTATACTGCCTTAAATCTAAGTTAGATTTTGGAAGACTATCAATTCTCCCACACTTAGAAATGTAAATATTATTTTAGATTTATGTTGTTGACTTTGAATGAACATTTTCCAAATTGAACAGGATAATAGTGAGAGCCTGAGTTGGGGACTCAAAAGGATGGCTTTAAAGTGACGACAGCCTTGGGCCCCAGTTTGGCTCTGTCACTACTATGTGTGTGATGTTGTGAGCAAGTCATGTAGCCCTTCCAAGCCTGTTTCCTCCTCTATTAAATTGGGATAGTAACAGTGGTACCCTTTTACAGTGTTGTGAGGAATAAAAACCTATTGCAAGTCAAGGGCTTAATACATGGGGGCAGGTAATCAATATTTGTTGAATAAATGTCTCTTAGAGTTCAGTTAACTTTAGCTATGTTGATGAAGGTCTGTAAACACAGGATGCAAAGCACTTAGTTATGGGCTATTATAGTTGGATAATACAAGATCAAAACACCTGTGCAAGGGCAGTATATGCCCACATTTGTTTCAATTTATCAGACATCATGGTGTTTATGCTATGCATCAGACTGCCAACTGTTGAGGTGTGGGCTAGGCAGCTTATAAAAAGTTGTAAGTATATATCTCTTGGTATATAATAAAACATTATTTAAAACTGAAAAATAGTTACGAAAATACTGAACTTTTCCCTGGTAGCTGCCAGTAATAATGGTCATGGGTTTGCTAAGGCAATGTAACAAATTCTGGAAGAAATTGTTCCTAAAGATCTCACTAGAGCTGAAATTAAGATATGCTGGATCTCTGCATTAAAAAGTGACTTGGAGGTATCTGCGTGGAGAAGAAAGTTGGGCCGCTCCGACCCGTCAGCACCAGCTGTTTACAAGTTCAGCTCCCTTAGTCCTCGTATTTTCAGAATTTGTATCTTCGAAGCGGAGCCCATCGACTCCCTTCCACAAGATGCAGCGTGGAAGGGATGTAGGCTTATCAGACCTCTGCTCCGCCGCCGTCCGCGCCTCTCACTCAGCTGAGGGAAAGCTCTGACTTGCAGACTTCGTTTCCTCATGAGCCTGGCCCCGGCTCCGGAGGGCCCGGGGAGGACCTGGGTGGGCCCACTGCTCTTGCACTGATTGAAGCCCTCTAGGCCCCCCGCCCAGGTCGCTCTTCTCAGACAACCACCGCAGCGCCCGTACCCGCCTCCTCCTGGGCCACCCGGTCGGCATTTTGGGGAAACTAGGTTATTCAACTACGGCACTGCAGCCCGAGCGATTACCTTAATTCTTCTAGAGACTGAAAGCCGCAGACTGGGCGCGCGGGTCGGGGCTCACGCGGGGATGCCCCAGGCCCCACCACGCCGCCTCGCCCAGCACGCAGAGGGCGGGGCGTAGGGCCGGTCGGCGCCCCGCCCCTCGGCCGCGCGCCAGCAGGCGGAAGTGACGGGAGCCCAGAGCCATTTCCGGCGGGCCGAAACTAGGAAGAAACTTGGAGCTGCTCGAACGCTGCAGCCACGATCTCCGCTGCTCCTGTGCCCTGTGGCCCGGGCCGCGCTGAGCTGTCGGGAGCCCTGGCCATGGGGCAGCCCGGGCCTTCCGCAGTGTGAGGCGCAGGGCCTCCCGCGGGCTCCTGTGACAGGCCGAGGGCGGGCGGGCGGGCGGGAGGCGTCGTTTCATCCACGGTCGCGGCCACCGCCGCCGACCCTGGCCCCGGCATCATGAACATAGACGTGGAGTTCCACATCCGGCACAATTACCCCTGGAGCAAGCTGCCGGCCAACGTGAGACAGGTACGGCCAGAACCTGGGACAGGGCCCCCGACTGGTTCGGCCCCGCCCCGTTGTCACCTGCTCGCGTCGCCTGCGGGTCCCGGGGCCGGCTGCTCTCCACTGACTCCTGCCCTTTCCCCTGCCTGGGTTTCGG
The DNA here is from genome assembly GCA_008086735.1 of Cheirogaleus medius. Classification (NCBI taxonomy): domain Eukaryota; kingdom Metazoa; phylum Chordata; class Mammalia; order Primates; family Cheirogaleidae; genus Cheirogaleus; species Cheirogaleus medius. The sequence goes on from VBSM01001124.1 coordinate 62,541,998, forward strand.
GAAAACCGACCTGCAGCCCGGGGGTGAAGCCTGTGGCTGTGGGGCCACAGGGCCAGGATGGGGCCATTGCTAAATGGAATGGAATGGTGTCTTTAGGACTCGCCTGGCGCCTTTGCCCGCAGTCTACATTCAGCAGGCGTCTGAATGGAGATTTAAAACACCGTCTTAACCTCCAGAACTTCAGGAGGGTGGGAAAGGAACGAGAAACAAATGAATACGATACAGGGTGATAGCAGCTCCTATGTACCTTCATTATAGTATATGTAGGAGCACAGGGAGGAAGGAATTGTCCAGGGAGAGTTGGGAGGATGTGTAGAGGAGGCATTTAAATTGGGCCTTGGAGGACGAGTGAGAGATAAGAGGGAATGAAGATTTTTCCAGGGAAAGGAAAGTCATTTAAAAAAGCTTAGATGAGTGAAAGAACATGTCTTGAGAGTAGCAAGTGACTGAATATCAACAGAGTTTGGAGGTGTATATATATATATGTATGTATGTATTTGGAGGTGGGGTTTTGTAAGTGTGTGGTAGCAGATGAGGCTGGAAAAGTAGTCAGGTTCAGATTTTGAAGGGGCATGCGTGCTTTGTTTCTCTGGACTTTATCCTGTAGACAAGATGGGTTTATTATTAGGCTTCAACAAGAGAGTGACATGAGGTTTCTGAGAGTTAATGCTCAAATTTTAGAGTGTCAGTTTTACTCAGTAATTAGTGAGTACCTGCTAGATGCTATATGTTGTTCTAGGTGCAGGTAATTTGCAGCAGTCTGCAAGGCTCCTTCATGGAGCTTACATTTACATTATGGAAAGATAGGCAATAAACAAAAAAATTAAAAAATACAGAACATAGCAGGTCGTATTAGATCTTACGAAGGTAGTGATATGGGTACATGTAATGCACTGTTTCTGTGCTCACAGATTGACCTTCAGTGCCTTCCATTATACTTGGTTGAGAGTGAAATTCTGTTTTCTGTTGGTGCTGGACAATGGTATATTTGGAAAGTTTGAGAGGGTAGTGGTGATGGTATAAGGATGATTGTAGTTTAGTTTACTTAACCCCACCCCCAATCCCCTTGGGGGCTCAGCTTTAGAAAGTGAATAATTTAATGTTCTGGTGATACATCATGTGACAACACAAATGCTTTCATTTTAAGTTACCAAACACCAAGGAAGTGGAAATATAAATTTAACGAAATTAGAATTCTTGGGTGGCAGTGGCTGCCCATGTGTCATTTATCTTGAACTGGGAGAACAAACCTCTAAACTTACAGGAATAAGTTTCTCTTGTTAAGCTTGAATAAGGGCTTTGATGGACGCTCTTGTACTTTAGGGTTTTGTGGCAAGTCTGAAGATGAATGGAAGAACCAACAGTGTTTCGTTTCTATTTTTACTCTTCCTTTTATCAAAATAAATGTAGCATAATGGAAGAAAGATGAGTGATTAGATTATATCCAATATGAATATTTGATTTTAATTAGTATTGGCAAAAGGTTTTCTAAAACTTAGTCACGACTATTTAAAAATAATCTTTTTTTTTTTTTTTTTAAAGCTCATTCTAAACAATGGCTGTTTTAGCTTAGGATAAGCTTGGCCATTAGTAGATGTTGCAGAATCCATCTGTGCAAGTTTATTCTCATAAACTTTCTCTAGTGTTACCACTGTTTCCCTAGGTCAAGCTTTATCTTAGATTACTACTTCAGCTTTCTATCTGGTCTTTTGCTTTTAGAATAGGAACTTCCTATCCATTTTTCACATTACTCTGGTGTGAGTTTTCTAAAATGCAAACTCAATCCTGTCTCTGCCTGTCTCTTTTATATTGCTTATAGCTGCTTTTTGAATCAGTCTCATATTCACTCCTTCTGGGAGGTTTCCCTGACCTTCTAAATCTGCAGCGGTTGCCCCTTGGATATGTTGCCATAGCACTGATTTCTCACCTGTTATAGTGCTTACCCCACTATGGTGCATTTTGTGGTTATATAACTTGTTTCGCTTTTGTACCTTGAGCACCTATCACATAGTTGGCTTTTAGTAAATATTTGTGGAGTGAATGAACGATGGTATCAGTCTGAGACTTTTCCTGGGCAGCTAAAGCTCAGTCAAAAGTAGGAAATAGGCCAGGCAGGGTGGCTGAAGCCTGTAATCCTAGCACTCTGGGAGGCTAAGGCGTGAGGATCGCTTGAGGTCAGGAGTTTGAGACCAGCCTGAGCAAGAGCAAGACCCTGTCACTACTAAAAATAGAGAAAAAATTAGCCGGCAACTAGAAATAGAAAAGTGGGAAACATTTCTTGTATGGAAACAATTTGTCTTTTGGTATTATGGACTTTACGTACTTTGATGTAGTTTCCAGTAAGTTTTGATGGGTTTAATTTGTCTCATCTTGCCCAGGTCTGAAAGCTGGGGGCAGTTGATTCAGATTTTTTTAAAAAATATATTTTAAGCCAATTTCATTTTATATGGATAGATGAAATATTTTTTTATGTGATATGGGTCATGTGCTAGACTTTTAAAAATACATTAAAAAGTTGTAGATAGGGCCATTATTTCATTATTTTCTACAGTTTACCAGTATCTTGTATTCATTGTTTAAAACAATTCATAGTCCTTTTATTTTAAGGAAAATCTTGTGATGAGGTTGTATATAATCTAAGAAGAGTCATTTTTTTGTGGGGGGTAGGGATACATTTTGGGATGTACATGTTGGGATTGGGGTTTGTAGGAGCAAAGGCTTTAGAAAATCTTTGTGCTTTTAGCATAATCTTTAGCACAGTGGGTGCTTTATAGCTAGTACCTTCTTCCATGCCACCCCTTCATCTGTTATAGTTTCTTTTATACGCAGCCCAATTTCATTTGTCAGACCTAGTTAGCATTTCTGCAGTATTGTCTCAGAATAAAATAACCTTTTTTTAATTATAGTCACCTCTTGTAGTGGCAACAGTGTTTTAAAATGTGAATGGTGGGAGATTTGAGGTAGGAGTGGGAGGAGAGCTCAGGAATCTCTGAACAAAGCTATTTGATTTTACATACTTGGCTAATGAAGAATAAAGCCAACTTTTAATGTGGTTTTTAGGTATTTATGTGCACATACGTGTATTGATTGATCAGGACCAGTCATTACTTAAAGCCTAGTGCATAGCTTACATACTTGATAGGTGGTGTATTCTCTAATAAATGGATCCGTATATTTTATATGACCCTTATTTTTATTCTGGAGTTACCAGTAATGGAGTTTGAAAGGGAGAAAATGGTTGTAAGTTAAGGTAAATTAAAAGGCTTATTTTGAAACAGAAGAGCAAAACCTCAGGTTTGGAAATTGCTCAGATTTTAGCAAAATTGTGTGTTTGCGTGTGTACATGTGTGTGTATTTTGTGTTCCCTGAGAAAGAGACTTTTATTTGGCAGTGGAGCTAGAGAAAACCTTTACAGGTTTTACAGAAAGCCTACTATTTTGAATCCCCTAAATATTAATGTCTTCAATGCTGACCCTGGCTTTGCTACAAAGAGGGTGGTAGGGAACTTTACTCTTAACCACTTGCAATGTTAAAAACAGATGAAAATAATATAAGTACATACATTTTGGCAGTATTGTTGAGTTCTGATTTAACCTATGATACACTAATCTAGATCCAGGAAGAAAGATACAGTTGACCCTTGAACAACATGGGAGTTAGGGGCACCGAGCCCTATGTAGTTGAAAATCTGCCTATAGCTTTTGACTTCCCCAAGACATAACTAATAGCCTACTATTGACTGGAAACCAACACAAACAGTTGATTAACACGTACTTTGTATGTTATGTACATTATATACTATATGCTTAAATTAAGCTAGAGAAAGGAAAATGTTATTAAGAAAATGATAAGGAAGAAGAAATATGTTTACATACTAATCTTTAATAAACATAGCCTTCAGCTACAAATAATTATCAGACAGAAATCTGTCCTTAGTTGTCATTCTTAAATTTAAATATGTGTAGGTGCAGGAAATCATCTATCCGTTTAACACATGCAAATTGGGGGCAGTCAGGAAGGAAATCTTTTAAAGTAGAACTTCGTTTTTGTTAAGTGAAGTTATGCTCTCATACTGCTCTTTTATTTGTTAAAATACTTAGGATAATTTTAGTAAGTCCTTTTAGAAAGGCAGGCTGAAAAGAAACACATTGAGTTTTTGCTCTAATACTGTAGCAGGAAAGTTAGTATAAAATTTAAGAAAATATTCTTTAGTTCTGGAAATTGGAGATGCCAGGATAAAATTAGAGGGCATGATTTTAAAATCTTAGGGAAAAAAAAGTACTATTGTTCAGTTTGGAAGCTATTTAAAATCTATTTGAAATTTCTTTTAGAGTCTTGGAAATTCACAGAGAGAATATGAAAAGCAGGTTGTCTTGTACAGTATCCGCAATCAGTTACGGTATAGAAATAACTTAGGTAAGTAGAGACACTTTTACATTGGGGTGGAAATGACTACTGACACTTCATCATTTTCGTAAATCGATCCTATGTTTCAATACATATTTCATAGCACTGAAATTATTCCATGTACAAACTTTGAGAAACTGTATACTAACCCATTCCATCTAACAATAATTTGTATTAGCAAGTAGATTTTTCTTTCTAATTCTGATAACAATTATTTTTTAGAGTTCTGCTTATAGATTTATTTTACTTATAAAATATTAATCTTAATTCAAATGTTCTCTTTTCACCTAAAGTGAGAAAATATGCCAGAAAAGAAAAAGTACATTCATTCTTAATAATTTTTGGCTTTGAGTTTTGTTTTATCTCCACAAATTTTCCAAATAATATAACTTTAGTGAAAAACTCTCTGCAATAATTGGAACAAATTTTAAACATAGTTGGTTTCATGATTTTTTTTTCTTTTTTTAAAATATTTGCTTTTTATTTGTCAGATTACTTTGGTTCTGTTTCCCTGCAAGACTTTCCCTCTGTATTACTCTTATTTGAAGCATAATATTTCAGAGATAGCTTTTCTGCATAAACATTTTTCATGAAAGTCAGAGGGCTTTTTAATTTAAAAAATAAAAGCAAATAATTTTTTAAAAATAGACTTCACTGAAAACTAGCATTTAGTTTTGCTATCTTGTAAAGCAATATAGTAAGGAATTTGATGAATCGTAGCCTGTGTTTTATACCTTTTGGGTGGGGGTCATGCTTCTTTTCTCATTTGATAAGAATTATTTTCTACTTATCTGCACTATTATACATTTTACTTATATACTCTGAAGTCTGTTTCTTGTGGTATAATTGTTTCTTTATTTCAACTTAGAATATTTTATTTGTTGTCTTCTAAATTTTCTTCTGAATTACTATTGGTTTGCAAAGTATTTCTACTTATAGTTAACATTGTAGCCATAAGAAAACTAAAAAAAAATAAACTGGACAATTTCCCTCTTTCCCACAGTTAAACATGTCAAGAAAGATGAACGCAAATACTATGAGGAACTACTAAAGTACAGTCGAGATCACCTCATGCTGTACCCTTACCATTTATCAGATATCATGGTGAAGGGCCTGAGGATAACACCATTTTCATACTATACTGCAATTATGGAGGTGCGTTTACAGTGTGGGTGAACCATAGGGAATGGGATGGGACTACATGTCAGATACTCTTAGCAGATGATTCTGAGCTTATAGAATAAAAAGGACTTCTGGTTACAAATTAACTGTTTGAGCTACACTTGTACAAGCAGTTGTCATTATTGATGTTTTCACATTGGAAAGGTATCTTTCTATTCCTTGTTCTTGAAGATGGTATTGATCCTTTGTGCTATTGTAGCATTGATCAGTCATTTATGTTAGCAGACTCCGTATAAAAATTGCTTGTATTGCTCATGTATTGCTTTTAATACATGAATAACGTTAAAAAGTAGGTGATGGAATTGAACATTAAGCTCAGAGAAACTTAACTATTTACTAACTGTATAAAGAATAAATGATGACATAGACCTGACATTACATAATACAGGTGTCAGAAAAAAGAAATGTATTAGTAGTCCTGGTTGTTAATCTCTTTCTGTAATTATTAATTTTTAGTTGTTAGCCTTTTTCCAGAGATTTTTGGGTTTGTGTTGAATAACTTTAATTCTAGTTATATACCATTTTTAAGGAAGTTTTATGAAAAGATTGGCAATATTTATCTATATTGCTATTATCAATATTTAGTACTCATTTGCTCCTTTTTTATGTTTGAGTGTTCCTATTTTGGGCATACTAGCCATGTGAAGAGCAGGGAGAAGCCTAGAACTAAAGGAGTTGGGAACTACGGTAACAGTGAGGTTAGTTCCCTTTATGGTGTAGTCTCCTTTACCTTGAGCTCCCTTTGCTTATCTCCTTAAGCCCCTTCTCCATGGGCACTTATACAGCCCCAGCCCCGTGTTTCCTAAGTCCCTCTTTTGGAGGAAATGCTAGAGACAGCTTGAGGCCTGATAGCCTGGGTAGCACAATGAAGGTGGCAGCTATCAGTAAGTAGAATAGTTACTGCCATCTCTTGGATTATTTTTCTCGTGTGGTCCACTGGGTTTGGGCCTTTGGGGGATAAATAGATGGAGTTTTTGTCCCATTTATCCGCTTTCTTTTCAGGTACCCCTATGTGCTTGCTGCCTTTTGGTTTCTGTTCTTACATCGTTGGGTATAGCTCCTGGGTTGAAAATGGGTCTTATCCTCCCCAGTAAACAGTTAGTTTTATTACTAGAGAAACAGATTGGGTGGAAAAAGCTGGCTACGGAGTTTGACTCTGCTGCTAATTGGGATTCATAGGAGCAAAGACTACTAAGTGATTAAAATCATTGTGGTAATGCATGTTTTAGATGCATGTTGATGGAGCCGTGGCTCATTATTTAGCCTTCTCTCAAGGTAGAAGTCTATGATCAAGTGTGATATGAAGTGTGGAGAGGCTAGAACCCTGAGCTCTAGTAGAAGTATTCCTCATAAGCTTCCACAGGGCAGATGTTACAGGGCAACTGTCTGGGATTCATAGAGAGTGTTGTAAGAAACCCAGACCGGAAAGTCTGCCCTTCATTTACTAGGTTGGAACCATGTGGTAAGTGCCACAATGTGGCATGCATGCTTTAGGTTGCCAAACTATGATCTCACTGCTTCCTGTAATAATTATTGTTGTTCTGTTTGGCTATAGTAATATATATTTATACACATGTTTTTAATCTAAGGATATTGCATTTCAAATTTTTTAATTTTTTCTTTTTAAAAGGACATTATGAACAGTGAGAAAAGTTATGATTCATTGCCCAATTTTACTGCTGCTGACTGTAAGTATTTAATTTTGCTGATGGAGGTAATGTTTAGATTGTATCTTTGTGCATGAATATTGTCATCTGTCAGTATTGTAATATGTGTTTTTAATCTGAAATTCCTGAAAAATGGGAATAGCAAGCAACATTGTTAATAGGAATTTTCATCAGATGATACAAGTCAAGTGTAAGATTTAGCCTGAATATCTAAAAGAGGAATATTTTAGAGTGGTAGAATCAGATAAACAGGACTAATCCATATATTTCTAGAGAATGAAGTTCTGTTTGACACTTGGGCTGTGAATATACCAAATGAGGGAAGAAAACTTGTGCACAATATTTTTGCAGTGTGATACATGGCTTTTACTAACACAATTTGCTGATGTTTTATTCTTATTTTAATTGCGTATTTTGAAATATGACCATAGTTCTGTTGTGTAAGAAGCTTTTGCTGAAAAGTACATTTTGATTTCCTAAAATTGAGAGGACTTCTGCTTTTCAAAAATATTCTGATTTATCAAAAGTGTCAGCTTGAATTCATCTCTCCCAAAGTTTAGCTTTCTTTAATATTTTGTTTGAAGAATTTCTTTTAATTTTATATGGACAGACCATGTTGATCAATTGTCAAAAGTTGAACACAAGCTGAGAATTGAATTTTTCCTAAAATCACTTGTGAGTATACTTACATTTCAAGATGTATTAAAAGTTTTTAAAGCAAAGACTATTTCTTTCAGGTCTAAGGCTTCTTGGCATAGGAAGAAACCAGTATATCGATCTTATGAATCAGTGTAGATCATCAAAAGTAAGTTAGTCATTTCTGTCCCCCCCCATTGTTTTGGTCTCCTTATCACACAGTTTGATTAGTTTTTTTAAGTGATAGAAATAATAAATTATATTTGTTTGACCAAATGAAATGTCCTTAACAAAGAAACAATACAAAAAGAACTCTGTGTTCTTTATATTATCACTCAAGCGATTATTGAATTAGAAAATACTTAACGCATAAAACATTTATTTTTAAAAACTATTTTTGCTCTTTTGGTCTTTTTACTTGCCCATTTTACTCCTAGGGTTCACTTAATGGGTGAAATTTGTATACATTTTCAAGTGTGTTTTTTACCTCTTGGGTTTCATTTGAGTTTCTGGATTTAGATCTAGATTTAATGATTAGTGTTTTGAAATAATTTATTTTGAAACAATTTAAGTATGACTTTCTTCATTCAATATATGTAGAATAGTTAAGATTTTAAAACATGATAGTTTAAAAAGATATTTATTTAGCCTGTTAGAAGCACTCTTATTGTATGATTGATATAACAAGAAAGTGGTAATTTTAGGTTGATTGCAAATTCTCAGATGTTTGTACCATTGCAGAAATTTTTCAGAAGGAAAACGGCTCGTGATCTTCTACCAGTAAAGCCAGTGGAAATTGCCATAGAGGCGTGGTGGGTGGTGCAGGCTGGATATATCACAGAAGATGACATCAAGGTAGAGATCTTTAAAAGTTAAACATAGAATTCTTTTTAACCTATTTTATAATTTTTAATTGTAATTCTATAATTATTTTTAAAAGTAGCACTATTTAGTTTTCTTAAAGAAAATTAAACTTAAATTCAAAATTTAAAATGATCTTAGTAGTCTAGAATATTGGTGAATTTCCAAGATACTCTTTAAAGGTGAGGGAGACTTGATTGGTTCAAGTATAATTATCTGGGAGTGTTAATTAGATAGAAGTTTCATGTAAAGTAGGATGATGCCATAGCTACCAAAAACAATAATATTGGCTAACACTTTTGAACAGGTGCTGTGTGCTAGATGTGCCAGCACTATTGCAAGTGCTTTTTATATTGTCTCATTTAATTCTCATAACAACCCCAGAGATGTATTATTTGTACCCCCCTTTACAGATGAGGAAAGTGAATGCAGAACATTTAAGTAACAGCTCAGGTCATAGTGGTAGTAAAGGTCCAGGATTTTCACCTAGTCAGTTTGCCCAGGGAGCTGTACTCTTAATCGCCGCGCTAAACTGCTGTTTGAAGTGATAGGTTCCTTGATGGGAGTGATAGCGTCAAGATCAAGGGAGTTGATATTCCCAGTGGTCAGACCACATCTTGGAAGGGATATTGATTTAGAGAAAAGGAGTGGAGTGATGAGGGCCTAGAGACCAGGTCATATTTATGTGTGGTTAAAGGATTGTGAATGAGTATATGGTCTTTTTTTAGTCTGCATTTAATTTTTCTCCAGAGGACATAGGAAATCCAGTGAGTGGAAGGCTTAGAAATTTCACTTCAGTATAATATCTTCCTAATGAGCTCTCAAACTGTATCATAATAAGCTAGTGACCCCTCCTGCCATTGATAATATTCATGTGGAGTTTGAGTAAATTTCTGATTTGAGAGATTCAGAATCAGCAAATGGATCTAATTCCAATTCAAAGACAAGGAGTAAATACTGGTATTTATTGGTGAACACTCATTGCTAACCGGCAAGTGTTGGTACTTATAATAACTTTGTTCTCTAAGTTCTGTTGGTAACATATTTTGGCACCTTAATTGATGTCTATGTGCATAGATTTTTGTTTGGATTCTAGAGGGATAAGTGAGAAAAATATGTAGCTCATTGAACTAATGACATGTAATCCTTGGTTTCAACATGAATAAATTTCAGGAGACTTATGAATTAGTGAATTTGGACAGAACTTAATTGAAAATATTTTGCTTTTCTTAGATATGCACTTTGCCTGAGAAATGCGCTATTGATAAGATCATCGATTCAGGCCCTCAACTCTCTGGATCACTAGATTACAATGTAGTACATAGTAAGTGGTTAGTAGAAATGATCTTTTGTCAACATAAAAACTTGTTTTAAACCTTCGATTACTTATCAAGTAGGTACAAATAGTATTATTCCCTAAGGCATGTTACTGTTTGAAATGTGACCTTAGTCTGTTACTTTCCAGTGTGGCTATAATTAGTCACATACACTAGAAATTTATACAAATCAATGGTAAGAAAAATTTTGTAGTTCTGAGCATATGTAGGAAACAAGATTTAAAAACTTTAATATAATTCTTTTTCTCTTGTATTTTACTTTTTCCTTCTTCACATAGCATTCAGTTGTAAGAATCTTTACAGAAAGCCAGAATCAAATTTTTTTTTAATTGTTGTGTGTAGTGTTCCATCTGAAGCAAGGTTCTTTTGCTTCTATAGGTTTATATAACAAAGGATTTATTTATCTGGATGTACCAATATCTGATGACAGTTGTATAGCAGGTAAGTCTGTGCTAATATTTTTAAATGTTTTTTGAATGGCTGCTAGGTGCTGAGTGCTGCATATCATCTATCCTAGGAAAAACATTTCTTCTGCATTATATAGTAACACATTGTGATGGTTTTACTTAAATTCCTTATTTTCATTTTTATGTTATATTGGTGCACACTATATAAAAATAATAGAAAGCCAAAATAAATTTCTCATAATCCCAAATCAAATCAACATTTTTATAAATTCATGTCCCTTTTTAGTCTTTGTTCAGGGAAAAGCAGTTTTTACATATATTCAGTAATATAGAAGTGTATGTTCTCCATTTTCACTTAACATACCTATGTCTTATTTTTTCATGTTACTACAGTCTTTTTTTGTCTTTATTTCATTTTCCCGTACTCCTTTACCCACTTCTCCAAGTTAAATCAATATTAAGGGGCTTGTGTATTTCCTTCTATACCTGATGGATGTATCAATTTATTAAACCCTTTCTTATTGCTGACTATTTAGATTATTTCCAATTTTTTTTTTTTTTTTTTTTTTTTTTTTTTTTTTTTTTGTGCTACAGTGGTAATGTGGTCGGCATCTTTACCACAAAGGTGCTTTTTTTCTTTAGGTTAGATTTCTTACCAGTTTGTAGAAGCATTTATTATATTCAGGTTATGTGTTACAAGTATGTTTTGTAGCATATCTTTTGGCTGTTGTTCTTGTTTGTGATATCTTTTTACCAGACTTAGATATTTAATATTTGTGTAATCAAATATAAAATGTCAAAAATTCCAGGGAATGCTGTTTCTGTTAACAAATGAGTGATCATAGCATTTATTACAGAATTACTCCCTAATATCAGTGTTCAATCTTGACAGTTCATCATGCTCTACTGTGTCCTGACATTTATTTGGGTTAGCATTTGTTTGTGATTCTTTAATAATGTATTTTGAACCATGTAACTATGAATTGTATTTTAAGCTTGGAATGGAAGTGACATGAAAAGTAAATGAAATATTAATTCAGTTTATATAGTTGTTGCTATAACAAATAAAATACTAGTTTTAAAATTAGAGAGGTTTTAACAAGGAAATGATTTCTGGAAGACAGAGGTGGTAGTGGTTTCCTGTCATAGGTGGAAAATATGAAAGCATTACTCTAGTCCCTACTGTCATCCAACATCCGATGATGTTGACTCATTTGAGATCCACCTAAAAAGACTCATCTTTGAATAGCTCATTTCAGTCCATTTTGACTGACAGTTTGAACATTGACTCACATTAGCACTAATGTATTTGAAAGAAGCCATCAGAGAGGGTCTGAATGGATGGCTGCTTCGATACAGTGGTGTGTTGTTCTTCAATGCTTCATTTAGTAATTGACAGTTTTTGGTGGTACAGACAGACCCATGGGATGATAATTGCTGAATTCACCCTACTTGCTACCATGTGACCTCTCTGGCTGTTCCCCAGATTGGAATAAACTCATGAAAGAAAAGCAGTTTGACGACATGCAAGCCATCAAATTCAGTACAGATGATACTCAAAGTTGATTTCAAAGGATGCATTTCAGATTTATTTCAACAACAGCAACAGCAATAGTAACAACAAAAACACAAGCCTTGTGTGTGGTGGAACAAATATATAGAGAGAGGAGAGAAATACTTTGAAGGGAAATACTTTGAAAGGCTCTGTTATTAAATATATTTATTTCATTACTCATCAGACTTTCTAATTGTACATTTTATGTCTACCCTTTACAGCTTCTAGATTTCTGCTATGTCTTTAGGATATATGGTCTAAAAATTCTTGAAAACTTTTGTTAAATATATTTAAATTTGTAGTTCATTTGGAACTTATTTTCATATTTGATATGAAATAAGGGTTCAGCCTAATTTTTTTCTTTTTCTTTTCTTTATGCTCTAACCAATAGCATTTGGATGAATGCTAGCATTGTTTTTTCAATAACTCATTACCACTGAATGGCAGCGTAACTTATTGTCATACATTAAATTCCCCTCTATATTGGATACCCTTTTTTCTTCCACTGATAGTATATTGTTTTGATTATAGTGACTTAGAATAACTTTTAATATTAAATATTAGTTATGGCCAGGCTTTCCTCGTGAGTTTTTTAAAATAACTTTCTTGGTTATTCTAAGATATTTATTTATACACACACACACACACACACGTATTTTTTTTAATTAACAAATCATAGCTGTATACATTTATGGAGTACAATGTGATGTTTTGATATATGGATACAATATGACATGATTAAATCAAGCTAATTAATGTAGCTATCACCTTATTTACCTATCATTTTTTATGGTGAAACAATTGAAATTTACTCTCTTAGTTATTTTGAAATACATAATACATTATTATTCATTATAGCTACCTGGTGTGCAGTAAATCTCAAAACCTATTCCTCTTGTCTATCTGAAACTTTGTACCCTTTGATCAACAACTTCCCATTCCTCCCACCCCCACTCCCACCCCTCACCCCTGACTCCAGTAACAATCATTCTACTGTCTACTTCTATGAGTTCAACTTTATTAGATTCCAAATGTGAGATCCTACAGTGTTTGTCTTTCTGTGCCTGGCTTATTCATTTAGCATAACTTCCTCTGAGATCTTCCATGTTGTTGCAAATGTCAGGATTTTCCCCTTTTTTATGGCTGACTAGTATTCCGTTGTGTATACATACCACATTTTCTTTATCCATTCATTTGTTGATGGACTCTTAGGATGTTTCCTTCTGTTGGCTATTGCAAATAATGCTGCATTGAACATGGGAGTGCAGACATCTCTTCAACCTATCAATTCAGTTCCTTCGGGTATATACTCAGAAGTGGGATTACTGGGTCATATGGTAGGTCTATTGTTAGTTGTTTTAGAAAACTTCATACTATTTTCCATAATTTAAATTTTTAAAAAAAAATAAATTTCTTATAAAAATTTAAAATTTTTTTATTTTGTTCTTTTTCTATATATTTTTTTAAATTTATCATTTTGAAAAAAATTTAAAAAAGAATTCATTCTTTTTTCTTTTTTTTCTGAACAGAGGGAAGGGATAAAAATTTTTATTAACGTATTTTTGGGTAGGCAATAATTATGATACAAAATTCTGAATTTACAAGGGGCATAAAAATGTCTGTCTCCCACTTCTATGCCTACCTGCCCAATTTCTCTCAGCAGCCACTGTTAAGTTTAATTTTTACACAGATTATATACTCTAGTTCATGCTTTTTCTTAAAACTAAATACTCTTTAGAGACTATTCCTTATCTTTTCACGTGGAGTTGCCTCATTCTTTTTGCTCAGATGTAAATTGTGACTTAGGAAAATTTCTAGCCTCTTAGTGCCTTCGTTTCCTTATCTCTAAAATAGGGGTAATTAATGCTACTGTATAACTTGTGGGGTTAAGAAGATTAAATGAACTTGTATATATAAAGTACCTGGCAATAATTTAGCACTTAGTAAGTGTTCAACAAATGTTTGCTATTGCTATTTTATATAGCTGATAGTATAGGAAAAGAATTAATGACGTCAAATATTAGATTTCTAAAATATTTCTATAAAGAAACCTTGGTCCTTAAAAGTACCTGAATGACTGGAAATATGGGTAGCACTAAATTAGAAAATGACATGAGCCAGATCTGTAAAGTGAACAACCTATCCTGAAATATACATCATGTTTTTTTCAATGTCTTGATGCTGGCCATTTGAATTTTGTCTTGATTTTCACCTTTAAAAATAATTTAGGTTTTTGGGTACAGTTAGCTGGTATTAGGCCAGGGGACACAGAGATACCCAAATGCTACTGTGGCCTAGGCATTCCTCCTTCCCAGGATATTTTCACAGGAACTGTACACACCGGGGAGAATGGCAGAGAAAGGCGCATAGCGCCTCTTTATTATTGGCTGGGCAGAGCACTCTGGAGAATCAGATTAGAGCATTTGGACCAAGGAGATAGAGATGAGTATGAATGAATATTCAGGTGGAGAGTGATGATTGGCTTGCCTGCTGTGCTGGAGAAGGTCTTACCGTGGAGCCCACCAAGGAGGATACAGAACAGAAAGCCCCAAAGAGCAGATTATACCAGTGACTGCTGGTAAACGTTACAATCATGCAGATGAATTTCCCCTCTTCTCCCCGTGGAGTGGGGGTGATGGGGAGAAAGGCAGAGAGAGAGCCAGTACTTTCCATCCACCTGGTTTTTGTCTAGCATAGCAATCTTGCAGTCTTTTGCTTTTCTGCTTTGGCCCAGTCACTCCTGCTGCTGATGAGCCAGATGAGCCATCAAAACCCACACATCAGAAACCCTCTGCAGCCTTCCCCATTCTGAAGCAGCCGCGGTTCCCTTGTCCTTCTGCCAAGTCCGTGTCATCCAGCATTTCCTCTGCCTCGGTAACTGAGAGTTCCATGGTGAATTCAGTTACTCTTTGTGGATTTTGTGCTCTACCTTCACAGTCCTCTCTGTAGGTAATGTCATATTTGGCCTTAACTTGGGGAGTTTTAGAAAACTTGCTATGGAGTGGATAAAATAAATCAAAAGCTGCATTCAGTCCCTAAGTTAGAAGTTTCTTTTTTTGTTTAGATATTTAAATTATAGTTTCTTATTTTATAAAATCATGTCACTGAGAAAAGTCTATTTTGTTTATTTTAGTTCCTCCTCTTGAAGGTTTTGTAATGAATCGAGTGCAAGGTGATTATTTTGAAACTCTGCTCTATAAGATATTTGTTTCAATAGATGAGTACACTAATGTTGCAGAGGTAAGTGTGGCAATGTCTTATGAAAGAACATAATCTCAAGATTTAAAATAAGTTTGTGTAAAGTGGGTAGAGTTATTTAATGATAGGGTTAAAATGCTTTCAAAATCTGTATCTGGGGAGATCATAGACAATTAATATACTTAAATGTCAGTATCTTAAATAAATTCCTGCATATGTGTATTAAAATTTTTTTCACTTAATAAGTTATAATTTGGTTAAATAACTTTTTAAATGACACTTTATAATGAAGTATTTTAGACTTTATTGATTTATTTAGGAATTTTCTTTTAAATGAGAAACATTAAAGAGTAAGGCATCTTGAATTGTTATAGTCACTGTCTGGATCTGTACTACTCTAAATGTCTTAGAGATAGGGAAAGAAAAAAGTTCTGAATTCAAAATTTATTTAGTCTTCCAATTATTCATAATTTAACATTTTGCTTACTATGATTACATTTGTCTGTAACAGCTGTGTAATATGCTGATAATTCTGAGAATGTAAAATTAAATTTTTATTTTCCAGCTTGCAAATGTCCTTGAGATAGACTTATCCCTGGTTAAGGTATGTTATTTAATACTTGCTTTACTTGTGTGAATACTGAATGGATTTTACTAGCAGATTTTTATCTTGATAAGCTACTGAGAAATAGACATTAAGATTCTTGTTAGCTGTCTGAGGGAGTGCACAATAAAGGGGTGCTTACAAAGGTAGGAAAGAGCAAGATAAGGAGTCTTGAATCAGGATTCCACTGCATAGACTGAAAGAGCCTTCACACTTCTGTATATGGCAGGAAGCAGCTTGATTGGTATCTTGAAGTGAAGTAGGGAGGGCAAGGCCAGAGAGTTGGAAGCATTCCTTCCTGTACATATGTGAAGACCTTAAGGGAGGAACAACCCTACTGAAAATTGTTTTTTCTAGTTATGGGATGACAGTGTTTGAGAATCATGATTAGTCTATTTTTTCTCTACAAATATTTAAATGTCTAATTTCCTTTGTATTCCTTTTAGAATGCTGTTTCAATGTATTGCCGATTGGGTTTTGCCCATAAGAAGGGACAAGTAATAAATTTGGATCAACTTCATTCATCATGGAAGAATGTTCCATCCGTAAACAGATTAAAGTAACTCATTTATTCAGTATGAAACATTAGAGTTTCCTTTTGAAGAAACATCTAATTTTACCTATAAAAATTTTATTTTTTCAATCTGTTATTTGAGGTGAACCCTATATGTTAGTGGTTTTTAATCTTTTATGTGTGATGGATCTTTTAAGGATCTGATGAAAACTAAGAACCTTTTCCCCAGAAAAAAAGCACAATTTTACATATAATTTTAAAGGATTCTTGAATTCTGTTAAGCCTATTCATGGGTCTTAGTTAAAAAACATTGCTCTATGCGGGCGAAGCATTTTGGGGCTACGTCTCGGTTTTGGGCTTGAATATAAGACTGGATTTAGATGGATCATTCATAATTTAAGTAGTGACTTGAGTAGGTATTTTTATATAAGATCATTTACATGAGATTTAGAAAGTGAATGTATTCTTCATTAACAGGAGTACTTTGGATCCACAGAAGATGCTCTTATCATGGGATGGTGGAGAAAGTAGGAGTCCTGTACAAGAAGCTTCGTCAGCTACTGACACTGATACAAATAGTCAAGAAGATCCAGGTCAGCAGTAGGAACTCAGTTTAATTTAGAATCTGTCTATAGGTACAGCATATGTCCAAACATATATTCATTATTTTATAGTTTTGTTTCAGATTTTATTTAATCTGTCTGCAATCTTTGGGCACTATGCTAAATCTTAGAGGTATAAAATTGACCAGAACATGGTCTTTTAAGAATTAAGTCTAGGGAAAGGAAAGGGAATGTAACCAAAAAAACTATAACAATGTGAGCACCAGTTGTGCAAAGAGGAAGAGACCCTTTATTGGCTAGAGAGGTTTAAGAAGCCTTCACAGACAAGATGTTATTTGGGCTAAGGATAAGAGCCTGCCAGTGGTTAGTGGAGGAAGGCCATTTCAGCCCAAGAGAATAGTGTGGGCTAAGCCCAAAGGGAGGCAAATCATAATGGATGAGGGGATTGCCCATGGTTTAATGTTGGGAGCAGGAAGGACCACGGCGTGGGCTGTTACCTGAGCCAGGTGACTTGTCTGAAGAGGTTAGGCTAATTAGTTTTGTTAGTGTAACAGTTATCAAAATCTTTATTATTGCTTTTAAAGAAATTTATTATAAAAGTAAGTGCTTTGTAACATTTAAAAAATATTTTCTCTGCTTAGAGATAGGTATGACTGGAACCTCTTACATTCTGGTTGTCAAATAAAGCTGAAATAAAATACTTTCTCATTCAGAATGGTAAGCAAAGAATAATTTTCATTTACTTGATTTCAAATTATGATTTCTTTTCAGCTGACACTGCCAGTATAAGCAGTCTGAGTCTATCTACAGGATACACAAAACGTATCGCATTTCTATTTGACTCAACTCTTACTGCCTTCTTAATGATGGGAAATCTTTCACCAGTAAGTCAAATTCTTGTTTAAATATGAAGGTGTTTAAAGTAAAGATTAGATATAAAATAATTCAGTGCTTTTGTATCTTTTTAAGTACTAGATCTACGCCTCAAAATACAACTGACATTGTTTTATATTCCTTAGAGGAATGTAGTAACTTTCAGTGAAGGTTACTTTTGTAACTGGAAGAATCAGCCCCCTCCCTCATCCACCCTTAAGTTTAAATATATTGGAAAGCATAATATAAATATAAGATATTATGCTTAGCACAAAAAAGGGGAACTAGAACTTTAATGTTTTGTTTCTTTTTTGCAGAACTTGAAGAGTCATGCAGTCACAATGTTTGAAGTAGGCAAACTCTCAGATGAGTCTCTGGACAGCTTTCTTATAGAACTAGAAAAGGTAAATGTAGATTGCACGTTAGGGATCACAGGGCATTTGGAACCTTTTCTTGCTTGCAGTCTATTGGTTGTGATGGGTTTTTCGTGTATTCTTACTCATTCCTACCTCATTCCCCAGCTTAATACTGTGGCAGTCATTTAGACCAAAACATATTGAGTGGGGGAACGTATTTTGTGGGTTTAAAGTGGTATGTCTACCTCCTCTAACTCTTAACATAATTTGATAAAATGAAGAAATGGGGTATAGAAATCTCAGTCTGTAATTTTGTAAATTGAAGTTTTTCTAAAATAGCCTTTCATTTTTTTCTGGTATGATTCTCTAAGATCATCTCTTAAGCAGTTTTATTTGAAATTTTTGTTCCAGTTATCTTAAACCTGGAACAGTGTCCCTGGGTATCATATTTATGTCCGCTCTCACTGTCCCTTTTAGCATCTTGAAGACTTCAGCCATATTTGCTCTAAACCACCTTTTCCCCTGTGAGTACAGCCCTAGTTTTCCTTAGCTCTAAATCTTGATTTCCCTTTATTGGTGTTTTTCTTTCTTTGGATATTTTATTCCATCCTCCGCTTTTCTTTATATGCAAATAGTTTGTGTGCCTAATCTGTTCCTTGACTAATAATTTTGGTGCCTTTTGTGTTTTAGTGATGAAACTTTCTCTCTCTATATATAAATGTGCTGTTCAGAGAACTTGTAATAATTCTGTGATTCATTTATATCTCTTAAAAAAAGACCATAACATTTTTTTGCTGCTCTTTCTCCATAGGATTTTTACTTTTATTAGTGCAGAAATAGATAATCCTTTGCTATTAATTGGCCTCTTTTTACTTTTGTCTTCATACTTCCATTATTTCTTCAGTGCTTTTTAAATCACTTTGTTAACTCTGTTTCCTACTGTGTATCATCTTTTGCCAATAAATTTTTTACTATGTTCCTGCACATTTTAAGTTCTGGTCTCCCAATTTTTATCTTTCTTGCCTCAAGTAGTCTTTTACCAAATGTTGCAAATTGCAATATCACATCTGCTGTTCTCATTCATAAATCTATTAATATATATACATTTTTTTTACCACATAGTCATTCCTGGAAAGGCCTTTTTGTCTGAGGTTTTTTAAAAAATGCTTTCTTAGCTACTTTTTAAGTAGTCTGATCTTGATTAATCTTAATTGGTTGGTCTTGTTTGTAATGTAAATCTAATTTAGGTAGACCTATCATTCCATTTTCTGTGCTGTTTCTGGGATATATATGTCTTTACATATTAAACAGGACCATAAATAAGGCCAGCGAAGGCAGGAGTTTTGTCTGTTTTGTCCATTACTCTATCTTTATCTCCTGGAGAAGTCATAGTACATATGAGCCACTCAGCAAATCCTTGCTGAGTGAATTTAAGCTGTATGTTCAACAGTGGTGAACAACCATGTTGAATTTCATACTCTATTGTCCTTTGTAACTGGTGATACAAAATTTGCACAAATTGATGAGAATTACAGGCATATTTGGTGACTGTGGATAGGAGGACTTTTCTAAATGAAAAAATACATGGTTTTTAGGATATTTTAAGCACTCTATTTGAATTATATATGGGACATGTAACTTATATAATGGTATAATTTAGTATTATTCAGTTGCTAAAATTGTTGGTTTTACTTGTAGTAATTTTTGTCATCTTCATAAATGTTGTAAAATTGGAAACTCAACCAAGATTGAGGTTAATATTTGTTTCAGTATTGCCTGGCCAGATTTTTAATTTACTGCTTTTGAATAATGTCTTAATATCTCTATTATATAATTATTTATTAGAGTGAATGTCATGAAAATGGTGCTTGTTGCAAAATCTATTTTCTCTTGGTTTAGGTTCAGAGCACTGGTGAAGGAGAAGCACAGAGATATTTTGATCATGCGCTTACTCTGAGAAACACAATACTGTTTCTGCGTCATAATAAAGATCTAGTTGCGCAAACTGCACAGCCAGACCAACCCAATTATGGTATGATAAATGTATTTAATTTTGAAGACATGATCCTGTGAAACTTTTTCCTAAGAAATTAAACAGATCAACAGATCATGCTCACTTGTATAATCATCACTTATGTAATACATTTTGCGTAGACTGCATATTGGGTTTATAACTAGAGGCTTGTTTTGTGAATTTCTTTGCTTGTCAACTTATTTTACTTTTTCTCTTCTCATGTGCCATTAACATTCATAGTATTTAAATCTGTTTAGTACCCAGAGAAGATGTTAGAGTGTTAATTTATTTAAGTAACTGGATGGAATTTAGAACAAGCGTTAGCCCGGAGGGGTGAACAAATGCCAAAATTGAGTTAATATAGGAAGCATAAAATTTCAAGAATGAAAGATTCCATTGTATGAAATAATAAGTAGGAACTTCCTGTTCAAATCTACTGTGATATTTACCAAAGCATTTTACTTTAAAAAAAGGGAACAGATAATCTCTTTTTAAAAAGAAAGAAGTAGTGACAATCTTAATGGACTCTAATGTGGTTGTTGCTCTAATAGGCACTATCGGTTTTGTGATAACTGGGCATTCCCACACTTTGATTGAACTGATGGTGTCAGAATTTCTACCCAGAGATTCTGATTCAGTGGATCTTGAGATGTGGAATGGCACCTAGGAATGTGTCTTTTAAAAAAAGATGATTCTAGGCTGGGTGTGGTGACTTATGCCTGTAATCCTAGCACTCTGGGAGGCCGAGACAGGCGAATCCTTTGAGCTCAGGAGTTTGAGACTAGCCTGAGCAACAGCGAGACCCTGTTTCTACTAAAAATAGAAAAAAATAGCCAGGCATGGTGGCACATGCCTGTAGTCCCAGCTACTCTGGAGGCTGAGGCAGGAGGATCGCTTGAGCCTAGGAATTTGAGGTTGCTGTGAGCTAGGCTGACGCCGTGGCACTCTAGCTGGGGCAACAGAGTGAGACTGTCTCTAAATAAATAAATAAATAATAGGATTCTAGTGTCAAGGTAGGCTTGGGCATCTTTGGAAGAGCATTTGACTCAAGTCCTTAGACATTTACAAGAGTGTCATCTTGAGACTTCATGAGTCCTTGTTACCACTATAACATTTAATTTCATTCTTTCATTTACTTGAGAACCCTATTTTTCTGGCCAAGAACCATCAGTTTCTTAGTCACGTTAATTTTTATTTTATTTCTCTCACCAGCATCTGGCTTTCTTTTCAGCTCAGTTTTAAAACTTAAGGAAGGAATCAACTATCACTTCACAGGCATTGTGGCATAGGTGAAAACAAAGATCCTGGGTAGTTTAGCTGAGAGAGACGAGACTCATTCAGTACCTAGTGACTCACTTCTGCAGATTTAGTGTGCCTTCGCAGAATTACAGATTGTTACATGTTGTGGCACTTTTTGAGATGATTCATAAATAGTTAAAAGTGAGAATTTTAAATCACCAAATACCAAGAGCCTGAAGCACCTTGATAAGCATTTGTTGATGGGTAACCATTTTTTGCTACCAAATATTAGATCATGTATCAAGCAGTGAGTGGCACAGCATTGAAGATGTGTTGGATGTAAAACTCCTGGAATTTCTGGAACATTTTAGTGATTTATGGAGATAATGGGTTAGACTGTTTGAAATATTCTGCTATAGCTATCTTGAAATACGTTGTCCTTTCCTGCCTTTCATAGAATCTGAGAATGTTAGAGAGTAGTGACCAGCCAAGTGTAACTCCTTTGAAAGATAAAGAAATTGGAGCTTATCTGTTTAAATCTCCTGCCTTTTTAGTTATCAGAGCCCATGTGATGAGTAAGTGGAAGAGCTGCAAATGGAAGACTATTCTATTCATGTCTCATGGATTTTTTTCCATTGCCTTATCCCTTTTATTAATGTTAATCTTCTCTTGAACACTAAGCTTTTTATTGACTTACCAACAATTTGTTGCTTCATAGTTTGGACTAAACTTTGTTTTTACCATGAATAGTCTGTGTACCATGAAGTAAGTTAAATGGTAAACCTAAACCTATTCTATATGAAAATAGTTAAGTGTAATTCTAACCTTTAAGGTAGGTTTAATATTTGACTATTTCTGGTGTCAGTTGGAGCTTTCATTGCTTAGAACAATTGCTGGGGCACCAAAGTTAAATTGTAATTAACTCTTCCCTATAAGACCAAACCTGCAACTATTTATGATGCTTCATTCTTACAACCAGCCTTTCTTAGTTGAGCTCCTCCTCTGAACCACAGAACACAGAAAATGATTGGAGTTACTGTCTCAATTTTTCTAATGGTAGTGCATCACTAGTACCATCCCAGATGCATAGAAAAGGTCATTCATTCCATATAGCAGATTCCTTAGGGCATTAAGTCTTCATACTCATCCTGTTGAGAATTGTTGCTTTATGTAGGTGCTTGGCTTGATAACTGAACCTTACTTTTTTTAAGAAAAGAGGTTCTGTAGTATTGGTGTTTTAAGCATCTTGTTTGAGTAAAAAGAATTTTCTTTTTGTGTCACTAATAACTTGTAGTTTGAGTATATCATGCAGTACTTGGTATTTACCATGTTTCCCCGAAAATAAGACCTACCCATAAAATAAGCCCTAGCAGGATTTCTAAGCATTTGTACAATATAAGCCCTACCCCAAAAATAAGACCTAGTGATGGGCGTGGCTACGCAGCATATCTGCACAACCCATGCATTTTGGCATGGAGCGGTAAAGAAGATGAGTAACCCTTCTCATCTGCCCCATGAGCGCTCTATTGCTCGACATGAGAGACTGGGGCCAATGGTTCTAAAGGAAATAGAGTCGCAAGAAATTCAGGATGGAATTCGGGGTTTGGAAAGTGATGATGATGTTCCAGAAGAAGATGACTTAACTATATTTGAATAAATGTAGATTGTTATATCGTACTTAAAAAAATTAACACATCCCCTGAAAATAAGCCCTAGGGTGTCTTCTTGAGGAAAAATCAATATAAGACCCAGTCTTATTTTCGGGGAAACACGGTACTGTAAAGCAAAAAGTTTGTGATATTGTCATAGAAGCAGACTGTTATATGTGAAAAGGACTAATTTCTTAGTAATCTCTTGCTTTTAAGTTGCATGGGGCACTGCTTAAAAAGTAAAAGCAATGTGTATTCTAATTTTTTCGCATTGTATAAGCATGATTTTTTTTCTAGTATCTTAGTCTTTTAAAAAGACATCTTTCAGGCCGGGCGCGGTGGCTCACGCCTGTAATCCTAGCACTCTGGGAGGCCGAGGCGGGTGGATAGCTCAAGGTCAGGAGTTCGAAACCAGTCTGACCAAGAGCGAGACCCCGTCTCTAAAAAAAAAAAAAAAAAAGACATCTTTCCACTATGATGAATACCAGTCGGACATAAAAACATATAATAATATTTAATTTGGCAGCCTAGTACCATGGAAATGTTTAGAAATTAAACCATATTTGTAGAAAAGCAATCACCATTGTAAAGATATTAGAAAATGTATTCTAACTACCATGAACTCAGACTTTCTATCTTCCCTGTTCTAGTACACATTAAATATTTTCTGTACTTGATGTTAAAAATGTTGAATTTTGCCTTTGTCTCATAAACAATAGACCGAAACTGCCTGGCCCAACTGATCAATCAGAACAAAATGCCAAACTTTGGTTAAGTTTCTCTCCTTCCTTCCTCTAGTCCCCTGAACTTTGACCCATCCTCAACCTGAGCCCCTACTTTAGGGCCCCTCCCAGAAAATATGCTGACCTTGTGGTGAAATAGTCTCTTATCTGCTGTCTTATACTGTCCCCTTTCCTACCACTTCCTCATACCCTATTCTTTCTGCTTTGTCTACTCCTTTCTTATAAAAGAAAAATCCTTATTGTCTAACTCTTAAGACTCTTAGGAACTTTATGATCATGATTGCAGTAGTCTCTTTCTCCATATTAGGGTGGGCCCCTACTCCTCAATCTTTTTGAATAGTCTCTCCTTACTGCATTCAGACGTTTTTATTGGACAGCATTTTCCCACTCATGGCTGTTGTATAATTTCTCAGTGTACTTAATCAAACATAAATTTCTTTAGTCTTTTTAGAACTTTTTCCCCTTCTCTCCTTTTCCTAAGCCACCTGCTGACTTCTCTCATTTTACTTCAGGATATATCCTCTGTTCCAGCCAGACATGGTACTGGCTAGAACATAGCCAGAAATGTCACTTGGTAGAAGCCACTTCTTTGGAGGCTTCACTCTCCTGCCTCCACCTTGTTTTCTAGCTGGGACATCTATAGGACTCTATTCATTAAATTATAGACTCCTGATTTTTTAACATTTTATTTGTAAATATTTTAAATTTACAGAAAAATTTCAAGAATAAGAATGGTATAGTTACTTTTAACCCAGAATTTGGGTGTAGGTTGGATATCATGGCCTTTCTTCCCTAAATTATTTAGTGTGTATTTCTTAAGAATAGAACTGTTCTCTTACAGCAACTTTATAAGATTAATATCGATACAGTAATGGTGATGTCAATTTTGATCACTCAGTTAATGCATTGTCCAGTTTTTCCACTGTGTAGTCAGCCATTTTCCCCCCACAACTAATAAGCAATCTGTTAGGAGTTACTTTAAGACCATGCATATATCCTACTCTTCATCAGTGTTTCCTGCTACATTTGGCATCCATTGATCGTTCTTGCCTTAGCCGGTTTTTACTATAATGGTTGCAAATTGGTAATTTTGTTCCAACTCCAGTGTTTCCTCTATATTTAACAGTTGGGATTAGGCATGCTCTTATTTTCTCAGTATGGATTTATGAATTCCTATTTTTTAATGGTCTATAATTAGTCATTACTGTCTCTTAATTATTTTTGTGCTCCATTTGTCTCAGATTTTGCCAGCAGGATTCCCTTCAAGCTGGTTCCTATCTCCTAGGAGCCTGGTTTCTTTTACTGGGGAATGGTATTAGAGACCAAGAGCCTGGCACTAGTTATGCTCAATGTTTCTAGGCATTTTCAGCAGGCCATATTTTTTTTAGATGCATTCTTACTTGAAGGGGGCTAACCTGATCTGAAGTTTCTTTCAAACTTAGATATCTCTTTTCAGAGAGCAATAGCATTTGGTATTTTCCAAAAAGATTAAGAATAGGAATGCTTAACATCTGTTGCATGCTGAGTGAGTTCATGCCTTATGGACTAACAGTCTAGGGCATGTATTTCTACATCAGAAACTATTGTCCCTATGCTAAAATGAGAACAGAGCTGTTACTCTCTTTGTAGAGATTAGAAACAGTAGGGGCACAGGGAGAAGAACATAGCTTCTCCTGGCACTCAGGCTTTCATAATACAGTTGCTCCGTGAACAACATGGGTTTGAACTGCACTTATATGTGGATTTTTTTCATTAAATATACTGAGAAAATTCTTGGAGACTTGCAACAATTTGAAAAAACTCACAGACAAACTGTGTAACCTAGAAATATTGAAAAATTAAGGAAAAGTTAGGTATGTCATGAATGCATAAAGTATATGTAGACACTAGTCTATTTTATCATTTATTACCATAAAATATATATAAATCTATTATAAAAAGTAAACATGTATCAAAACTTTATGCATACTTACAGACCATACATACATGGTACTATTTTAAGTTGAGAGATAAATATAAAGATGCAGTATTAAATCATAACTGTATAAAATTAACTATAGTACATATTATACAACTGCAATATTTTGGTAGCCACCTCCTGTTGCTATTGCAGTGAACTCAAAGTTGTGAGTATTTGCTTAAACTGCTGCGTGATGCTAATTATCTCCATGTGAGCAGTTTGTCTGTCTGGCAAATTGCATATCGCAGTAATTGCAGTTTTCATATTTTTCAGCCTGTTTAGTACAATACTTTAAGTCCTGCATAAGGACCATTGTGAATAAAGAAAAGAAAATTTGTGAAGCCATTGCTACATCTGTGCCAGAAGGCATGAAGAACTTGTACTTATTGTGAAATACCTTTTTAATCTCATATTGATAACGTACATTTTGTGTGGGTGCAGGATTACTATAAGAAAGGCATACCTATAGACTCTAATGTGATTTGAGAAAAAGCAAGGTCAAATGACAACTTAAAGCCGATAGAAGGTGAAAGATCTAAAGTTGGAGAATTTAATGCCAGCAAAGGATGGTTTGATAATTTGAAAAGGAGGTTTGGCTTAAAAAATGTAAAGATAACAAGAGAAGCAGCTTTTGCTGACCAAGAGGCAGCAAGCAAGTTCCCAGACACCATTAAGAAAATCATTGAGGGGAATGGATATCTGCCTAAACAGATTTTTAATGCAGATAAAAGTACTCTATTGTGGAAAAAAATGCCACAAGGGACATTTATTAGTAAGGCAGAAGTAAGCATCAGTATTTAAGGCAGGAAGGGATAGGCTTACTCTACTGTTCTGTGCAAATGCAGTCTGGTTTATGGTCAGGACTGACCTGATCTATAATGCTGCTAATCCCTGAGCCTTGAAGGGAAAAGATAAATACCAGCTGCCATTCTTTTGGTTGTGCAAGAAGGAGGGCTGGACAACGAAAACCCTTTTTGTAGATTAGTTCCACTGTTACTTTGTTCCTTAACTCAGAAAGTACCTTGCCAGTAAGTGACTGCCTTTTAAAGTTCTTTTGATATTGGATAATGCCCCTGGCCACCAGAACCCTGAGAGTTCCACACTGAAGGCATCAAAGTGGCCTACTTGCCCCCAAACACAGCATCTCTATATTATCCTCTAGATCGGGGGTTATAAGGACCTTTAAAGCTCATTACACATGGTGCTCTATGGAAAGGATTGTCCACACTGTGGAAGAGAACCCTGATAGAACATCATGAAAAGTTTGGGTGTATTCCACCATCAAAGATGCTGTCGTTTTGGAGAAAGCTGTGAAAGCCATCAAACCTGAAACAATAAATTTCTACTGGAGAAAAACATGTCCGGATGTTCTATGTGACTTCACAGGGTTTATGACAGCCAATCAAAGAAATCATGAAGAGATTGTGGATATGACAAAATTGGTATTGCGGGTGGGGGGTGGTCAAGGGTTTCAATATATAGATCTTGGAGAAATTCAAGAGCTAATAGACACTGCACCAGAGGAATTAATAGAAGATGATTTGATGAGAAATGGGTGTTTCTGAACCAATACCAGACAATGAGGAAGAAGATGTATTAAGATGTAGAAGATTATAGAAGAAGCAGTACCAGGAAACAAATTGACATTAGACAGTCCGGTGGAAGGGTTCTGATTATTCAAGACTGCTTTTGACTTCTATAAACCCTTCTATGATAAGAGCACTGAACCTAAAGCAAATGTTGGAAGGATTGTTATCATATAGAAACATTTTTAGAGAAGTGAAAAAAAAGAGGCAGAAGTTACATTGTGTTTCCATGAAGTTACACCAAGTGTTTGTCCCTCCTGCCTCCTCTTCCACCTCCACCCCTTCCTCTTCTGCCACCCTGTGACAGCAAGACCAAGCCCTCCTCTTCCTCAGCCTACACAATATAAAGATGATGAAAATGAAGACCTTTATGATGATCCACTTTCACTTAATGAATAGTAAATATTTTCTCTTCCTTATGATTTTCTTAATAACATTTTCTTTTCTCTAGCTTACTTTATTGTAAGAGTATAATATATAATACATATAACATATAAAATATATGTTAATCAACTATATGTGTTATCAGGCTTCCAGTCAACAGTAGGCTATTAATAGTTAAGTTTTGGGGGAGTTGAAAGTTACATGCAGACTTTTGACTGCTCGGGGGATCGGCACCCTAACCCTAATCAAGGGTCAACTGTATGCAGCTGTTGTGGAGTATCTGGGCAGGGAGGGAGAAAAGTAAGGTAAAATAAGCATATTTAGTTAAAGTAAAAGGTAGCCTGAAGACATATCCATAGACAACCTTCTTTCTAGACCAAAGAATAAAAAATTTCATCTTTAAATCTCAAAATGTCTTAGTGGTCTCCTAGGAAATTTGATATTCCTTGATAGAGTTACTCTACCTTTTAAGAAAAATTTAAAATCTCACGGCCGTTAACATATCACTTTCAACATTTTTGTTTCACAATGTCCTTGATTCTCTGTGTGTGCTTGATCATAACTCAGGTTTTCCTCTGGATCTCTTACGCTGTGAAAGCCTTCTTGGTTTGGACCCAGCAACTTGCAGCAGAGTGCTGAACAAAAATTACACACTACTTGTTTCCATGGCTCCCCTCACCAATGAAATCCGGCCGGTCAGCAGCTGTACCCCTCAGGTAAAGACCCACTGGGCAGATACACTTGGTTGTGCCATCGTGACTACCGTCAGTTTTACTTTCTTAATTCTCGACTTGCAGATACCAAATATTAAAAGCACCAACTCAGAAAAAGTAGTTTTGTATTTTATGCCATTGTAAGATGATGTTATGTTCAATTTGTGAAGTATAATTGGTATATTTTATTTATGATTTATGTATCATTTAGTGGCTTGTGACACATTAGATTAAAATTTTATTTATGTACAGAATAACTTAAAGAGAATGTTTTGGGATGCTTTAAGAAGGAAGCCTGTATCATTTTGAGGGATAAGATAAATTTAATTAGGAAAAATAAAATGTTTCAGAAGTGGGGCTGTGATACTAACTGAACTAAAAAGAAAAGATGGTGCTTGAAAGCTGAAACTCTAGTTAACTGTAGAATTTGTATGTGAAAATTACTTTTGTTTTTTTACTTCTCAAAAATAAATTAGTTGCCTTTATTTGTATACTTAACAAGGAAGTTGTCTGTACCATTTTCAAAGAGTGGGGGTTATGTTGCTCTTCTTCAGTGCTGCATCGTACCTATTTTCCTAGATATGCAGGGTTTAATAGTGTGGAAGAAAGGAAGGGATTCTTGTACAAAGTTGATTTTGTTGCCTTTGTTTTTCCTGTTGCCTCAGTGAGGACCCTAACCCCACACCAAATTTTGTACTCTGCATTCAGCAGGAGATGTGCATTTAACCAACCTTTTTTATAATTCTTTGTGGGCCCCCTCACCTCTTTAACACAACCTTTGGGCATAGTAGGAATCCATGAACTGTCTGGATGAATGGTAAAATGGATGGAAGGGTAGATAGTACCTTTTGTGAAAATTTGTATGTGATTAATGATAATAATAGCTAACACTTTAATATAGAGTTTATTATATTCCAGGTACTGTTTTAAGCATTTTGAACAACCTTACAGCATCCTCATGAGGTAGATATGTTACTGCTGTTTTATAGTTTGAGCAAAATGAGGCACAGAGAGCTTAAGTGGACATCTGAAGGTGATATGGCTGAAGGGCTTGAAATGAAGATTTAAAACTAGGCAGTCAGTTTATTCCAGAGTCTATTCTCTTAATTGTAGTGATAAGACATACTTTCTTAATTCCAGTATTCAATTGAAACTATTTTAATGAAGCATTTAAAATTTATTTTCATAAGGATAATTGTAATTAACGTTTATATGAGGCATTTGCTATTTATAAGACTATACTTGGTCACTTGTGAAATCTGGCTTCTTTAGATGAATATTACAACTTTATCTTATCTGTTTTATGAATGTAGCATATTGGACCAGCCATCCCAGAAGTCAGTTCTGTCTGGTTTAAACTGTACATTTATCATATCACTGGACAAGGACCACCATCTCTTTTACTGTCTAAAGGTACAAGACTTCGAAAATTGCCAGATATATTCCAGGTATGGGTGTGAGGTTTTGGGTTGTGTTTTTGAGGAGGGTAGAAATTTGTGAGCATATTATAAATAACTTTCTTAACTTTTTCTTTATTTCTGAACATCATTTTATGGATTATTCATTTTCTTTTCAATAGGGTTATGATCGATTACTAATAACGTCTTGGGGTCATGATCCTGGGGTAGTTCCTACATCAAATGTGCTCACGATGTTGAATGATGCTTTAACACATTCTGCAGTTTTAATTCAGGTACAGTTACCTCATTTGAAATAACCAATTTTGGATTTTTGTTGTAAAGATCATAACTTGGCTCACTTTCTACTGAGTTGCAATCAGATGTCAATTATTTGAAACTCATACAGTAGAAGCATAAGGAATCAGAGATGTGGGTTTCAGACTTGACTCTTTGGCAGTGTGGGGATGGTAGAAGCAACATGGACTTTGCAGTTAAACCCAGGTTTGAATTCCAGCTTCACTCTCTGCTAGCTGTGTGACCAGTATTTTTTTTTTTAATAATAGCTTTACAGTCAGTCATTCCCCCTTATCTGTGGGGGGATATGTTCTGAGACCCCCAGTGGATGCCTGAAAATCATGGATAGTACTAAACCCTATATGTACTGTTTTTTCCTATGCATACATACATACATACTATGGTAAAGTTTAATTTATAAATTAAGGCACAGTAAGAGATTAACAATAATAACTAGAAGTAAAATAGACTAATTATAACCATATGCTGTAATAAAAGTTATGTAAATGATTGTGGTCTCAAGATATCTTATTGTACTGTACTCCCCTATTTTCATACCATGGATAACTGAAACTGGAAAGCGAACCACAGAAAAGGGGGGACTACTGTATTGAGATATAATTCACCAATTTAAATTGTACAATTCAGTGGTTTTTAGTATATTCACAGATAAATACAGCTGACACTACACTCAATTTTAGAAAATTTTTATCATCTCAGAAAGAAGCCGTGGGCCAGGCACCATGGCTCAGATCTGTAATCCTAGCATTTTGGGAGGCCAAGGTGGGAGGATCACTTGCTATTTTGTGCCCCCTACTCATCCTCCTCCCAGTCTTAAACAATACTACTTCCTAGCTCTACAGATTTTCCTATTCTGGGCATTTATATGCATGGAATCATATATATGGTCTTTTGTGACTGGCTTCTTTTATTTAGCATAATGTTTTCAAGATTCATCATGTATATTGTATATATCTGTACCTCATTCCCTTTTATGGCCAAATATTCTGTTGTATGGATATACCATATTTCATTTATCCATTGATCAGCTGATGGACATTTGAGTTGTTTCCATCTTTTGGCTGTTATAAACAGTGCTGTTATAAACATTTGTGTACAAGTTTTTGTGTAGACGTATGTTTTCATTTGTCTTGGCTATATATCTAGGGATGGAATTGCTGAGTCATATGGTAACTCTGTGTTTAAGTGTTAGAGGAATTGCCAGACTGTTCTGGAAAGTGGCTGCATCCTTTTACAACAGTTGGTACTATCTGACTTTTTGAGTATAACCACCCTAGTGGGTATGAAGTGGTTATCTCATTATAATATTGATGTGCATAATGTGTAGCTTCTTTTCATGTACTTATTGGGCTGTGTGATATTTTGGTACTACCATATACTTTGTTTCTCATCTATAAAATGGAGATGGCAATATCTACTGTATAATAACAAAAATAGTAACAGCTAATGTAAGGTAGACAACTTAGAGTTGTTGAGAAAATGAAATGAGAATGTATATGTGAAGTGTATAGTTCACTTTCTGGTACATATTACGTTCTCAATAAAGATTTCATTAATTCCTTTTTTTTTTTTTTTTTTT
>VBSM01001124.1:62573859-62588337 GCA_008086735.1 Cheirogaleus medius
TTAATTTCTTTCTATTTTTAGTAGAGACGGGATCTCGCTCTTGCTGAGGCTGGTCTCGAACTCCTAACCTCAAGTGATCTGCCCGCCTCTGCCTCCCAGAGTGCTAGGATTACAGGCGCGCCCGGCCTCATTAATTCCTTTAACAATTGAATGTGCCATTATGTATATTAGACTGTGCTAATTATGTATATTAGATATACAAATAAGACACGCTTCCCCCCATCTTCAAGGAGTTTAAGGATGGTGGAAAAGGTGTATAAGCAATCAGTTTCAGTTCTTGCTTTGTGCTGAATAGAATTATATACAATGGAAGAATTAAAAAGAAGTACCCAATCCAGCCTGAGGGCAAGGAGAAGAGCTCTGGGGAAGCTTCTTAGAGCAAGTGAGACCCAGGCTGAATAAAAAGGATTTAAAAGAGAGCCAGGCCAGGTAGAGGGGTCAGTACGAATAAATCTCTGGGTAGGGATTTTTTTCTTTTTCTTTACTGCTATTTCCCTAGTGCCTCGCACAGTGCTTGGCTCATAGTAGTTGTCCAACTAGTGTTTGTTGAATAAGTGAACAGGAATATGAAGTGACATGGCATATGCCAGGGCCTATAAGTTGATCTGTATTTTTTAGGGGTGAATTGGAATATGGTGGGATCGTGGTCAGAGATGAGTGTGGAGAAGTGGGCAGGCCCTGAATGTCCAGCTGTAGAGCTTAGACTTTAACCTGTAGATTGATGGCAGCAATTACAGGGTCCCTGCAGGGGATTAACATGGTGACATGGGTTATAGGAATCAACCTGGAGACTGTATTGAGAATGGATGTGTTGGGGGAAAGTTGCAAGAGGAGACCAGTTAGGATTGTGTGTAGTGGTCTAGAGAAGAGATAAAGATGGCTCAAATCAGGGAAGGAGTAATAAGAATTGAAAGGAAAAGATAGATTTAAGAACTATTACAAATATACAGTTAATGGAATTGATGAGTATGAGAAAGATAAGGGAAGAGGGAAGAATGATCCTGGGGTATTTGACTTGTGAAGGTGGGAGGGCGGTGATATCACTGCCTGAGAGAATACAGGAGGAAGAGCCGGCTTATGGGGCACATGTTATGTTGTGTTCTGAGCATGTTGAATATAAGGTGTAGTTGTGGGATATTTGGGTGGTAAAGAAATATTCTGAAATTCAAATGAGAGATTGAACAAGAGAGATTGACTTAAGTGTCGGCCTCAGCAGGTAGATAGATGGTAGTTAAAACCATGAGAGGATGAGATTAGCCAGGGAAAACATGTAGTAGGGGAAGTGGTGGTAGATAACATAATAGAATGGGTAGACATGGACTTAGTCAGACTGGCTAAATTCAAATCTTGGTTCTACATTCATTAGTAATCTCTGACAAATTAAATAACCTGCTTGAACTTTAGTGTCTTTACCTGTAAACTGGAGGTGATAAAAGTTCCTGTCTTTATAAGGTGGTTGAAGAAAATGAGTGAGATGGATAATTAGTAAATGCTTTGCAGTGCGTTGAGCACATAGGAAGATCTCAGACAATGTAAGCTGTGGTGGTAGTGGCAGTAGAAATTGAGTGAGGGAGCAGTGGATGGCCCATCCCTCTTTCCTGTCCTGTTGTGGGTCAGGTGTTCATGTCTTTGAGCTTCAGTTTTCCTTACCTGTAAAATGTGTGTGTGGAGGGGTTGGGGGGAAGCGGTCATTGCAAGGTCTGTTCTATAATAGTCGATATTCAGTGGATCAAGCCAAGTTAGGTTTTTTGGTTTTGTTTCTTTGGTACTGCAAAATATGAATAGGAAAACATAAACAAATCAGTAGACAGTGCCTGTTTTTAAAGCATTTGTTGAGGAATTTTGCTTTTGCTAAAAAAGAATACCTCCTTGATTAAATTTCATGGGAAAAATTCACCTTGCTGGAATTTTAAACATTACAAAAACTTAAATTGCTTAAAACTATGATTTTATTGGAACTATCTGTTTAGAGTTAAATCATAAATCTATCAATGGAGTAGAAGAGAGCTGTCAGAAATGTATTCAAATTGTTTTATAAAACAACTAACTGTGATTTCTCTTGGATATATCAGGATTTCCTGATTTTGTGTAGTATATAGGTCTCTTTTAAAGGGAAATATTTATAGATCCTCTGTTAAATTTTCCATTATGATAGTATTAAATATATATAAACGTAAAATTAAATTCTTCATGCTTATTGTTATTACACAACTCTAAACTCAACTCAAACTTAGTTACTAAAAGTGTAAGCAAAACTTTAAAACAAATGAAATTCAAGTGAATAACATTAATTGCATATGATTGAATTATTTGTTACATGGGAGTATGGTGGGCAGACTCAATTTTTAATTTAATTTTGAATTAATAGTACATTTCATATGATTTAAAATTAAAACACTATTAAAAGGTGTACAGAGGGAAGTATCAGTCCCCTTGTCTACCAAGTTCCCACTCCCATCTCTCCTTTAAATCTCCTTAAATCATAACCACATCTGTTAGTTTCTGCTGTTTCTTTCTAGAGTGTCTTTGTGCATATGCAAGCAATTACACACTCATGTGCCCGTGCTTTTTCCATGTAGCAATTAGAGATCTTTCTATTTCAGTTCATAGAGAGCTTCCTCTTTCTTTTTTGCAAGTGCATTGAAAATACATACTGTAATTTATTTAACCAGTCCTCTGTTGGTGGGCATTTTGGTTGTTTCCAATTATATGTAATTATAATGATGTAGTAGGTAACTTTAAATGTAAGTTGTTTCAGTGCAGGTTTGTGAGTTTGAGTTTATTTAGTCTATGGTATGCCATGTGATTGTGGGGCTTCTTCTACACTTGTCTCTCTCAGAAGCTAACCCTTGTGCAAGTACATGTGGCCTTATTCAGTCTTCACTTGGCTAATACCTGATTTACCTGTTAAATCAGCCTCTTTTTGTTTTTTTTATCAGCCTATACTCAATTTGAAAAACATTGCCTTATAGGTTAATATACACATAAGATTGTCATTGTTTGCGATAGAAAATTATTGAAAGCATTTTGGTGAAGTATTAATGTGGAATATACCATCATGTGACACAATCTTATTTATTGTTTTAATATCAGTTTTTGGAAATGTAGGTTTCTCTTATATCTTTCAATTTGTGTTTCTTTATGTTTAGGGCCATGGTTTGCATGGAATAGGAGAAACTGTCCATATACCATTTCCATTTGATGAAACAGAACTACAAGGAGGTACCTTTTGAATTGTATCCATTGACTTTTTTCTTATTATTAATCATGTCAACAATTTGGTTGGAAACATGGCAGGAAATGAATTCTTAAAATTTTTAAGTTCTAGGTTCTTAACTGTTCTGCTATTAAAGAGTATTAGCAAAAGGTAGTTTTTTGTCATGTGTTTTATTCACAAAAACACTGATAGAATAAGACCCATTTAGGACCTGTGAAAATATAGTAGTCTCTTTTGGAGTTGAAGACAATAAGTGGATTATCTGCCTAGATGGAAGACTCGATTTTCTCTATGCTGAGCCTTTTAGTTTCCTTTTATTGTCTGTTTACTTAAAGGTTGGGGGAGAAGATAAGTCATAGGGAAGATTTTATGCTTAGAAAGTTAATTTTTTTCCCTCAATGTTCCATACATTCTTTTTGTGGGAGGCGGTTTCAAAGTGTTCAATGCAAAGTTTTCAGTGTCAGTTTACAGATTAATTGATCTGTATGTACACACTGTATATACATACAGACTACTGCTAGAAATTTAATGGTTTCATATTTTAATTTTTTAAATCATCTTAAAAATTTTTTTAGGTAATTTAGAAATGGATGCTAATGAACATTTGTATTTGTATACTACTTTGTAGTTTATAGAACACCTGCATGTATGTCTCGTTTCAGCATTTATTTTTGCTATTAGAGGGGATTTGAGTGGATGCAGGGTTTTTGCTAAATCAAGCTTGTTAGAACAAATGCAGAAAAACCCTGTTTAACATTATCTCTTTCTAGAAATGGATGTGAGCTACAGTACATTTGATGCAAGATGCTCAGAGAATTTCTGTAAAAGCATATTCATTCTTTTATAATATAGAAAATACTTTTTTCTGTTGAATATTGACATTATATATATTCAAAAGAAAAATACTATCTGATTAAAACTTACACATATTTATATACAACTTCTGTTTCCTGCTCCATGCAAAACTGCTATGTTGTAATATATTTTTCTGATTCTTAGAGCCATATTAATTATATGGATTTTTGAGAATAGTGAGTGGTTCAAGTAATTGAACTTACGTTATTTTGTAGAACTTATTGTTCTTCTAAAATGTTAGTCACCACGTACCCCCACTCCCCTAAAGAAGGGAAAAGGGAGGATTTTATAAATATTTTTTTCCATTTCATGTGGCTAGACTGCAGAAGCCTCATGTTTAAGATTTGTCTTTCTTCTGCCTATTATGAATAAATATGTTTAAAACCTGAAGAGTTTTCTCTCCCAAAATAGCCCCTATTCCTAAATGAGTACTTCTCTGCAACTAAACTTTGCCATTTAATTTTCCAACACTTTATAAGTTCTAATGAAGAAATATTTATTTACCTGAATATGTAGATAGTGACAACAGGGTCTTAAAATGTATAAAATCTCAACTGATTAATGGATCTCTTGCCTTGGAAGATTATCATGTGAAGTATAAAAAAGAGATATCTTTATATTTTGATATAGAGCATCTTTCTCTTTTATAAATTTGCATATTTATGAGAACTTGAGCTAATGTGTAAATAATTTAGGCATATGATTTCGAATACATTGTTAGCTTTAGTTTCAATAAGAATAATTTTACTTTTCTTAAATTTTAAAAAAATATTATTTGTATTTAATACATTTCCTGAAAGAAGCCCACCAAGTAAGTTTTCCAGGCAGAATAGAACCACAAAAAGTCTAGAGAATTTGCCACCGATTGGCTTTATTTGCTTATTTAGCAGGTAATTTGTTTTGTAAATGCTTGAAGATTATAAATATGTCATATGTGAACAACATTCTTTTGCATTCACATATATTTCTTCACTGGAATCAGTCTTGATATATTAAAGTGTAAAAGTAGTACTAAGAATTGTTTAATAAATAAAAGTACATTTAAGTTGGTATTGTATTATAAAACTATTCACTAATGTTATGTCAACCCTCTGTTCTTAGAATTCACTCGTGTCAATATGGGTGTTCATAAAGCATTGCAAATATTAAGGAACAAAGTGGACTTACAGCATTTCTGTGGATATATCACCATGCTGAATGCTTCTAGCCAACTTGTAAATAGAAAACTCAGTGATGCTTCTGATGAGAGAGGTTAGCCAATAGTTCTTTGAATTAAGATAATTGTTTTTGAGTTTAATACAACCTTAATATATAAAAAGCAGCAGACCTTTGCAGGGATGTTGAATTATTTAATATTTAATGTTCTTTCACTGAAGGATGAGAAAATATTTTGTAACATCATTTGGACAAATATCAGTTGTTCAAATGGAGAAAATAGGGTTGGAATACAGAATGGATTTTGGGCTTTTACCCTTTACCGTCACATCTGTGTTTATAGGCTTTGAGTTAAGTTAGTTTTATAGGGTGATGATTTCAAAACTCAAGACTCTTTGTAAAAATGTTTCCAAAATAGACTTAATAGTTTTTCCCTTTCAACTTTTCTCTTTCTGTGAAAGGCACCATTGTCTTCGTTACCCAGGCCTAAAATCTGTGTCTCATCCTTTTCTTTTTTCTGCTGTGTCCATTTAGTTTCCAAGTTCTGTGAATTAGACTTTAGAAATGTCTCTCATTTATTTCTTCCCCTCTCTCTTCTTTCTTAATTCTCTATAACTGCTATTCTAGTCTGGTTCTGGGTACCTTACTCATGTGTTATTGCACTCATTCCCTGCTTAGCCTTCCCGGCCTTTCCTTGTCTCTCCAGTCTGTCCGGCATGTTGACAACAGCTAATTTTCATTAGATACCACTTTCTTTTCCATTTGAAAATCCATTTTCAAATCACTTTCTCATGCTGATTGTCTCTGTTCTTGCATAAATATTGGCTTATATGTGGCTTTGGTTGCCATGATGCTGGCTCTTGTTAATTGACCCTGGGAGTCTTTTCAATTCAAATGTCTGCCAGTGATTAACAATATTCCATGAGCCTCTTAGTTTGGAATCCTGAGAAAATATGGTTGATTTCTAGCCATTCAGTGGATTAGATTAGCTCCCTTTGTGACAGATATCTACTCCTGGGTCATTTATCTTTGGCCAGAGGAGGAGGGTAGCTTTCAATAGTTGACTGCTAAATATTGCAGGGGCATTTTCTAGAGAAGAGGCATTTTCTAGAGAAAGGACTTAGGCAGTCATTTCAAAGCATGTCTACTACAGCTGACATTTTTTATGTCATTCATTCCACAAACATTTATGGAATACCTGCTTAGGTGCTGGAGATATTTAAATTAATTAGACCAGATTTTATTCCAAAGACTAAAATCCTGGAAGGGAGACAAACAATTGAATCAGCCTACGGTGTGGTATTAATGACAATAAAAGGGATCTGCTTAAACTGCAAACGTAGCACAGAGAAGTAATATCTCAGCCCTCTTGAGCTACCAGAGAAGGCCTCTTAGAGAAGGCGAAGTTTGCACTGAGTTTTGAAAAATGAAAAGTTAACTAGACAAAAGATGAATATTGTATTTTTTTTTTTTTTTTTTTTTGGAGAGTTCCAGCCTTTTAGGCAGAGAGAATTAGGAAACAGTAACTCATCATGGCCAAAAGAAAGGATTTGTTGGATAGCAGTAGAAGATAAGAGTAGAGAGTTAGGTAAGGTCTAAGAGATCTTGGAAGATTTTATATGTTGAAAGATGTGAGGAGTCAAAAAAGAATTCTGAGGAGGATTAACATAATCAGACTGAATAGTTCCACAGGGATATAAACAGCTTTAATAATGATCTAAGTGAAAGTCTAAATTTGTGTCCTGCTTTCTGAATTTTGATTTCCTGAGGCTAGAGTTGCTCAGCCTCAATACTATTTGCATTTTGAGCTGAATAATTCTTTGTCATGAAGGATTGTCCTGGATGTTTGGCATCTGTAGATATGAATAGCATTCCATCTCTAGTCATATCCTTTGGGGGTCAAAATTGCATCCCTGGTTTAAAACCACGTTAGACCAAAGATTATTCTATTTTTCCCCTCATAATCATTGCTATTGCCTAAAGTCTTCTCTATGGTAAGACTGATTTATTGACAACTTCTGCTAATTCCTAGAATTCTAATACTGTATATTCCCTTTAATTATAAGGTGAACCTGATTTAGCTTCTGGCTCAGATGTAAATGGGAGTACAGAATCATTTGAAATGGTCATTGAGGAAGCAACTATAGATTCAGCAACAAAGCAAATCTCTGGTAAGGTGTTAAAACTTTTTTGCAATTTTATTAGATTAATTTTTGGGGTTTAACTTTTCTAAGTCAAGTCATTTGCATGTCATTTTTCTATTATCCATAATGAACTTTTTAATAAAAGTTTTCTAGGAAACATTTTTATATACTTAAAATAACAGTTCAAGTAGTATAAAATTATGACTTGAAAATAATAAATTTCATTATTCCTGTGTTAAATATTTTGATTCATTCTTTCATCTTGCACATGTCTTGCAGTATTCTTTTTGGGGCACATGATTACTTTAAACATTTGATGAAAGCTGTGTACCTTCTTCCCATACACAAGTACATACTCAAAAAACATACTATCCTGTTACAGAGATTAACTGGTCTCTTTTGAGTACCCCTTCTCTGCCAAGCCCATTGCTGGATATCACTGGGGCAGGAGAAATCTATGAACCTCAAGTCAAGAAGCCTTGTCAGTCATATGATATATATAAATATATATGATTTTAAAAATAAGTTTATATATCCGTTTTTAGGTGCCACAACAGAAGCAGATTGGGTTCCTCTCGAGCTGTGTTTTGGAATTCCACTGTTTAGTTCAGATCTAAACCAGAAAGTTTGTAGGAAAATTGCTACACATGGCCTTTGCAGAAAAGAGAGGTAAGGTTTATATTCATTATAATCTTTTCATCTACTTGACTTTTAGGCTGTCAGTGAATAGTTACTATATCTTGCTTTCTTTTATTCCATACACGAATGTAGTAATTACCCTGTATATATTTGTTCAGATTGCTAGTTTAAGGATTTTGCTATATTTTTCAAAATTAAATTTCAGAAATCAGTCACAAACATTTTGGGCACATATTTTGGTTAATTGTATTTACTTAGTTGCCCAGGTTTGGTGAGGTTGTGGTGAAATGGGCATGTTTATATATGGAGTATGAACCTAGTTTTTAAAATAAATATAAACATATATATATATCTGTAGAAAATTTCTCTTGTGTACTTCTCTTGCTCTTAACATACCCTCAAGTTGTATTATATTAATAGTGATTATCTCTTGTGGTGGAATTATAGCAACTTTCCAACATTTTCTTCGTTTTCTAAAATGAGAAATGACGCATAGGTTCAGAGATGACACATAGGTTTTATCTCATGCCAGCTCTCATCTGTTGGGAAAGGCTGCTAAGAGGCAATGTTGTAAAATTCTGAGACAAAAGCTGGATTAGTAGGAAAGAATATCATTGAATCTAATTGTCATGATGAGTGACTTGGAAGGGTAATATCCACAGATCTCCTAGACTCCCCCACCCCCATATCCTAAGTTCTCAAGCAACTCCTTGACTTCTTGATAACAATTCATTTGATTGGCTTAAGGTAGCTTATATCAGAAAATTAAAAGTACCCAATTAACAATTTTAACATCTATCCTCTGAAAGTAAAATAACTAACATACATGAATAAAAAGTAGAAATACTATGAAACTTTAAAAATTGCCACCAAAGTTTTTACCGATTTACATATTTGAGAAAATATTTCTTTTAGGTGGGCTGATGTGTGTTAAACCTGTCAGATGTTCTATCAGGTTGTCTTTTAAAATTATTTTGGCTATTTGAAGTGGTTTGTGTCGTAGTTGTCATTCCTCAAAGTGCCTAAATCTTCATTTTAAAAGTTTTCTTTCATTTAACATTTAAATTTACTAATAGTTGAAATGTTTGTTCTTAAACAGTAACTTCAATTTTGGTTATATTAATACAATATGTTTTATTTCATAATGACCTTTTTGTGCATTATTACTGCCTATTATTAAATAATAAACAGACATCTTATTGATGAAAAACATTGAAATTGGTTTTTAAATTTTTTAATGTGATTAATCAGGATGTAAATACATATGTGAATGCATTTAAATTACTAAAATTAAACAAACTCTTGTGAGATATCCATTATGTTTATTTTAAACTTTTTCTCTCCGTTTTTGTTTTTAGCCTTCAAAACCTCTTACATTCCAGCAGAAAACTTTCTCTACAAGTCCTTAACTTTGTTCACTCATTCCAGGTAACAGAAAACAAAACATCCATATGATACTTGTATAGACCTTTATGTATGCAAGATATTTGATGTTTGTGTTTTATTATCCACAGCAGCAAGACATGAAATAAGTGTTAATTTCAATAGCATTAATTTCATTTTATAAGTGAAGACTCTGAGGTTCAAGAAGTTAATTTACTTGCACATCTCATTGTCCAGGTCTTCAGAGACCAAAGCTTGAGGCTTGTGTCAGTGCTTTATTCAACAGAAATGTGTTAAGCATCTGTTATGGGCTATGCACCCATGCTGGGTGCTGGTTCTTAGTTATGGTGTACTCCATTAATGATTGCAGTATTACCCACCACTAGGAGGGGCTTGTCTGCTGTGGCAGTGAAGGCTGGTGCTGTAGACCTTTTGTCTTCCCCACAAGGAAAGAAAGGATATTCTAGACTTGATTTATATGTAAACTTTTAGAATGGTATATTTCTGTTCAGAATATCTGGTCTGACATTATGAAATCAATATTTTGGAATTTTATTTCATTCATTTATTTAATAAAACTTGAGTCTACTCTATGCCAGACCCTTTGCTGGGTGCTAGGGAAATAGTGGTGTGTAAGACACTCAGGGAGCTTATAGTGTTATATGAGACAATAGTCAAATAAACATCAAAATACATAAGTAATTACAGATTTTACTTTGAAGGAGCCAAACCTGCATTCCATTATGATGGAATCTGCAGGTAGACCTAATTGAAATGGTGGGAGATAATATGTAAGCCAAAACCTAAGTGATGGAAAAGTATTCCAGGCAGAGCTTAGTAGGTACATAGGTCCTATGTCAGG
Source organism: Cheirogaleus medius (assembly GCA_008086735.1). Classification (NCBI taxonomy): domain Eukaryota; kingdom Metazoa; phylum Chordata; class Mammalia; order Primates; family Cheirogaleidae; genus Cheirogaleus; species Cheirogaleus medius. Next base: position 62,584,115 of record VBSM01001124.1, read on the forward strand.
GAAGTGCTCAGTGTACAAGGAAACAAAACAAGGCCAGTGTGGCAGAAGCCTCGAAAGAGGGGTAGTGGCAAGAGGTGAGGTTGAAGAGGAGGTCAGGGCCATGGTGTGGTGGGTCTTCTGCCATTATGTTCAGGATTTTGTATAATATACTGAGTGCAAAGAGAAATGATTAAAGGCTTTTAAACAGAGGAGAGACATTTCTGATTGTTTTAAAATATTAATTACTCTTTGGCGAATAGTTCAGAAAGGGACAAGGGTAGAAATTAAGTTCAGTTTGGCAGCTATTATAATAGCCTAAGCAAGAGATGCTGGTATTTGAGTACCCATTTTCATGAAAACACCAAATTTTGCATGAATCCTCAATAAGGTTTTGTTTATTACATATATACACTCGTAAAAATAAATTATGTATATATCAAAAATAGAAATTTTATAAGGATGCAATAAATAGAGAAATTCCAAAATTCTTTCAATACTGTACCCTACTTTGGAATGAGTGCCCCATTTTGGAGATCACTGGCGTTGGCTATGGTGAATGAATAAAGTAAACTAATTTGGGATATGGTTTGGAGATAGACTGATAAAACTTGATGGTGAATTAAATGTGAGGAAAAGATTCGGGGTGTGGAAGGAGGGAGGAGGGATCAAGAGTGATTCTCATATTTCTTGATTAACCCAACGTGTAGAGTAGAGAAGCCTGGGGCAGAAGAGGTGGGGGAAATTTTGGGAGTTCACTGGTAGACGTGCCAAGTTTAGAATGTGAAGGGAAACATCTGAGAGCGAGATGTCAGATAGATGGATGTTTGAGCTTGGAGTTCTGGGGAGAGGTCTGTGCTAAATATATGAATCTGAGAAGTGGATTGATTGTTCTCGTGCTTAGTGTTGTATTAGTTATTTTAGAAATTTTCTCCTGTTAAGTAAAACTTTAAGGTAGATTCAGTCTTCTAAGAATTAACTCTTTCTTATCTCATAGTTTCATAGCCCATTATTTCTGTTTATTTCAAAGCACTTAACTACAGTCTGACTTGTATTAGTCACTTTTGCGTATATTAATTGATTGTTGAGGCTTATCAGGTCATTGTTTTTTGGGGAGGGGCTCCATGAGGTAGTTCTTTACATCTCCTGTAGTGCTTTGCATTCCATAAACATTTCTTAGGTAATCAAGGTCCATATTTCTCATTAGTTATATTAAGTGGTTTGGTAAACTATTGAATATAGATTATTTCTCTTGTTTCTTGATCTTTTAGGAAGGTGCTTCAACACTGGATGTTCATGCAGAGCCCAGTTTTTCGAGTTTGCTTTCACAGTCATCTTATGCCGATATGGGAGTTCCACTTCCTGCAAAAAACTTAATATTTAAAGATGGCATCTTATCAGAATGGAGTGGACAGTCACCTTCCTCACTTCTTATTTCTAATCTCCATTTGCAATAATTTGGTCACACCATTTGTTGCTCACACTTTCTGCCTTTTTTCTTTCTGAACGTTAGCTTTATAGTGTCAGCCACTAAAAAGCACCCTGCTGCTGCAGTGCAATTCTTGCTTCACTGATAGTAAAAGTTTGGGGAACATGTTCATGTTTTCTGAAGTTTTGCTCATTATTGCATATCTTATTGCAACAAAGTGCTTTTTAGCAGCCAGCACTGTATTTTTTACCTTGAGACAATCTGCATTTCTTTTATAAAACTAAGGACATACTTTATAGGCTTTACGATGACTGTTATGTTTATAAGCAGTCACTATGAATATTGCAGTGGTAATTTTTTATATGTTAGTTTATCAAACATAAAATCTTGTTTAGTTTTATATTTTGTTACCTATACTTTAGGGGATCAAGGGAAGAGAGAGAACTCTTCCTCTGAAAAGGCTTCTTGGTACTTAAAGTAGTAAAACTATAAAACAATAAACATCCAGTATTGAGAGGTGATATGATGGGGCATTAAGAATTCCTGTGGATGTCTGTAAATTATGTATATCAGTTGAACGTTGTTGAAGGTATGTAAATCTGCATAGTTATGTATAATTTAACCTTGATAAGGTCTTAGACTATGACTATTCAGTGACATCTCATAAGAAGCTTTGGAAAACATTCTATTTTTAAACATTGTTTATATGTGGACTTCTGTTGTCACTCACTTTGGGCTTTATATTTTCATAGAGTCTTTATGGAAAAAAATAGAATTTATTTTCCACTCTGGTAGCTGCAGCTGCTACACACTTTCACCCTGATTTATTTTTTGTTTCTTAGCTTTGATGTTTTCAAACCAAGGATTGTGATTTTAGATTAGAATGGCATATTAGAAGCATTAAAGCTGTGTCTTCGGATCAAAACATTTTAGTGATAAACCTACTTTGAAGGCATAGTCTTAAGCAATCTGGATCTTAAATTTATGTGAATAGTTTTTTAAGAAATGATAAAGAAAAGTTGACTAATTTCAAAGTGTTTCTTGAGTCATTGATTCTTTTAGTATCACTAATGTTAATTAGAATAATTGGAATCACTTTTTAGACTTTTCAAGTTACCTTGCTTGGGAAGTTTGTGCAGTGTTATAGTTTAGCTCCTCCTATAGGGTAATGGTTTGCTAGTTTAAAACTGTAACCAAACTAACTGGTTAGACAAGATATATCTGAAACACTTAAAGAATTAGAAAATTTGGGAATGTTATTATATAACCTAAACATTTTTGCTGATAATTTTTGTTATTTATAGAACTGATATTTGTGTGTTTAACATACTTCTGGAAATATATGCCTTTCTTAAAACTGTTATCATAACCATGTATTCAATACCATGGCCTATCTGTAGAACTGAATATTTTGGACCAGGTTATCTGTGGCACAGTCAGTGCTGTGTTTGGGATAAATGCAGTAGCATCTAGTTTTCTACTTTGTCCTATAGAAGGTAGAAACCATGTGTATGTTATGTTTGTCCATAAAAGGAAAATACATACTAATATTAAAATAATTTCTTATGACTGTGAATCATTTATTTTTCCAATAATTGATATTGTATATTCCTGGCACTATTAGGTATGTATGTATGTAACTTTTACGGTTTTTCACCTGAAAGTTGTAAGTATTTTATTTGATCAGGGCTCTTTAATCTCATTTTAATTTGCTTTGTCTGAATTAACTGTAGTTATTTTATTTATTCCTGTATTAACAATATAAAGAAACCAACTGTAATAACATGTACACTAATAAAGAATTGAATATTTTTAGTTGTTGGCTGTGAACCAGTTGGTGAGTTTAAAGCTTAAAATATGGGAGTGATTTGCTGCTAAACTTCCTTTGAGAAATAGTGGAAGAAGACATAGAACCTAATGATGATCATGAATTTTAGGGAAAGTACTGAAAAAATATGGTGTCAACTCTGGTTACTTGTGTTAAGTGAGGAAAGAGTAATCATCTTATTCCCAGCTGAAGACCTCTCATACTCTTAAGGAGGGAGAATCTGCATTTGTGGAGCCCTTAGCAAAATGTGAAATGCTGATGTTTGTGCTTTACTTTATACAAGAGTTTGCCTTTGTTTTATTCATACATGAAAACATGGAATCCCTTAAATCTTACAAGTGTTTATCCAATTCAACAAGAAGGTAAATTTAAAATGTAGACTTCATTATTTGCCAAAGAAGATTCATGAAAAATTTTTATCCAATTGCTTTGCAAATGTTTCAAGAAATTTCATTTGGCTAAAAAGGACACAGAATTTAGTATGGTACAATTTTACCTCTCAAATGCATCTAAAGAAATGCAACTTCATATCATTTTTAAAAATACAGTCTTCTGATCTCCTTTCTTTTTTTAATATGTAACTAGATGATTTTGTATTTGTCTTTTGGGGGAGTAGTATTGGTTTCTTTTACTTGATGTTTTCAGTTTTCTCTGTAATTCATGTTTCTTTTTTGTGTTTAGTGTTTCAAATACAATTTGTATTTAAAAATTTTAAAGTACCAAAACTGTAACTGAATACAGTGGGTTGTTTTCTGTTAAGATGTTAATATTATACAATGAAATGTATAAAGTGTTGTCAATTTGATTATTGACACATATAACATGTTTACAAATAAACTGTGGTGTTGATCAAATTACTATGAAAATGTGTTTAATATCCTGAAAGTTCCTTTCTTAATTTTAAATACAACCATGCTTTCAGTACTGTGGCTTTCCCATACTTTAAAAAAAAAAAAAATATATATATATATATATAATTTTGTAGCAATT
>VBSM01001124.1:62588437-62638918 GCA_008086735.1 Cheirogaleus medius
TTCTTTTCTGCAGAGACGCTCTAACTGGCGGTGTTTCTCGTCCGCCATCTTCGATACCATACTATTTTCTAATCTACAGACTTGATTTGACTTTCACTAGTTCTCGCACTAATGTCCTTCTGTTTCAGGGTTCAGTCCAGGATATCACATTGCATTTATTTAGTCAACAGTGACTCTGAGTCTCCACCAGTATGTGACAGTTTCCCAGCCCTTCGCGACCTTAACTGTAAAGAGTACTACTCAGTTAGTTATTTTGTAGGATGTCTTTCACCTTGGGTTTATCTGATGTTTTCTCATGATTTGATTGAGGCTATGCTTATGAGAAAAGATATGACAGAGGTGATGTGCCCTTCTCGTTAGTGTATCATATCATGGGGTACATGATGTCAGTATGTATCACTTGTGATGTTCCTTCATTGGCTAAGATGGTGTCTGCTCGGTTTTCCGGCTGTAAGATACTATTTTCCCCTTTTTTATATTCTGTTCTTCATCAGCGAGTCACTAAGTCAAGCCCTGACTACATCAGGGAGTCACTAAGTCAAGCCCTACTCAGTTAGGGGAGGGAAATTTAGTTTCATTTCCTGGATGGAAGAGTATCTATTATATTATTTAGAATTCTTTTTTAAAGAAAATTCTTTCTCCCATTTATTTATTTGATCATTTATATTAATATGGGTTCATGGCTACTTATTTTATCCTTTGGATTAAAAGCCAATGCCATTACTTATTTTGTTGCGCAAATTGTTTTAGCTTTGACGATTGGGAACTCTTTGAGATTGGCTTCTAAATCCTTTTGACATGTCTTTTTTTTTTTTTTTTTTAAGACCATATTATTACTTTCTGACACTACAAGTATTATCTGGACTCCAGCGCTAGAGTCAACCATTTCTCCAAGGAGTCTTGGTTCTTTTTATTGAAGAGTGGTATTTAGAAACCAAGATCTGGATGTTGGGTGTGCTTACTACTATTGGAGTGTCATTGCTTCTGGGCCTTCCCAGTTAACTGAGCTAGGGGATATAAATATGTATACTAGCCAATACATAGGTACACATCTCTCTATTTTTAGATCTACCTGTCTGTGTGTATATTAAGTTAAACAGAATATACTGACAATACAGTACATCCTCATTTAATGTTGTCAGTATGTTCTTGGAAACTCTGACTTCTAGTGAAATGATATATAGTGAAACCAGTTCTTTTCCACATCAACAGTATGATGAAATGACATAGAAGGAAGCAATGTTATTTGAAGACCTGCTGTATGAGGACCTGTGGACACTGGTAAGTCAGGACTCACTGTAATCCAGTACCACAGGGTTCATTCTAGCCTTAACTCCTTGCTTGTTTTTAACTTCATTCTCTGACAATGGAAAACTTGCCTCCTTTTAGCCACAACTTATTTGTTTAACCTTAGTATACTTATAAAGAAGTTTCAGAATAGTTAATTTATACCTGTGTGAAAGACAAATTGACCAACCAGAGTATAGTGTTTAAGTGCTTTTTTTTTGTTAAGCCTTAACAGTATCCAGTCAAAATCCTATTTTTCAAAGTAACTTAGTTTGGCTCCTTTTATTCCTTCATTGAGGTTATGTCATATATTTATAAAACAGATTCCTTTGTCACACTCTGCATTCCATATAGGATTCTCTGACATCCTAGTTGATTTTATTTATTCATATAGTAAAACTCACTCTGTGTGGGCTTTGACATATACATAGAGTCATATGTCTGTCACCCCCTATGATACAGAATAATTTCATCACCCTAAAAAGTCCCCTTTGTACTCAACTACTGCTCCCACTCCCAAACCCCTGGCAACCACTTATCTGCTTTCTATTCCTATAATATTGCCTTTTCCAGAATGTCATAGACATGATGGAATCATACCATTTGTAGCTTTTTGGGTCTGGCCTCTCTTGCCTAGTAAAATGTATTTTAAATTCATCTATGTTAGGTGAATCAATAATTCTTTCTGTTGCTGAATACTCCATTGTGTGAATGTGTCAAGGTTTGTTAATCATTTAATGGTAATATACTGGTTTGAAATGTAAACATAATTTATTTTGGTTTTATAAATGCCTACTAGTGGGATTACTTAGTCATTTAGTAAGTGTATATTTAACTTTATAAGAAACTGCCAAACTCTATTCCAAAGTGACTCATTTTGCATTCCCACCAGCAATAAATGAAAATTCCTGTTGCAGTGGTATCTCATTGTAACCATTTAACCATTGTGTGGTTAAAATGTTCATTTCCATAATGAAAAATGATGTTGTGGTTAAAATGTTCATTTCCATAATGAAAAATGATGTTGATAATCTTTTCATATACTTACTTGCCATCCATATATTTTCTTTGGTGAGTTGTCTATTCAGATTATTTGCCTATATTTTAAAAATTGGGTGGTTTTATTTTTGAGGCTTAAGAGTTCAGTATATGTTCTGAATATAAGTCCTTTATTAAATAAATGTTTTGAAAATATTTTCTGCCAGTCTGGATTGTCTTTTCATTCTTTTAAAAGTGTCTTTTTAAAAAACAAATGTTTTTAGTTTTGATAAAGTCCATTTTATTCTCTTTTTTTTTTTAATAGATTGGGCTTTTGATGTTGTTATGTAAAAACTCATCACCAAACCCAAGGTTATACAGATTTTTTTTCTGTGTTTTCTACTAAACGTCATACAGTTTTATGTTTTACATTTAGATCTTTGGTCCATTTTGAACTAATTTTTGTATGTGGTGTGAGGTGTGTGAAGATTTATTTTTGCTTATCCAGTTGATACAGCACCATTTCTTGAAAAGACTCTTTTCTTCATTGAATGCTTTTACACATTTATCAAAGATAAGTTGACAAATTATTGAGACTAAGTAGATTATGGTTGCCTGGGGTGGGAAGCACCTTTTTGGAGTTATTGAAATGTTCTAAAGTTGGATTGTGGTGATAGTTTTACAATTCTGAATGTACAAAGAATCACTGCCTTGTACACGTACATGAATTTTGTTCTAGGTAAATTATACTTAAAGCTATTTTTAAGAATCAGTTGACACTTTTTGTGGGTCTATTTCTGCAGTCTCCCTTCTGTTCCATTGATCAGTATGTCTATCCTTTCCTCAGTACCATACTGAAATTGGGTAGTGTGAGTCCTCCAGCTTTGATCTTTTTCAGAATTGATTTTTGGCTCTTTTATTTCCTTTGCTTCTTCTTATAAATTTTACAATCAGTTTGTTAATATCTACACAAAAGCTTGCAGGGTTTTAAATCAAATTGTATAGAATCTGTAGATCAAATGGGGGAAGAATTGACATCTTAACAAAGATCTCCATTTATTTTTCTGATTTCCGTGGTCACTGTTTTATAAGTTTTAGTGTGCATATCCTACATATATTTTGTTAGATTTCTACTTTAATACTTCATTTTTTTGTGCTATGGGAATTGTTTTTAAGTTTCAAATTGAAATAGTTCATTGCTGATACATAGGAATATGATTACCTTTTGTATATTTCAGTCTTGCTAAACTCATTTATTAGTGAGCTTTTTTGTAGATTCTTAGAGATTTTCTACAGAGATAATCATGTCATTTGTGAATAAAGACATTTTTCCTTCTCGATCTGTATGCTTTTTACTTCCTATTCTTGCCCTATTTCACTGGCTATGATTACCAGTAAATATTGTGTAGGAGTTGTGGGAGCAGACATGCACCATTAAGTATGATGTTAGCTGTAGATCTTTTAATAGATAACCTTTAGATTATGGAAGTCCTCTTCTATTTCAAGTTTGCTAACATTTTATCAGGAACAGATGTGGATTTTGTCAAATGCATTCACTGTATCCAATGAGATGATCATTTTTTAATTTAGACTATTAATATGGTGAGTTACATTGATTAATTATCAAATGTTGAAAACTGTGAATAATAAATGCCCATAAATTCAATAGTTTAGATGACAGGGACCCAGTTCCCTAAAAGACACAAACTACCAAGACTCAAGAAGAAATAGCTAACTTGAATAAAGCTATTAAAGACATTGAATTTGTAGTTCAAACTTTCCAAAAAAGTAAAAACCAGATAGTTTCACCAGCCAATTCTAACAATATTTAAGGAAGAAATAATACCTATACTTCATAATCTCTTCCAGAAAATAGAAAGGAAACACTTCCTAACTCACTTTATAAAGCCAGAATTGCGTTAATACCAAAACCAGCCAAAGATATCTCTCAGAAAAACTGATACAAAAATCCTCAATATTACCAACTCAAATCTAGCAGTTTATAAAAGACAAAAAAGCATTATTGGGGCTATACAGTAATATCAGTCAGGTTTCCAAATGGAAGCAGATGGTACATTCATATTAGGAAAATTCAAAGGAGAATTAATTTACAAAGGAATTAACTGCAGATGGGAATGAGTTATAGAACAAAGATACAGAAAGCAAACTCAACAACATCAAAAGACAGATGAGATTAATAAATAAAAAAGAAGTAACCAGAATAGTATTAGAAATTAAAAAGACATAACTATAGATCCAGAAGTTTAGAGATAATGAGAAAATATGCCAATATATTTAAAAGCAAAGACAAAATTGACAAACTTATAGAAAGTATAACTTATTACTAAAATGTAATTCAGGAGGAAACAGAAAGCCTGACTAGTTCTTTAACTTGAAGTTAAATCAGTAATTTAAAATCTCACAAAGAAAACACCAGTTCTAGATTTTTAGGCATATTTCATCAAACTTTTACAGAATAGATAATTTATGCAAATTCTCCCAGAAAATAGAAAAAGAGGGAATACTCTCAAGGCTTCTATGAAGCTATTTTAATCTTGAGGCCAAAATCAGAGCAAGATAGTACAAGAAAGGCCAATAATGGGCCATGACACCCGTGAATATATTTTCAGAACTAAGCAAAATATTAGCAAACTGCACCCTGTGACATATACATAAGATAATATAACAAGTTGAGTTTGTCCCAGGAATGCAAGGCTGATTTAACAAATTTATTAATGCAATTCATTTCACTAACAAAGAGGAAGAAAATATCTATATAAATGCAGAAAATGCATTTGATAAACTGCAATATTCAGTTAAAGAAGAGAAGAAGAACAAAAACGCAAAGTAGGAGTAAAAAGGAACTTTTAAAACTATCCTAATGAGTTATCTACCAAAATCATACAGTAAACATTCTTTATGGTGAAACGTTAGGAACATTCTCTTTCAATTCAGCAACTAGATAAGGATACCTACAATTCCTACTTTTACTAAATCTTATGTATGTGTGAAGTGCTAGCCAGTGAAATAAGAAAAAGGAAAGATTTGGAGAGAATGAAAGAAATGGTTATTATCTATGGGTAATATAACTATGTAGAAAACAAATTAGGCTATTAATAGATTATGAAAAATAATAAAAATAGAAAAAAAATCAGTTACATCTCTATTCAAGAACAAAGCATTCAATATTTTAAAACATACTATATGGCAAAAACAAGTTCTTAGCAATGAGTTTATAAGAATTTATGCAACACTTCTATGGAGAGCTTTATTTATTTATTAGGGTCCATTTAGAAAAACAAGCTACACTAGTTATTTTAACAGAGATAATTAAATAGAGGGTATTGGTTAAACAGTGGTTGGAGGGCAGAAAAAGGAAAACAGATAACACAGAGTAAATAACTGCAGAAAGTCAGTAAACAAAGGAAAAAGTTTAGGATTACTGGAACCTAGAAGTGGGAAGGAGGAGCCCCTCTTAGAGTTGGGAAGCTAACCTCCAAGGAAATGGCACCATTGAGCTAATGCTAATACCTCAGAAGCTCAGAGGAGGTGTCCTGTGGAACTGGAACTCAGATTCCCTGCGGAGAGGGCCCTGCCTGGCCTAGGGAGAGAAGCCTGGCTGAAGGACTAACTGCTTCCCATGGTGCATCAGCAGCCCAGTTTTTTTCAGGTAACCAGAGTTACTCAGCCATTCAGTGACCCTCTTTACCTGTTCTATCAGTGGCATGAGGAGCCCAAGATAGCAAGGTGGCAGCCTCCACTGCTAATTCAGTGTTCTCTGGGGGAAGCATTTCTGCCGTAAGAGCTTAAAATCTCCAAATGGAAAGCATAGTGCTGTAAGTGGTGTACTAGGTGTAATGGCAAAGGGAGCCACTCCCGTTTCTATTCCTGGCCCTTGCATCCTGGCTATGAAGAATACAGAGACGCACCATATGTTGGTCACTGATTCAAATAAGATACCTGTAAGATAGAACTCCAAATGTACACGTGTAAGACTTTATTGATGGGAGCTCTTGTATACTGCTGGTGGGTTATAAATTGGTTCAAGCTCTTTAGAAAACAACTTAGCATGATCTTGTAAAGTTATACAATAACTATATATATAGTATATATATATATAAATATATATCATATACTTTATATATTTGCATATCCTGAAACCCAGCAATTCAAATCCTAAGAAAGTCTTAGAAGGCAAGTAGCAGCATTGTTTGTGTTGTTTGTAATAGCAAAGAATTGGAAACAACCCAAAAGTCAATAGAAGAATGAAGCTAGGAACAGTGTGCATGCCTATAGTCGCAGCTATTTGGGAGGCTGAGGTGGGAGGATCACTTGAGCCTAGAAGTTCAAGTCCAGCCTGGGACAACATAGCAAGACCCCATCTCTATAAGTAAATAAATAAAAATGAACAAATGAATGTGTTACATTTACATATTGATAATTCAGATATTCTTTAGAAGTGAAATAGTTAAGCTATAACTTACTAATGTTCCTTTTAAATTATAACATCCATCTTGTAGATGGATACAATATTTTCTAGTTTCTAGTGCTCTCAACTGTCAGATCTGCAGGTTTTTTCTATGGGTCCATTACATGTCAGTAATAGTGGTACAGTGGGGACACTTGTAGTGTTCCTGGCTTAAGGAGAGGCTCCAGAGAAAGAGCCTTCAATTTCCTGCCCAGGCATTATAATTGCAGCTACTAAGTTCTGGGAGCTGGGGAGGGAGGTGGAGTCTCCACAGTCGGTACTCAAGTTTGCGTTTCACCATTCTCTTTCCAGTTCGGTGCCTCCCTCCTCTTTAGCCTCTCTGGTTCAGTTTTCCCCTAGTATCCTAGCTGTGGGATTCGAGGGGGTTGATGCTCTTTTTAACCACTTCGGTACTAGTGTCGACTATAGTCAACAGCCACAGATGAACGTGAGCGTCGACTTTAGCTGACAGCCAAAAGCTTTTACTTTTACAGCTTTTATCTCTGCAGGTGCAGTGTGTACGTTCAGCTAATAAGTTACTACGAATCTGTGACCTTTTAACACGTCCTTAGTAGGAGGTATTATAGTCATTTTCCTAAAGCTGCCTGTAAAGTAAAACAAGCTTACAGTGCTTTAAAGCTTTCCTCATCACACAAGGGCAAAACGGATTCGTCGTCAATGCACAGCACAAACTATCGTGCGGACTGTGAGTGCCGGCTGTGGGCAAGGCTTCGCGGCCGGTGAGCGCCGTACCGAAGTGGTTAATGAACTCTTTTCTGCTAAATTCCTCTTTCTCTGCTCTGCAAAGCCATCTTCTAGTTCCAGATATCTGCTTTCCATCTTCATGTACTGTGGTTTGGGTTACAAACCTCTTAATTTTATCAGTGATTGTTTCTGTTTTACATTCTCCTTGTGGTTTTAGTGGGTGGTTGCCAAGAGAAGAGTGTAAAGTTCTTTAACATTTTCAGATCAGAAATCCTCTCAGTCTCACTTTCTTTCTTTTTACTATGGAACATATACAAAAGTAGGGAGAATAGTATAATGAAGCTTCATGTACCCACCACCCAGCTTCCACAGTGATCAATGCTTAGCCCTTTGTTTCCTATACACAAAACAGACTGCTTATATATGATACATGCACACACACACAGCCTACTTCCCCCAACACTGGATTATTTGAAGGCAAACCTTCCAGAACCACATAATTTATTGCATAAATAATTTAGAATCATTATTAACTCTGAATTTCTGGAAACAATAGTCTTCCTAAGCCATAAGTAGCACAGTATCTCCACTACACCATTATACTGACATGGAATACTGGATTTAGTAGCTGATGAAATTAGGCAAAAGAACAAAATAAGAAGTAGTCACCTTTAGGAGGATGGGGAAAAATTATAATTATTAACTGAAACATTAGAAACAAAAATACTTCAGTAGGTGGCTTTCTTATCTATAATCAACAACCAGTTATATTGCTGATATGATGCAAGAAAAGAGCTTTTTTAATAGCAAAAATTGTATATAATGAAAGAAAAGATCTTAATAGCAAGAACAAAAACCTAAAGAAATTGCATATACAATTATCCTTCCACATATAAATATGATGTAAATAAAGTGAAATACCTGGTGTCTTAGTCTGTTCAATTTGCTATAACAAAATCCCATAGCCTAGGTGGCTTATAAACAACATTTATTTCTTACAGTTCTGGAGGCTGGGAAGTCCAAGATCAAGGCACTGGCAGATTCAGTGGTCAGGGCTGTTTACTGGTTGATAGATGGTCATCCTCTCCATGTGTCCTCACACAGTTGAAGGGTTGAACAAGCTCCCTCAGGGCTCTTTTATAAGGGCACTAATCCCATTCATTAGGGCTCTGCCCTCATGACCTAATCACTCCCCAAAGGCCTCATCTTTTAATACCACCATGGTTAGGATTTCAACATATGAATTCTGGGGGGACACAAACATCCAGATCACAGTACCTGGCAGGAAGCTTAGTGAGAAATTTGCAAGATACACTTGAGGAAAACTTAAAAGCAGTCCTGAAGGACAGAAAAGGAAACTTGAATATAAGGAAAATTATATACTGTTCTGGGATAGACAGCCTCAGTATCGTCAAGTTGTCATTTCTCTCTAAATATATCATGAATGAACCCCAATTTTCTTCAGAATACCAGCAGGCTTTTTTTTTCCTTCTTTAAACTTTAGAACTTGACAAAAAGATTCTAAAGCTCAGTCTGGAAGAAGAAACAGTGGGAGACTGTAAGAGGAAAAAAATTTAGAAAAATCTATCCCCAGCAGGTGTATTCAAACATACCATAAGCCCAGAGTACTTAAACAGTATGGTACTAATTCAGATGCAGACAGATTATTCAGGAGAATGGGACAGAAAACTCAAAAATAGAACTAAGTATACAAGAAACCTAACAACATACAACAAAGGTGGCATTTCAGATTAGTATGCATGAACGTCAGTGGATCTTTCAGTAACTGATTTGGGGATAATTGGCTAGACATTTGGAAAAAATATAGCTGGAATCCTGCCTAAATTCTTAACACCAAAAACATTAGACGTATCAAGATTTAATTAAATATTTTCAAAATGGTACCATAAAAGTGGAAACCGGCAATTTTTTCATACCCTTGGCACAGAGAAGACTTTTTAAAAGGTGACACAAACCCCAGAAGATATAAGAGAAAACTAGTTATTATCTGTAAATAAAAAATAAAACATTCTGCCTGCCAGACCTCTATAAACCGCATCTGAAAAAAATCTACAAACGGGATTAAAATATGCCCTGGATATGACAAGGATGAATTTTCTTACTGTCACGGGTTGGCTTCTCCAGGAAGCAGACGCTGAGATGGAGCTGCGAGGGCACGAGGTTAACGGGGGAATAACACCTGGGAAGGGACAGTGGAGGAAGCAGGATGGGCAGGGAAAGCTGCCAGAGCAGGGAAGGGTTGCACCCTGGGCAGAATGGCTAGACCTGGACACTCAGAGCTACCTGAAGGAAAGTGTAGTCTCGCTCCCTTCCTCTCCTCTCAGAGGAAGCCACTGGGCTGGCGGGTGTGCTGGAGGGAGCATTGTAAGTCAGAGGGCCGGCACGCCTGTGGTACCTCCTGGTCTGTCTCTGCCTTCGCTTGGCTGGAGTGGTCGTCTCTGTCCTATTCTCTTTTTAAGATAGTTTTTCCTCTTGCTCACTGGCTGGGAACTACCCTGAGAAGATGGTGGCCCAGGCTGGAAAGCTGAGACCAACCCTGAAGGAACTAACGGCTGGAGGCTGCCAGATAACCACGGTCTTTGCGGATGGACAGCGAGTCTGTCCTTGAAGGGAGATAAGAGGAACACACCTCTGTGACTGCCACACTTACTACACAATAGCCTCTTGTAAGAAGAAAAGACAAACTAGACTGTAGAAAAATAGGGGAAATATGTGAATAGGTAGTTCATAGAAAAAAATACCATGGCTAACAAAAATATTCATAATTAAAGAAATATAATACTGTGAGGTAGCGTATTCCACCTAATAGACTGACAAAAATGAAAAAGATTATAATACCTAGGGCCAGTGAAGGTCTATGAAAGCATGAATTTATACACACTGTTTGGAGGATAAATTATTACAGCTTTTTTTGGAGGGAAGTTTGGCAATATATATTAGAATTTAAAATGCACTACATCCTTTGATACAACATGATCTTTGGGAATATGACTTTTAGACATATATGTACATAAGTATAGGAACATATAAGATGTTCATTGCAGTTTTGTGCATGTTCTGTTTTTTTAATAGAAAAAAAATTAGCCAAAAGAAAAAAAAGGCCACTTATTTTTTTCTTCAAATATTGGCCAAATAGGCTGGGCGTGGTGGCTCACACCTGTAATCTTAGCATTCTGGGAGGCCAAGGCGGGAGGATCATTTGAGCTCAGGAGTTCGAGTCCAGCCTGAGCAAGAGCAAGATCCCATCTCTACTAAAAATAGAAAAATTTAGCTGTGCGTTGTGGTATGCACCTGTAGTCCCAGCTACTCAAGAGGCTGAGGCAGGAGAATCGCTTGAGCTGAGGAGTTTGAAGTTGCCATGAGCTAGGCTGGTGCCATGGCACTCTAGCCCGGGCAACAGAGCGAGACTGTTGCCCACCTCCAAAAAAATGGCCAAATAAAGGTACACTATACCCATTTTAAAGAATTAAATATTGGCAAGAAAAGATGTCTACAATATATTGTTAAGAAAGAAGTTCTGAAGTTTTATGTCTGAAGAAAGAAGCTGCCACTCAAAGTTGTGAGAGTAAAACAGAAGGGGCTATACCTGTCCATAAGTATAACCTATGTAGTGAAACTTTCCACAGACACTAAGAGTTGTGATCTCTGAGGAGGATGTTTGATTCAGTTGGGTGGGCAAAGGATGTGGCTTTAGTATTTATCATATCTCCTATTTGATTACTTTTTAATAATTAACTATATATAATTATGAAAATTCATTTGAAACACACCTGTGATGCTCACCAGGGCTAGTTCCCAACTATTTCCAGTTGTTGGCCTTCCTGAGCAGTGGTAGGATTGCATGTTCCAGTCTGGTGTAGTTGGCTGGGGCCACATGACTCATCTGGTCAATGGAGAGCAGCAATAATTGTGTCAGCTCTTGGCTCAAATCATCAAGTGTGTGATTTTTCTCTTAGTATATGGCAAAAAAGGACAGAACTTTGTAAAATTCAAAGCTTCCTTTAAAATGGTTTTCTGTGGCTGAGCAACCTCACTTTAAATCCGAAACACCAACAGGGCACAGTTACCCAATTACACTTTTCTTTTAACTGTATCTCTCAATGTTTTTAGAGCTGGTTTTTAAAAAGCCGTTGTTCAACTCCCTGGGCTGCTGGTGCTCAGACCCTGGCCAAGTGCTGATGTTTCTGTTTAAAGCTTGGCGTTGAGTCCGAGCATCTCTGGGAGCCCTCGTCGCTTTCATTTCCGCTGCAGGCTTTTCTTTTCCAGTGGGTGGCAGTATTTCACTTTTTAATCCTCACTTCCGTTACTGACTTTTCAGCTTGCGTGAGAATAGCACAGATTTTCTTATCAAAAGAGTGAGTAGAATTCGTTGACATTTCCCACTGTTTCTCCCCAGTCTTGTTAACCTGTTGGTTGAGTTCACTTGAAAACTGCTTGGAGAATATCAGGACTTGATACTACAGGTTGATTATGAACACACTTCCAGAAGAAAGTGTCTCATCCTGGGAATGTCTGAATGTAGGATAACACAGGAACATTCTCAGGAAGCTCCTTGAACATATTTGGTTGGCAGTGACTGAGGTGGGCCATTTTGTTGGATACCCAGCATCCACGACCTCTTCTTGCTACCTGATTTGTTGTAGGAATTACTCCTCTCCCCAGCCACGTGCCGAGCATCTGACCCAGCCCTGACATCACAAAATGAGCCCAGAAGGGTGGGTTTGGGGCTAGAGACTATAATCTAATAGTCCATGTGGTGGTGGTAGAGGCATATTACTGAGCCTTAAGGGTTACCAATCATTCCTTTATTCACTTAATAAAAATGTCTCAAATGTGTTAGATTTCTATTGCCATGTAATAAATTACCACAAACTTAGTGGCTTAAAACAACACCCATTTATTTAATATTTATTCTCAGGGTTTGGTGCAAATTGCTTTATTTGGGAGGTGACTCCAAGAAGCACAGGTGGGTTAGGGGAGGGAAGAGAGAAGGGCCGTTGAAGGGTGCTGAGGGTTATGCTGTGAGCAATCAGGATTCAATCCCAAGGGGCACCTTCTGGGAGGCTGTGTGGCCCCCACCTGGGCACTGTCCCCCAGGGCTGAGAAAGCAGGGAGCTTGCTTCTCTAGCCCGTCTCTCCTTGGTCGAGGGTTGCTCCTGCGGTGTCCCCTCCCTGGCACTTTTGTCCTGCCCAGCCAGCAGGCTGAGCATACGCCCCAGGCCAGCGACAGTTAGGCAGAGTCACAGGTGCAGGGTGCATGAAGGCATCAGCCTAGTGGAAACCGAAGCTGCAGTGCTCTGGGGCAGGCTGAGGCAATACCATAGGGATGGGGACATGGGGCATATTGCTGGGACTCTTTGCTGTGATTTTCCCGTGGCTGTTGGCCCTTGCACAGAGCCGGCTTGATTGGGAGCTTCACGAGGGGGGTATCTGGGTTATGACTGCAAGTTGGCTCTCGGCCTGTAAAGAGGGGTCAGCTGGTCCCACACTCCCACCCCAGTGCTGGGGAACTGGCAACTTTCAGCTGTAAGTGAGAGAAACCCAGCTCCTCCTGCCCCACTTCATTCTCTGTGTCTGTGTTGTTCTCTCCTCCTAAAGGCAAAATCTGTTTTTCCCATAAGCTTGCACAGAAAAATCATGAGGAGGAAAGTACTTGGTTCAGTTTGGGTCACTGCAAAGATCGCCATGGCCGGAGGAATAGGGCCATCTGATGGGCTATCCTGGGTCACGTGGCCTTATGATTGACAGCCTCACCAGGAACAGTGGCATCACCGAAGGGTGGGCAAAAAATGTATGTCCACTGCGATGTCAATTTGTATAGTGCTTTAAGACACACAGTACCTTCCTATGGGACCTGTAAGATCATATGATATCCAATGGGGAAACTGAGGCTTAGGACCACTGGAAGAGGCCATATGGACTTCATTGCTGGAAGAGGTTTACAAGAGTGAGATCAACCACATCAGGAGATTGTGGGGAGTTGTGGAGCAAAACAGGGAGTGCTTTTCAGCAGACGTGAGGTTCTGGCTCGCCCTGTGACTGCTCTGCAGAAGTAGCTCCGCTAGTCCAGCCGGAGGTGGCAGGAGTGCCTGTGCTGTCCTGGACCCTGGTCAAGGCAGCGAAGCCTCCTGCAGGAGCTTGGCTCTCCAGAGAAGCGAAGGGACTGTTCCTTTTAAGGACTGACTCCTCTTCCACTGTAGGGTGCTGCCAGGGCCCAGCCTGGGGGTAGCCACCCATTCACAGAAGTAGAGATGGAGGAGGATGCAGTTTCCTTAGCCAGTGCTAAGTCTTCCCCATACAGTCTGTGGTGTGGATGGAGATGGGGTGTCTGCTTGCCTTCCATGTTGCGTTCCCCCATTCAAGCCTGCCCTTGATGGTAGGTTTAACTTGATTTCTCCTGGATAACCACAGGGCAGTAAAAAACAATTGCCAGTGTCCAGTGAGCTCTTACGATGGGCCAGGCACTGTTCTAATCACCTTACAGACCTTACTTTATTAATGGGGGTTGAGTGTGTTTATGGGAGACAGAAGGGACCCGCACTGTGCTCTGTCCCTGGGAAGAGTTCTTCGGGCAGCAGCTATTCTGCAAAAGGCAGGGGAAAAATAAGTCACTGGTAGGTTCAAAGACGAGAGAGAGAGAGAGAGAGAGAGAGAGATATTAATTTTCTACTCAGACAGTTCACTACAATCTTCTGCATCCCCTTAAGGCCCATTCCAAATAATTGCTGAGGAGCCGAGTAGAAGATTTCACAGCGCTTGTGGGCATTAAGGAGGAGAGAGTGGGCTGAGCCGTGCAGACAGAGTGGTCCAGGAGGAGCCCGCGCATGCAGGATGCTCTGAAGACGGAGATCACACAGCGCTTTGAGTGTCGTCCCTCTGGAGGCTGCGCCCCCCAGGCAGCCTGGTCACTGCCAGGGAGCATGTGCCTCAGCCACACAGATTGTCACAAGAATGGGAGTCGTGTATGGGCCTTTGAGCTTGGGCAGCTAACTCCCCCTCTTTGAGCCTCAGTTTCCACATCTACAAAGTGGAAACTATTACTCAGCTCACACACCGATGTGAGAGCATAAATCTGTTAAGGATTTTTAGTGTCATTTAAAAAATGAGGCCAATCCCCAGGTCCCCACCCTCCCAGGTCAAGATGCTGACCCTGGAGCAGCAGATCTTCCCAAGGGCAGCCCAATACCAGTCCCAACGCCCTTCTTTCTTAGTCACCAAAGGGGTGTTTTCTATGTCTCTACACCAGTTGGTTTTCTCTTAATATGCTGGCTCCTAAATATATTGGTCTTGATGTTTAATGGGATTACAGAATTATAGCTTAGGTCTGGCATTGTCTTGAGGGTCCTTGGGGGCACCTAGAGAGCTGGGTCGCTGCTGGGCTGTCCCGCTCATGGAGAGTTCTGTTTCTTGGACCTTCTGGCAGAGGCAGGGGTGACTGCAGGTTCTGGAGATGCTGGTAGGACCTCTTGTTAGAGGAGATTGGCTCCTGCCCTTGAGGAGCTCACAGTTTAGCAAGGAAATTGTCACTGGATGGAGAGCAGCATCAGTAATGGTAATAGATGGTTTATCAAGCACTGTCTGTGGGCCGAGTTCTTTGCATATATCACCTTCGTTAAGACGTGGGGCGTGGTTTGAAATGGCATTAACTCCGGGGTTCAGGTTGCCCAAATTCTACCTGGGCTCCATCACCTGTCCTCTGTGGGGTGTCCTGGCAGCTGTTCTTAACAGGAGCAATTGCAAAATGGAAACAAGATACCACACTATTGTGGGAAACAAGGCACCATGTTATTAGGATCTGTGAAGGTCAGTCAGTGTCTCCCTCCGCAGCCTAGCACAGGGCTGCATGGCTGTGGCTTAGGCAGGAGTTGGGTCTAATTGGGCTCCCTACTCCAAAGTTTTCTGTAAATCCCAAGATGATGAGGCAAGGAGAGTGAAGAAAGCACAATATGGCCACATCAACCCTGGGGCAGTCCATGGACAAATTCTCCAACCCCATGATGGCTGGAAGGGGAAGAGTTCCAGACAGAGAAGTGAGTATGGGACCCTTTCACACCCAGGAACCCTGACTGTCAGTAGGTGTGGTTGCTTCCTCATCTTGGAGAGGGACATTAGTTGTGCAATACCTCCGCCCTGGAGGGTGGACAACGAGGTAGGGAGGTGGTGGTGGGGATGGGGTAGAGTCTTCCTTCTTCCTCTGCTCCCACAGCAACTCTGCACAGTGCATGCTAGGGGAGTCTCTATTTTACTAGCTTCCTTTGCAAAGGGATTGCCAGGCACCCACCCACTCAGGGCCTTTGCATGCCCTCTTTTCTCTGCCTCGAACACTCCCCCCAGCTGACACCATGCTTGTTTCCTCACGGGTCTTTACTAAGCAAAATGTTATTTGGTGGCTTGTGTAGCACCCCTCCCACCCCAATTCATGTCCATTTGGAACCTCAGCATGTGAGCTTATTTGGAAATATGGTCTTTGCAGATTTGCTTAGTTAAGATGGGGTCATACTGGAGTAGGGTGGGCCCTAAATCCAGGGACTGTGACCTTGTTAGGAGAGGAGAGGACTCGCAGAGATGCAGGGATGAAGGCCACATCTGACAGAGGCAGAGAGTGGAGTTATGCTGCCACAAGCTGAGGATTTACGGCGACACCAGAATTTAGGACAGACTCCCTCAGAGCCTCCAGGAGGAACCAATGCTGCTGACACCTTAATTTGGGACTTTTGGCCTCCTGAACTCTCAGAGAATAAATTTCTGTTGTTTTGAGCCACTCAGTTTGTGGAAACCAAGATCGTTATCCCCTGACTGAAACCTTCCCTGGCAGTCAAATGCAACTGCCTTGCCACTCTGCTTGTCCCTACCACTTGTCTCCACCTAGAATGGCACGTGCTTTACTTCTTTGTCTTGTTGACTGTCTGTCTGCCAACTTAGAGTGTAAGCTCCAAGAGGTCAGGGGTTTCTATCTTCTCTGTTCACCACTGCATCCCTAGCTTCCAGAACAGTATGTGGAAAACAGGAGGCACTCAGTTGATATTCGTGAATGGATGGATGAGTGAGTTCAGTGTCTGCTGTATTCCCTTTCCTTGAGGTTGCATGGAGTCGCTTGTTCTTTTTATGGGATCGTGGAAAGCCAAAGAAACAATCTTAGCTCTCCGTCACTCAAACAGTATTAATTTAAACTAAAAGGTGCTTGTTAACCTGGGGTATGATGTGCACCTGCAGAGATTTCCCTTTGCGTTACAGTGGCCCTGGCAGACTGCCAAGTTTTACCCCTTCTGCCATCGCTGCCCAGTGTTTGATGGTCTCAATCTCCAAAATGCAGCCAGCAAAGGAAACCCAGAGTCTCATTCTTTGGTGGTGGATCCTGACTCCTCGAGTCCTTCTTTATTTAAGTTGGTCTTATGGCTTCTGCAAAACTGGATGGCGGTCACTAAAAATGGCCCTGGTCACCTACTCAGTGGAGAAGCACACGATACACAATTCCTTTGCCAAATGCTGACAGTCGAGGAAAGGGCAGTTATGTCAGCTATTGTGTGGTTCAGGGAGCAGCAAATGCCTGGGATTAGGTGCTGGTGTTGAAACAGCAACTGCATCACAGACAGTCATGGGGCCGAGAGGGCTGGCTCGCACCAGAGGAGGGAGGTCTGTGCCAGCCACCACTTAGAAAAGGCCAGGGTGTCAGCAGCAGTGATGAGGACAGTCTCATCAATAAATGACAGCAACCTACTCTAAAGGACAGCCATGTTCAGTGGACAGCCATGAAGGCTGTATATGACAGGTGGCCAGGGGACTGGGGACAGAACTCCTGCTGACACAGAGGGCATGTTGGGTGTCCTGGGACCACTGACTTGAGACCATCCCTCAAAACTTACAGATGTGGGGCCTGAGGCCCAGAGGGTGTGCAGCCAAGCGGAGCAGGTGGAGACGAGAGGGCAGAGGGAAGAGAGAGAGAGATCACATATCCTGACATAATTTTTGTTTCTGGTTCCCTGTCCCTGAGGTCGCTGGACCTGCCCTCCTGGTTCTGCAGCTCTTCTTCAGTTCCCTCCGATACTCCAGTATCCTCCCAATGAAGCCACATTTTGGCTTTTGAATTGAGACTCCGTCTCTTGTACCTGAGGGCGTCCTGATGAATACCCTAGAGGTGTGGGAGGGAAATGGAGGAGTGAGAACAGAGACTCTCCCAGGCCACCAATGTCCTATCCCTAGCACCACCCTCATTCAGCACATGTTCTTTTGAACCCAGAGGTGTTGTCATCAGAATCCTTGACACAGTGCTCCAGACATTGGAACTGGCAATAACTGAAACATATTTGTCATCCCTGATATAGGGACTATCCTTAGATTGTCAAGTTTAATTCTTGCTATAATCCTATGAAGGTGGCACCCTCATCCCACAAAGAAGACTGATGCCAAAGTGGGCCAGTGATATAGCTGGTATGTGCTCAACCTGATCTGTATGATCACCAAAGCCAGGTTGTTCCCACCAGGCCCCAGGAAGTCCTGTGGAGTGTCATGGAGCCAGGGCTTCAAGCTGGGACTTCAGAGCCATCATCAGAGTGGGACTCTATTTCCCTCTCAGTGGAAGTGTTCGTTCCAAGGGAAGTAGCTATAAAATTGCATCTGTCACAAAGTCCTAATCTGAAGATGGCTGAGAAAGACAATTTGGGATCGGTCCACAAGAAGTTGTACAGTGGGTATATGTATAATAGGAACCTTAGTCACTAAAGCAAACTGTCTGCAAATATCTTTGACTAGAGAAAAGAGACTTATTAAAGAATTCTCAATTCCTTGCAGCAACACAGAGTGATATATGTGAGCTGGGTCTATCCCTGGCATTGTTTATCTCTCATACATCTTTAACTACATTTGGTTATTTTTGTTGTTAGAATTAAGGCGTTCTTTTTCTTTCCCCCCAAAATAGAACTATCTTGTAAAGATTTAAATAGATGATTGCATTTTCCATGCAAAATGCAATCATGCCAAATAAATGTATTCTGAGCAGCCATTGTTTCTTTTTTTAAATTCTAGAGAAAATCCAAACTAATAGCTTCAAAACAAAAATGACCTAAACTGACTTTATATGCTTTGGTGGATTTTGGGGTCATTTTATAAAGACTTATGCAACATGTCCCTGAGGGGTTGATTTTAGAAATTAGGATGCATTAGAACCAGAGTCTGAGTGATAGTCAGATATTTGGGGCAACATATTAATGATCCTTACATCAGTCAAATAAATTTGCAAGTCATTTAGTTAGGTGAATTTGCATGTGGTCTGGAATGGAGGACCCAAATAATAAAATCTTCCTTGTTCTGTGTTTCTTTTGTCTCCAAAGGGTTAATTGACAAAGAGAAGGAGAGAGTGAGAGAGCAAGAGCAGAGAGTAAAGTCCTGGGCGGTGAAGTCGGGCTGCCTGGGTTCAAATTGTGGCTCCGCAGAGTCATGGCCAGTGACCCATTTCTCCTCTCCTGGTGCACAGGGACTGTATTTCCCACGACCTTGAAGTTCTATCCGACCACATCACTTGCTTTGGCCAATGAGATGTGAGCAGATGGGATGATGTCATTTCCAGGCAGAAGTCTCTAAGCCACTGCACAATTTGCTCGCTCCCTTCTCTCTGTCACTCCCACAGATGAGGTTGCAATGGCAGAGGGTCTATCAGCCTGGGTCCCCAGGGGAGGACGTGGTAGAGCAGAGCCCCCTGCCAACTTGTGATGCAGAGGAGGTAGCATGAGTGAGCAACCTTTGCTGTTTTAATCACTGATGCTTTGAAAATCTTTGTTACCAATGCATATGCTAGCTTACCCTCACCAACTCACCATGTGACCTTGGGTCAAATACTTAACCTCTCATTGGTAAGTTTCTGTTGGCAAATGGAGGTCCTGACACCTCTAAAGATTTTTAGAATTAAATGGCTAATAGACGGAAAGAGTGTGTCTGGCATACAGCAAGTGCCCAGTAAATATTAGCTATTACTATTAATATTTTATATGTGGACAGGTAGAAGCCTCCTTTCATATAATTGTGTAGGTGTTTGTGTTTACTCATTAATATCTGTCCTCGGCCTGAGTCATGATTGTAGCTGAAAAAGATGGGAGACCTCCTCACCTCTCACTTTCTTAAAGTAGCTATTTGGTGGGGGTGGGTGTGCCAAGGTGTGCCAAGGATGCAGGGTGGCACAGTCAGTGCCCAGCTTATGAGACCTGGCCACACCACCCAGGCGCTGTCCCACCCTCATCTTCCACTACTGAGGCCTTCTGCATCTGTTGCCATGGAAACTTATTGGGGTTGATGCTGTTTATCCATTTGAATTTTTAATTTCTAAGGAATAGAAACCAAGTCTGGCTAAATTAAGCAGCAAGAGGACTTAGAAAAAAACCAGAAAACCCAAAACATTGCAAAGCTCACTGAGCTCCCAGGACAGGCAGAGTCAGGCTTGAAGGCCACATGGTCAAGAACATTATCCTAAATCTTGCTGTAGACCTGGCCTGGAGGAAGCCTCACTGCTAGGCACCGACACACTGAGCCATGAATGCTATTAGTGCTCTAATGGAACCACTGAGTGGCTGCTGCCCCTGTCACCACCCTCACCAAATGGAGTTTTGTGGTCCCTGCTTTTTCCTGTCACCAGTTTCTGTATAGAGGAGACTGTGCCTCAGATGGTGGTGAATTCCCTCCCTTCCTCTCAATCTCCTTAACTCAATGTACAAGGCTCCTACCTTGCTAGGGGCCAGATTTTGCCCTTGGGATACCACCACCTGCAAATTCCTTCAAACGTGTCCTCAGACATTGTAAATACACTGTGATCACCTGTGTGTGTAGTGATGTCTCGCTTGTCTGTGCCTTTGCTCATACTGTTTGCATCCTTATCCTCCCTTCAGTTTCTGCATCTATTGTCACACAGCTGGCCTACTCTTCCAGGCAGTCCTCCAGATTGCCCATGTCTGAGGCAGAAGCTCTACCTTTGTGCTCTCATAAAGCTTACTATGCTGCACTTCACTTGCTTGTTCCCCTGTCTGTTCTTATCAGACAGCGAGTTCCTTGAAGACAGGCTACATGTCTTGTTCACCTGTGTCCCAAGTCCTAGCGCAGTGCCTGGTGCATCTGGAGCCTCAAGAAATCGATGGAGAATAAACGAACAATGCTGAGGAATGCAAGAGGGCACATGCAGGCTGCCTCTTCACTACATACTCTTGGGAAAAGCCATCCTGTCCACTCAACTGTGCTTCTGGCAGGAGCGCAGTGGGATAGTTTTGGGGTGAGAGGCCTCATTGTCCCCCTGATGTCCTTTTCAATGGTCTGGGCCACTCTTACTCCCCTTGGGTTTTCTTTCATCACTGGATTTGGTGTGTGATGATTCTTGTCATAATAAGAGGTATTCCTAGAAACCATTGTTCCAGCCCTAATTGCCTCTTGGCATAACGTGGTCCATAGTCTCCTGGGGCTGCTATACCAAAGTAGCACAAACTGCGTGGCTTCAACAACAGAAATTGATTCTCTCGCAGCTTGGGAGACTAGAGGTCCAAGATCAAGGTGGTGACTAATTCAGTTTCTTATGAGAGTTTGCTTCCTGGCTTGTGGATGACTATCTGCTTGCTGTGTCCTCTCCAGACCTTTCTTCTTGCAGGGAGAGGGGGAAGCAAGAGAAAGAGAGAGAGAGATTTCTCTAATGTCTCCTCCTCCTCCTATAAAGACACTAATCCTATCAGATTAGGACACTAATCCTACCTTATCACCCCATTTAACCTTACTTACCTCCCTAAGTGCCCTATCTCCAAACGGGGTCTCATTGGGATTCAGAACTTCAACATATGAATTTTGGGGCACACAGAATCTATAACTCTCTTTAACAAATACTTCTGCAAAATGGGCAAAAAAGACCTAGATCCATTGTGCGAAAGTCAAATACTAAACAAAAGTTGTTTTCATTAATTGGGTGCTTTGACCATCACACAATTTATTTTTCCAAGCAAACTAAAAGCAACAGTCAACATTTAGTTCATTTCTTTTTCATTCCAAGAGTTAGTGAATAGTTGCCTTTATAACTAATATTTTGTTAGATAAGATAAAATAAACCTGCTTTTATTATTAATGTAAAATTTATATAATGTAGAATTAACCATTTTCAGTAGCATTTAGTACCTTCACAATGTTGTGCAAACATCACTTCTATCTAGTTTTAGAACATTCTTATCACCCACAAAGAAGACCCCATATGCATGAAGGAGTCACTTCCAATTTTCCCCTCCCCAGCTGCCAGCCTCCACTAATCTGCTGTCTCTGGGGATTTGCCTATTCTGGACATTTCATGTAAATGGAATCCTACAATACATGGGCTTTCATGTTTGGCTTCTTTCACTTAACATGTTTTCGAGGTTGACCCACATGGCAGCATGTTTCATTGCTTCACTTCCTTTTATGGTGGAATTATATTCTGTTACATCGATATACCACATATCCATTCATCTGGTGATGGGCACTTGGATTGTTTCCATCACTTGGCTACTGTGACTAGTGCCATCATTTCTAAACTTTCACTTCTCAAGGCAAAATTCCACTTTAAACTTTGCTACCACTAGTTAGTGGACATTTTGTTTCCTACTTGAGTGGATTTACTTTAGGGGATCTTTGGTCAGTACAGTTTATCCCTGGCTAAGTGTCCTCATCATTTTCTTGACATAGAGTTGGCACCCCATTTCCAGTTGAGGATTCATTCTGCTAGGTAAGACTGCTCACCTCCCCCAAAGAAAATCTAATTCACTAAAAGCCAATGTTCCTTGAGTATCCTGAATTGCCCAGGTTTTATAAAGAAAATAGAAAACACAGAACAACCTTATTCTCAGTAAATGCTTGTTGTTTATTGCTTTGGGTAGACATGCAACAATATTTCATGAGAAAAGCAGATTCCTTTCTTTTTTTTTTCTTTCATTTATTTTTTATTTTCTTTCTTTGTTTTTTATTTTTATTATCTTTTCTTTATTTTTTTTCTTGTATATTTGTTTACAGAGGGGATATTCATGAATCCTTTCTCTTTTTTTAAAGAAAGAGTTGTTCCATGTTTTCTACTTTCAGATACCACAGAATATTAGCTTTCAGCTTTCATTAACTGGGTGCTTATGCCTCAATCTCTGGTAATTAGAAATTGCAGTAAAATGTATTAACCCCTCTTGTGTCTAAGGAAATAGAGGAAAGTGAGCATGATCCAAATTTAAAAAATAAACCCAAATATCTTTCTGGGCTGTGAAATTAATTGTAGGTAACTTGGAAGATACAGAGAAGCAAAAAGAAGATAAGAGAAATGACCCAGAATCCCACAACACAGAGCTGATCACTGCATATTAATGAAGATATGAACCTGCTGTTGGCAGTAGATTCTGAGATGGACTCTGAGCCCTCACACATGCTACAGATTGCAGTCACAGACAGTCCTTTGGGGCCAGCAGTCTTCTCTTTCAAAGAAAGCATCTCAGCTACTCTGTTATTCAGTTGAGTGTGTAGAACTTTAGGAGAGGAGACTAACAATGACAAGACAGAGAGATGCCGATGTCTGAAAGGGTCTTCCCAACATCTTCTTCTAGGATTCTTAAGGTTTCATGCTTTAGATTTAAGTCTGTTATCCATCTTGACTGGATTTTTGTGAGAGGTGAGAGGTAGGGATCCAGATTCATTCTTCTGCATGTAGTTATCCAGTTTTCCCAGCACCATTTATTGAAAAGAGATTCTTTTCCCCAATGTATATTTTTGTCTGCTTTATCAAAGATTAGATTACCATATGCAGATGGTTTCATCTCTGGAATCTCAGTCCTGTTCCAAAGATCAATGCCTCTGTTCTTGTGTGAGTACCAGGATGATTTAATTATTATTGCTTTATATTACAGCTTGAAGTCTGGAAGACTGATGTCTCCCAGTTTGTTCTTTTTACTTAAGATTGCTTTGGCTATATGAGGTCTTTTCTGGTTCCATACAAAGTGAAGAATTATTTTTTCTAGATGTGTAAAGAATGATGATGGTACTTTGATGGGGATTTCATTTACTCTCTAGATCACTTAAGGTAATATTGACATTTTAATGATATTGATTCTACCAATCCATGAACAAGGTAGATTTTTCCATCTGTTTACATCTTCTACAATTTCTTTTTTTAGCGTTTCGTAGTTCTGCTTATATAAGTCTTTTGTATCTTTCATTAAATATATTCCTAGATATTTAATTTTCTTTGGGGCTATAGTAAAAGGTATTGTATTTTTGATTTGAGTTTCGCCTTGACTGTCATTGGCATATATGAATGCCTCTGATATGTATATATTGATTTTGTAACCTGAGACTTTACCGAATTCATTTATCAAATCTAGGAGTCTCTTGGCAAAGAATTCTTGAAGAAGACCCCCAAAGCAATCACCGCAGCAACAAAAATAAACAAATGGGATCTGATCAAATTAAAAAGCTTCTGCACAGCCAAGGAAACTATTATTAGAGCAAATAGACAACCTATAGAATGGGAGAAAATATTTGCTCTCTACACTTCCAATAAAGGTCTGATAACAAGAATCTATCTAGAACTCAAAAGAATTAATGAGAAAAATCAAATAACCCCATCAAGAAATGGTCAACGGAAATGAACAGAAACTTTTCCAAAGAAGACAGAATAATGGCCAACAAACATATAAAGAAATGCTCAACGTCTCTAATCATTAGAGAAATGCAAATGAAAACCACAATGAGATATCACCCAGCCCCAGTGAGATTGTCCTGTATCAAGAAATCCCAAAACAACATATGCTGATGAGGATGTGGAGAGACAGGAACACTCTTACACTGCTGGTGGGACTACAAATTAGTGCGACCTTTGTGGAAAAGAATTTGGAGATACCTCAAAGAGCTAAAAATATAAATACCATTTGATCCAGCAATAGCATTGTTGGGCATCTACCCAAAAGAGCATAAGTCATTCTATTATAAAGACATCTGTACCCGAATGTTTATGGCAGCACAATTCATGATTGCAAGGATGTGGAAACAACCCAAGTGCCTATCAATTCATGAGTTGATTATTAAAATTTGGTGTATGTTTACAATGGAATATTACTCAATTTTAAGAAATGACAGTGAGCTAGCACCACTTATATTATCTTGAATTGAGCTTGAGCCCATTATCCAAAGTGAGATGACACAAGATCAGAAGACTGGGCTCCGCATGTACTTGTCATCAAATTGATACTGACTGATTAACACTATGGTACTCAAATGGTGGTGGTGTTCACCAGGGATTCAGGGGTTGGAGGGGTAGACCCACATCTGAGGGATGCGGTGAGCATTGTGGAGGGGAAGGGCATACCTCTAACCCTTGCTAGGGAGAAGCAAAGATATAAAATGCAACCAAAATGTTTGTACTCTCATATTTTCTTAAAAAAAAAAGACAGAGAGATGCTTTGAGGTCTGAGACAAAGACAGCTTACACTTTGGAGCCTTTAAAAAAGTCCCCATCTTTACTTCTAAAACTGCTCTCAAAGCCAGAGCAATAGAAAGGAGCCAAGCTAAGCCTCCAGTGCTCCAGGGCATCAAATAATGCTGGGCAATTGTGTTCTTGTCAATTCAACTCAATTTCTTAGGGGTTCTTACTTAAATGGTAGCTTTTCACTTGATAATACAGCATCCATCACTTGCTTGTTTATATAAAAAAGGCTTAAAAATACAACAAAAAATGTGTTTTTGATATGTAATCAGAATGTTCTGAAACCTAAAATTATAGCAATTCTCTAGCTTGAATTAACAATCTCAATCAATCAACCAAGCAATCAGGTTGCCAGTCAATCATTTAGGTTCTCTTGAGCAGGACACTTTTTTTTTGTTTGTTTAAAAGAAGGGGTTAGTGACTATGGGTAAGGAACAATTAGGTCTCTACTTTTTAGCATCCCCCCTCCCCCCCATTTCTTTACCTTGCCCATGTCCCATCATCAATCTGTGGGTCAAGAAAACTGGCACGTGTATCCCAGGTCCAACCTGGCAGCAAGCTGTCCTTGTTCCATTAAACATTTATTAAGTACCTATGTGAAAAGATGTCCAACATTATTGGCCGGTAGGAAAACACAGTTAAGCCTACAATGAGATAGCACCACACTCCTAATAGAATGTCTAGAATATAAAATAGTGACAACATCAAATGCTAGCGAGGATGCAGAGAAATGATCGCTCATACATTGCTGGTAGGAATTTAAACTGGTACAGACACTTTGCAAGAGAGTATGGCAGTATCTCCCAAAACTAAAGACATCGCAGCAATTGCACTCTTGAGCATTTATCCCAGAGAAACGAACACTTATTTCCACACAAAACCCTGTACATGATTGTTCATAGCAGCTTTATTCATAATAGTCCCAAACTGGAAACAATTCAAATGTCCTTTAGCGGGCTGATGGTTAAACAAACTGTGGTACAACTGCACTGTGGAATACTGTACAGTTCCATTTATATAACATTCTTTTTGTTTTATTTTTTGAGACAGAGTCTTACTCTTTTGCCCGGGCTAGAGCGCCATGGCGTCAGCCTAGCTCACAGCAACCTCAAACTCCTGGGCTCAGGCGATCCTCCTGCCTCAGCCTCCTGAGTAGCTGGGACTACAAGCATGCACCACCATGCCCGGCTAATTTTTTCTATGTATTGTTAGTTGGCCAATTAATTTCTTTCTATTTTTTTTTTTTTTTTAGTAGAGACGGGGTCTCGCTCTTGCTCAGGCTGGTTTCGAACTCCTGACGTTGAGCAATCCTCCTGCCTCGGCCTCCCAGAGTGCTAGCATTACAGGTGTGAGCCAGCATTTATATAACATTCTTGAAATGACAAAGTTTTAGAAATGGAGAACAGATTTGTGTTTTCAGGGATTAAGGGGGGAAAGAAGGAGAGAGGGAGGTGGAGGCTATTAGAGAGTGTCATGAGAGGGTGAAGACTTGAGTTAGAGCAGTGACCATGGGGACGAAAGGGACGGTGTGATCAGAGAGGAACCGGTGGTGCTCAGGATGAGAGGAAGGTGCATGTGGCCGTGTGTCCCGACGCTAATGTGGCGTCCACTGTCCTCACTCGCCGCGTACTCATCTCCTCGCCGTCACCCACCTCTGCATCACTAGGCTGCTCTGTCTCTGGCCTCAGGAGAGAATGGTGACTGCACGACTTTTTCAGAAAGCTCTTAGACCTTAACTTTAAGTCTTGAAGCTAAATTAATATTCAAAATAGTCTGAAGTAGCTGAGAGAAATAGTCACCCTATGCCATCATGGAGGACAGAGCAAGAGGCAATAGAGTCTGCACTGAGGAAAGTTGGCTCCCACCACTTCCAAGGTTTCCATGTTACAGGCTCAGCCTCCCACAGGGAGCCAGATCTTCTCTATTCTAGTTCCTACGTTCCCAGGAAAGGAGATCACGGTTACCCGACTTCTGAACCCAGACCAGTTGTGTCTGGTCATGTTATAAAAACTGGCCACTCCTGCAATAAACACGTAAGTGGAAGATGGGGGAAGTACCCCTACAATGGGTGGACCAGGTGGACAGGACAGTTGATGTTCAGGATGCCTTTCTTAATCATTCCAAGTCTGACTTAGGCAGCTTTTTCTATGTGAACTCAGAGCATTCTGTGTTTATACCATCAGAGCACTTATCACAAAGAACTGCAGATGCCCATTTGCTTGTCTATAGCATTAGCCAGAGGGTAAATGCCGGGAAGATAGACACTGTTTATTTCATCAGTGCTTACCCGGTGCCCAGTATGTACTAGGCACTTAATAAATGTTTGTGGAGTGAGTGAATGAGGCCCACTCACTGGACTCTTCTCATATATGGTTCTTGCTCTAGAGAACCTAGATATATCCCTACACGAAATGCCTTTACACCCCTCCTTTTGAAGGAGCACCTTTTTTACAAGCTCCTGAGTTCACTTTTTATGGGGTTACATTAAAAAGCTCCTCAAATCCTCTTGGGAAGAGACTCACTAAATACGCCCCAAATCTACTCCTTACATTTCCCAGCCCTCATGCCTCTGGGTGGGACCATGTGGCTTATGAAATATGAGCAGAAGAGATGGGTGGTACCTCGGGCCAACACAGCTAAGGTCAGGAAAGCCTTCTCTGTGTTCTGTCTGCCTTCCCTGACTGCCAGCCAGGTCCAGCAAGAGCTCCAAGACCCTAAGGGACAGTAGAGCTGCTAGATGGAAGGAGCCTGAGTCACTGAATGACCATGTGGAGCAGAGTCTTCTCATCACCTGCATGGGGCTGTGATTATGCCACTGACATTTGGGGATTGCTGTCACAGCTGCTAGCTTACTCTAATCAGCGTGATCACTGTATTTCCCTTCCTAAGAGTGACTTGCTTGAGTCACTCTCACCCATGTTTATTTATTTATTATTTACTGCTGGAAGAATACGCATATCTATGTTCGATAGGCTTTCACTTTATTTGGGGGACACCAGAGAACTGTAGATATATTAGGACTTACATGTTACTTAAAGTAAAAAAGGGGCCTTTTGTTCATTTTTTTCTGCAGGGTACTGGTTGCTTTATGTCTCATCCTCATCCTGGTACTTTTGCTGGGCTGCTTCAGCCCAAATCATTTGTGCTCCCAGGGCAAGGAGTAGTAGCTCAGCGAGTTATTGCTAATGCTGCACTGATCAACAGTGGGCCAGAGCTGGAAACTTGGAAAAGAGCTTCCAAGATGGTCTGGGGTCAATGTGCATTTTACTTTCTCCACTCTTAAATGTTGCGCCTTTATTCAATGTCTATGATATTCCCTGCAGTTGTCGTCAAATATTGTTTCCTTTCCTTTCATCCTTCCTTCCTTTTTCCTTCTCTATTTCTTTCCTTCTACAAACATTTACTGAGTACCTGCTGAACTCTTAAGTTCTGCAACAGTAAGAATCCAGGCTGTTAATCATCACTGAGTCTCAGTACCCTGCTTGGTGCTTGGCACATGGCAGATACGTAACGTATGTAGATTGAATGGAGTTGGATATGGGCCCAGAACCATGTTAGGTGCTGAGGAGGCAGAAATGAAAAAAAGTACACAATTTCTGCCCTTACGCAACTCACAATAAAACTCTAAATAGTCTTTAGAAAGCAGTTACAATAACAACAACCATAGCCAGTATTTATGGGATGCTCGCCATGTGCCTGGCACTGTTTAAAGCCTGGCTGATTTTCGAGAGCAGGAAGTGGGGAGTGCAGCACCGGGGACTTTGTGATGGCTCACGTGGCCTCTGCAGAGGTTCAGAGACCCCGCACAGCTGCCCTGACTGCCAGGCGGCTCAGCGGTATGTTCAAAGCACTTCAGAGGATCCCAAGCCAGTTCACACTTCACCAAAGCTGAAGAACATGAGACCTAGCCTTTCAAATCTTTTCTGGATCCCATGAATAATCTAATGCAAGCCAGGCGATTCCTGACTTGAGTCTGAGAGTCCAGAGCTATCCTGTCTGCCTCCAAGGACTTATGGAACTCTCAAGCACCAAAGGACAAGCCTGAGATTATAGGACATTTTTTAAGGACTTTTTAGAGTAAGGGACATTTTGACATGGCCAGAAAAACAAAATATTAAACTTTCTGATTTTTGGTTTTTTTTAAACAATGACTAATGCATAATGAAGTCTCTGATTTCATATTCCCAACCTTAGAAGGACACTGTGTTTTTGTTGGGACATGTTCCAAATTCCTTGAGAAGAATGGGTCCCCAGCAGTGAGTGATGTTTCAGGGTTATGTACCCTGGGACAAGTGTCCTTTGGCAGCTGTTTAGCTGCAGTGTGCTGGAATCTTCTCCATCCCCAAACCCTATCTTGTGTCTTTACTCCTGTAGCAGAGACTGCTGTTTGTCCATCAATAGCCACTCTTCCCTGCTTCTATAATTATTTGTTAGCTGGGTACATGGCTGCAAAGAATAAAGGTTACATTTTTTCCAGCCTCCCCTATAGCCATGTGGCCAGGTAAATTCTGGCCAATGGAAGCAAACAGAGTTTACCTGTGTACCCTGTGGGTGAGTCCTCTAAAAGAGGTGTATGCTCCACTCTTTCTGTTTCCTGTTTCTGTTAGCTGGAACAGAATGTCAGGGTGAGGCATCCTGGGCCAATGTGGCTGGGGGATAATGGAGCAAGAAAGTGGTGGGAACCAGGATCCCTGATATCTGCCTACCAGCCCTGAATTGCTCTCACCTGGATAGTTCTATAAGACAGAGAAAGAAAAAACAGTACTTTTTATCCAGTTTAAGCCATCATTAGTTTGGGTTTCTGTTACAGCAGCTGAACCCATGTTCTGACCGATGTTGGGTAGAGAGGGGCTTGTAGGTGATGCAGAAGGTGGGATGGGTGAGGTTCAAGCTATCTGTTGCAAACTTTACTTGGGGACAGAAAGCCATTTTCCCACTTTCTGTAGCAGAGTTACCATGGTTGCTTCTCTTTGAAACAGTCGTTAGTGCTGCTGCAGGGGTCCAACTACAGGCAAGGTCACGAAGGTCGTAGGAGAGAAAACCCAGCTTACACAAACGTTCTCTGCACGAGTGATCTCTGTGTCGGCCTCCTGCGGACCTGGATGAGAAACCCAAGAGATCAGGTACAGTCAAGTCAATCAACCCAGTTGAAATTTCTCCCTCGGTTTTCCAAATGAATCTTCTTTTACTTCTCGCTTCAAGGAAATAATATAATAATAACAGCAGAAGCGTCAATAACCAGAGCATTAAAAAAGTAACAAAAATAGCTACAATCTGTTGAGATGTATAATGTGCGAAGTTCTTTATTTCACTGAATCTTCATAACAGTTCTTTGGGTGTTATTTCCATTTTAGAGTAGATTCAAAGAGGTTAAGTGACTTGGCTAAGGTTTTCAAAGTTTAATCTCTTATCACAATGTTATGCTGCTTTGCTGACTGTTACACCATTGTAACTACTAATATGACAATTACCATAATATTTAATAACTAATTGAATGTGAGAGGCAGTAGAGATCTTAGAGATCAAGTACCTTAAAGTACTCATGGTAAAGGAGCAAATGCTGAGAACCAGAGAGGAGAGGTGACTTGCTCAAGATCGCACAGCACAAAGTCAGAAATTGAACCCAGGACTCCTGGTTTCTCCTTTCTTTTCTCCCAACCTACACTCAGGATAGATTCTGTTTGGATATAAAATAAATTTTGCTAGTAAGGAATTCTACTGCCTATTTAAGGAGAGGGTTTTTTAGTTAAGGCACATTCAATAGAATTATTTGGAATGAGATAAAATACCTCTGCCTAGATCCCATCCCAGAATAATTAAATTAGAATCTCCAGTTTTAGGCCCCAGGCATCTGTGCTTTTAAAAAGCTCCCCCAGCTGATTTGAATGAACAACCAGGGTTGAAAACCACTGAGTTAGGATTTTGGCTAAGTCTATTCAAAAATTTATTATTCTTTCATTGGGTTTCCTTTGTCCAAAACAAAGGGGAAAATGGAAAATTCATGTAGTGATATGTTCCAGTGTTGTGCACTATTTCCTCACCTTTTGTGACTTGCAAACTGCTTTCCCAGTTCATATAATATCAACAACTATCTTATGAATTTTAAAATCATTACATTTCTCTGCATGTAATATGTGGAGTATGGATAGATCTTATGCCCAGTAGATGAAAAGCCAAGTTCATTGTGATGACTATGGTATTTTCTCTTTTTTAACATTGGTTCTTGATGTGCCAGAGACAGTTAAATTTACCAACTAAAAATTCTGATGAGCTGATTGTGAGTTACAGCCTTTGTGCAGATCATTTTGAGGGTAATAGGCAAAATTATGATCATTTTATTCCTCATTAACTTTTTGTATTCCAACATTAGCGTTCCTCATTCTTTCTGTTTGTAATCATCAATCCGCTGAGGCATAAGTGAAGCAATATATGACTAAAAATAAAAACAATTTAAAACTGTATTATGAGCAAAACCATATGGTGGCCAGCAGCATTCAGTTGAGTAATATGTTGAGTCATGAGCATCGTAAGCACATTCGTCTAATCTCTACTGACTGTGTTGCTTGCTCACTTGATTCACTTACAGAAGTCTCCAAGATGTTTGTATTAAAGAAAAAGGTTTTTTGATAATTATTTTATTAATTCAAATTAGAAACGATAAAGGTGGTATTGTTACCTACAACCTTTTGGAGGAATGTTGTAAATCTTTGGGAATCCACAAACAAGCAGTTGGGAAATTGGGTACGATGAGCAGAAAAAAAGCTTAGACATTGGATTTAAACAGATCTGTAACCAAATTCTGGCCCCACTATTTTCTGGATATGTGAACTATTTTACCTAATGTCTCTGAGCTTTAGTTTTCTCACCTCAAAAATGGGTTGATATTGTTGTAAGGGTGAGAGTTAAGGCAAGTCATTATCTCAGGGCCGGATACTGGATTTTTTTCTTTGCATGAGATAGGACCAGGGGCAGACTTCAAGGTCCTGAGCAGAACAGATTTTCTTACATTTCCTACTCTCTGCCCTGGTTCACTTATACTTATGAAATTTTAGGGATGGAGAAAATAAACTCTCTTATTTTACATTCATTCATTTAGTAAATATATATGTTGTACCTACTCTGTTATAAGAATTGTGTCAGGCACTGTGGGATATAGTGGTGAGAAAGACACGTCTCTTCCCTTAATGGGTGTGTAGTCTAGTGGGAGAAACATATATTATTCAATGATTACACAAATAAAGGTCAAATTGAAATTGCATAAAGAGCTATGAACAAGAGATACACAGTGCTATGTGAGTACATGATGTGGGTCAACGGACTTAAAGACAGGCAATCGAGGCCCAGAAAATGGAAGCAATTAGCTAAAGTCATGCAGTAACTTCCAAGTATTAACTGAATTTATATTTGTTACAAGATAATCTAAACAAAACAAAACAAACAAAGATCCCAAACTCAACAAATAGATAGAAAAATGAAATAAAAAGAGACAGTTTACCTGGGAATAAATCCAATTAAAGATGTAGTTTAAAACTGCACAATAATTATTATTGGGTACAACTTAAAAAGACTTAATCAAATGGGGGGACATACCCTGTTTGTAGATTGGAAGACTTAATATTGTAAGCTAAGTATTATTAAATTGTTCTGTAGGAGAAATTCTAATCAGAGTCCCAGCAGCTGTTTGTTGTTATTTTTAGAGGGTGATGGTGGGAACTTCCAGGTTGACTCTAAAAATTTATATGCCAATTCTATCAGTGCTCCAGGAGAGATAAGACAGAAGCCAGCCCCTCAGACAGTGCACTGAAATGCTAGGACATTGGATACATGCTCCATTCTCCACCACCAACTCTCCCAACCCCAAGCTCAGGGAGCAGTTGTGGGCCCAGGTGACCTGGCTCAGTGCTGAGCTGCATCAGCATGGGGCAGGCACTGATATGGATGAAGTAAAATTGCTTTTCTTACGTGTGTCAATGCAGCTGTTCTTAGCTTTTGTGCTCATCTGGGGTACTGCAACTTCTTAGCTGGGTTCTGAACCTCTCATAAAGGCATTTTTTTCTCCACAGATCATTGTTAAATTAGTGTTTCTGTGAGGGAACAAAGGCTGAGACTTCCTATGCTGCCATCTTGCTGATGTTCTTGCCAACCTTTTCTCCAAAAGCGAAAATATTAAATCAGAAATATGAGTCTCTTGGAAAAGGGAATCACCTTTAATTGCAGGAAAAAATGAAGCAAATCGTTTGTATCTAAGAGTACCTGTTTCTTGAGGTTCGGTGTTGTATATCTTTTCTTTGGGCTTTCAACATAGCTGAAAAAAACACAGGGAGCTAAACCAAGAACCTACCTGATAATTAGGTTGAGACAAAGGTCATGGAACGAAACTCAAGCATGGTCTGTTTTTCATCATTTTTTCTTTTATGTTACCTGACCATTTATATCAAGAGATAAGGATTGTCTTGACATCAAATTATTTTCTTCAAAGCTCATCTTTTATCCCCTTGAAATGTAACCTTCTATGCTTGATGGATGCCAACGTTTGTGGCAGATAATTTGGGTATTAAAAGCCAAGAAACACAGCTGGCGTAAGAGATAATGATATCTAATACATCCTACCCATTATCGATCACTTCTACTGTATCTAAACAAAAAGCTATTTTTTAAAAAAACATTTCTTTCTGTTTAGAGTTAAGTGCTTTGTTTTATATGCTTAATACAACTTGTGGAGATATTTTTCATAAAATCTTTTTCATTGAAAATAATAATTGTACATATTCATGGGGTGCATAGTGATGTTTTGATACATATAATGTGTAGTGATCAGATCAGGTAATTAGCATATTCATCAACTCAAACATTAATCATTTCTCTGTGTTGGGAACATTCACTATCCTCCTTCTAGATATTTGAAGCTATGTATTATTGTTAACTATAGTCATTCTATAGGGAGG
The DNA here is from genome assembly GCA_008086735.1 of Cheirogaleus medius. Lineage (NCBI taxonomy): Eukaryota > Metazoa > Chordata > Mammalia > Primates > Cheirogaleidae > Cheirogaleus > Cheirogaleus medius. The sequence continues at coordinate 62,622,285 of VBSM01001124.1, forward strand.
CATTTTTAATAGTTTGTCTTTTGCTGAGGAAGTTTTCAATAAGTTTAAATTATATAAAAGTGTTTTGAATAATTTCCAAATTTAAACATATTGCCAAATGTTATTTATCTGTAGTACCCAAAAAATTCTTGCTGATTTTTTATCTGAATTCTATCACAGCAGCTGTGAGAAAGAGAATAAAGAACCTGATGTTTATAGTTCAACCATAAAAGGAGCTGAAACAAATGATATAAAGAAACAAATAAAAAGAAAAGTCAGGCAGTCAGTGTTTTACTGGGACCTATTTTTCTTATGAAGAAAACAAAGCAGCAATACCAGTACTGACTCTGGTTGTCATGGTGAGTAATCTTGACAATGTTTTCAAATCTAAAACTTATAAGAACATAAGAAATACTTCACCAGACATGTGATACAAACACTCCACGTTCTTTGAAGAAACAAAATTCAGTGTTTAAATTTTGGTTCAGGTATCAGACAAGTCTTGTTTCTGGTCCCAGTTCCATCACTGATGTTTGTGATGCCTTGGGTATGTTACATTACCTCAACGAGCCTAGGTATGTATGTGTGTATCCGTGCGTGTGTGTGTGTTATGTGTGTGTAAAATGGAGATAATAATACATACCTTATTTAGTTATTTCAAGGATTAAATTAGACAATATGTTCTAAGTCTCTAGCTTTGTGTAGGGTATATAGTAAATGCTCAATAAATATTAGTTAGTATTATTGTTTGGTACTTGAAAATAATATTAAATTTGGAGATAAGTGGAAATACATGATCCTTGTACCAGAACATTTCAAGGTTAGAAGTTATCTCTTTGAGCCTAAACTGATATTTAAGCATGTCAGGACATATTTGCTGAGCTGGAAGGGCAAGTACAGATGAGTTGATGTGCATTTAGGGGTAGGGTTTTTTTTTTTTTTTGGCAAAGAGGGGAAGGAGTAGGTTTTTGAGCTGACACCAGTGGCCAGAGATGGGGAGTGCACACTAGGAGCTTGGGTGCTTTGGTAGAATAACACCCATGGCCTAGGTATTCTGAAGATGGGTGGAAGGGAAGTGATGATGTGAGATTCTTAGTTTGAGTTCATTGCTGAGGGGTGCTGGAGAACAGAAGAAATATTATCATGGATATTAAGAGGTGAATGTAGTTGACAGACTGGTTCAGTAACACATGCAAGATGTCCCTTAGACATAACTTTTGTTTGAGAAAATTATTGTACCTTTGACCACCTTGCATTGTAAATATTATAAAACACATAATATTTTTATTTCTTTTCTTCTGCTTACTTCAGGCTTAATTTGCTTTTCTTTCTCTAGTTTCCTAAGATGAAAGTTAGATTATCAATTTTAGATCTTTCTTCTTTTCTAATACAGATTCAATGTTATAAATTATCTTATTTTGCTATAGCCAAATTTTGATAACTTGTGTTTGATAACTTGTGTTTTTATTTTCATTTAGTTCAAAAATAATTTTAAAAATTTATCTTGAGACTTATTCTTTGATCCATGGGTTATTTAGAAGTGTGTTGATTTCCAAATATCTGGCAGTTTCCAGCTATCTTTCTGTTATAGATTTCTAGCTTAACTCCACTGTGGTCTGAGAACATACTTAGTATAATTTCTATTTTATTTCTTAAATTTGTAGATGTGTTTTATGGCCCCGGATGTGAACTATTTTGGTAAATGTTCTGTTAGCTTGACAAGAATATTTACTTGCTGTTATTGGTGGAATATTCTATAAATATCAATTAGATCTAGTTGATTGATAGTGCTGTTCAGGTCATTTATATTTTTACTGATTTTCTGTCTGCTTGAGCTATCAAGATCAACAGGCAGTGTTGAAGTTTCTGTCACTGAGTTATATAGCAGATTTGTCTATTTCTTTTTCCAATTCTATTATTTTTTGCCTCATGTATTTCAATGCTCCTTTGTTAGGTGCATGCATGTTGAGGATTGTTACGTTTTCTTGGATGACTGACCCTTTTATCGTTATCTTTTTTTTCCTGTTAATTTTCATTGTTCAGAAGTTTCCTTTGTCTGAAATTAATATAGTTACTTCAACTTTCTTTTGATCAATGTTAGTGTGGTATAATCTTTCTCCATCTTTTTATTTCTAACCTGAGTCTATATTTAGTGAGTTTCTTGTAGACAATATGAAGTATTGTCTTTTTATTCACTCTGACAATCTCTGTCTTTTAATTGGTACATTTAGACCATTCACATTTAAAGTAATTATTATTATAGTTGAATTAATATATACCATGTTTCAAACTGTTTTCCGTTCATTGTATTTGTCTTTTTGTTTCTTTTTTCCCCCATTTTATTTGACTTTCTCTGGAGCATTGTATATGGTTCTGTTTTATCTCCTATCTTAGCATATCAATTATGCTTCTTTAAAAAAGTTTTTCAGTGATCATACTGGAGTTTACAATCAATATACATTCTTAACTAATCTAAGTGTACTTTCAAATAAACTATACCACTACATGTAGTTCAAGTACCTTATAACAGAGTATTCTCAATTCCTCCCTCTCATTCTTTATTACATTGCTGTCGTTTATTTCACTTATGATATAATCATCTAATACACTGTTTCTATAATTTCTTTAAACAAACAGTTATCTTTTTGATCAATTAAAAATGTAAAATATAAAATATTTTATTTTACACGTACTGTGTCAAAACATGTAAACTTGCATATTGCTCTTCAAAATGACTTGTTTCAAGTGAAATATCTAAATTTATTCCAAAGCAAACCGATTCTTTTTGGTGAAATAATGACATTTTTCTTTGGATCCAGATCAGATTTAAGAAAGCATAGAGATAATGTTATTGAAACCACAAGGGGGTTTTGACCTAGGTCTAGTTGCTCATCACACAAAGATCCAATTTTGAGAAATGAGGATTGCCAAGGAAGAGAGGAATTTTTTAATACAAGAGATGTCTTGTTGGGAGAATGGGAGAAGCTGCCTCAAATCCACCTCTCTGACTAACGGAGAGCATGAGCTTTTAGAGGACAGGCCACGTGTCTTGGGGCAGGTCCTGGTGTAACTAACAGGGGGCTACCTGCTTAGGGGCAGGTTGTGGGGGATGGTGAGTCTTGGCATCAGGTAGTCTGCCCAGGGGTCTTCAGAATCTCAACTTCTTTATCTTGCAGAAAACCCACCATTTCTGGGAAACAACTCAAAAGATCAAGTAGTTAGTTAAGGGAGAAGATTATAAAAGAAATCTGTAGGGATCTTTGAAATTTGTTCATGGAGCCAGCTACAACTATATTCTATAGAAGACGCCAGTTGTGCATCAGTCTTTTCTACTCCACATCACTACATTTTTGTTTTGTGTTTTTCTAAAAGTCTTGCCATCCTATTCCCTAAATTAAATAAAATATCCAGGGCCACTCCTTTCAGAAGATGAAATTTTACTTTCCACACATTTCCTCTTTAGTGTCCTTAGTAGCTCTAGAAGTAGATTTGCCAGATTTAACAATGAAAACTACAAGATGCCCAATTACATTTGAATTTCAGATAAATAACAATTTTTTTGGTATACGTATGTTCCAGGTATCTTAAATTGATCTGAAACTCAAATTTAATTGGATTTCCTATATTTTACCAAGAAACCCTATCTAGAAGACACTCATGTTAGCCTACCAGTAGGCTTCTTCCTTGCTGGGAATAAAATGACCTGATTTTTATTGGTAATCTACTCCCTATGCGGATTTACTTCAGAAGTAAATCCTTTACTTGTCTAAATGAACCACAGTAATCCCATTGCCCTTGACCATGATTGGTTTGGGCATGGGTATGTTACCCAATTCTTGAGATATGAGAACAGATCTCCTGGCATAGGGCTTCTGGGAAAGGGGTCTTTGGTGATTAAAAAAGACATATAAGAACAGCTGGCATTTCTCATTCCTGTGGAGATTGTCCTGATTGTGACACGTGGAACTGTGTCAACCACCTTGGGAGCATGAGGGCAGAAGACTGCGGGACAAAGCTGACATTCTCAGGATGGCGTGACAGAGATTGAAGTAACCTGCATCTCTAGTGATGTCATAGATTCACTCAATTAAATAACCCTGAAGATACCTGACTTTGGAGCTTATTACTTTGTGAGATGATAAGATTTCCTTATCAGTTAAGCCACTTTGATTTGAGTTTTCAAATATAGGTAACCAAAAGCTTCCTAAATGATAAAGTACTTATTAGATCAGAAAACTGAAGCTCAAATATGTGAGATAAGTTATCTAATGTCCCTAAGCAAGGAATTATTGAGGTTGAATTTAAACTCAGGCCCATTTGACGTCAGTGCTCTCTCCATTGTATTAATTTGACCATTTCCATATGGTGTAGCCTTGGACAAATTATATCGCTTCTCTGAACATTGGCTTTCTTATCTGTAAAGAGGGGATGTAACTGTTCCCTCACCATGATGTATTAGAGATTTAAAGAAATAGTGTGAATAGAAAGCTCAGGATGAAGATGCTTAGTAAGTTTTCTTCTTTCATGCCTCTTTGTGCTTTTATTCTGAGGAATCTTCATTCACCCTTTATTTACAATGGTCCTCTCATTTAAAAGAAGGCTGGAATATTTTAGGGAATTAATGTCATAAAAGATAAGTTTCCTGTTTCCTGGAGTTACTTAGATCCTCAATTGTCTCACTATTCATCTGACTTAGTGCAGCTCATCAATTCGATGAGTTCTTGAGACTGCCGGGATCACCCACAGTTCTGTTTACATGCTGGAGCTTTTTCTTTCATCTTGTTACAGCTCTTAAAGTTTAGCCCAAGTCACCCATCTCTAGTTTTCATGCTGTGGATGACAATCACGGTGGGGAATGGCCCCCACCAGCAACAGATGTAGCAGTTCTCAGAGCCATGCTTTCTAATAATGCAGGCAGGAACGTCAGCTGTGAGGATACTGGCTGAGTGACCCTGGACAGCTTTCTTAATCATTCTGAGCTTCATTTTCCTTACCTGGAAAATGGGAACAATAAGCTGTATCTCACAGATTGAAACAAGAATTAAATAAGGTACATCAGTGCGTAGACGGTGAATAGAACAGCATCACCTTCAGTAAGTCCTGCCAAAGATGCACAGCTGGACATTCTGTTAATATTAATATCACCTCTACTGTTGCAGTGTGATTTACCAAAATATTCCCTTTCATGAAAAAAAAATAGATTCATGAAGAAGGTGTTCAGCCTTTGAGTCACACGTCATTTCCCTTTAGAGATGGAGCAGTAATCAAATTTCCAATCCCAGTGTGTACTACAGTGAACATGAGTTGGTCACAGCTCAGTCAGATCCTCCATGGTTGCACCACCTTGCCAGCTTCTCTGTGTGAATAAGAACAATTAAATTTGAAGTTTTAATTTAAAAATTAAACTCTCAGAAGGCCCACATTTGGGGCTTGAGTAACTTGAAACCTGGGCAGATAATTACATTTCCTCCAACATAGCCCTCTAAATTAACTTGTACCTGTTGAGATCACTCAATCCATCTCAAAGATTAAGAAAAATGATGGGGTAAATTGAGTTTTTCTTAGAATCAAGATAAAATGTGTTTCTAATGTGAAGTTACAGAGAGAATAGTCTAAAAGGGTCCTAGATAGTCTATAATCTCCCTTCTTAAATTATTGCTCCATCTGGGCTATTTTTATGGAACAGTCTTTCTTTTCTGTGACCTCTTCATGAGACTGGAAGAATCAAATACAATGTGTGTGTGTGTGTGTGTGTGTGTGTGTGTTTACATTTCCCTTTAGAAATAGACATTTCTAAAGCCCTGGGAAACTCTTTTGTGCTCTTTCCTAATTAATGTCCCTCTCCAGAGATAACACTTTTCTGATATCTATCATTTTATTTTTGTGTATCTTTAAACATCATATACATAGAATTATACAGTTTTCACTCTTTTGTATCTGGCTTCTTTTGCTTGTCAGTGTACCTGTGAGACTGATCCATGTTGTTGCTTGTGGTCATAGTTTGTTTTTATAATATTTCTTTATGGTATTCCACTGTGTGAATATACCACAATTTAGTTATCTTTTCTATTGCTGATGGACATTTAGGTTGCTTCTAATTTTTGCATATCATGAATATAGCTACTATGAACAATCCTATATCATCAGCTTACCCTAGCAGGCATCTCTGTTTGGTAAGGTTTCCCAAGAAGCATGTGCTATAAAAACCGTGCTGGACATGGTGGGGGACAGGGGAGATTGTGGAGTGAAAGCTGATCTCTCGGCTTTGTTTATTCTTCTGCTATATCATTTACCGTAGTCTGCCTTGTATCCTAGCTTTTATTGAGGTGAAATTCACAAAAAATAAAATTAAGCATTTTGAAGTGTATAGTAGGGTGGCATTCAGTACATTCACAATGGTGTACCACCATTACTTCTATCTAGTTCCAAATATTTTTAGCTCCAAAGGAGACCCTGTCACTTCCAAATTCCTCTCTTCCATCAGCCCCTGGCAACCACTAATCAGCTTTCTGTCCCTATGGATTTACCTATGCTGGATATTTTATATAATGGAATCTAAGGTAGCCCATGGAACAGATGAAAAGACTGGAATTTAGCTCAGAAACAATTTGGGATCTGGGACAGTTCCAGACATCATGGGAGAAAACATTGTAATGTGTGCATTTCAATTATTTTTATGTTTGAGGAGTCTGATTGAAATGGGTAGTGAGTGGCAAAAAAACCACAAAGAGGCATTCTATTTAAAACTGTGAGCTCCTGGAGGGTAGGAAGCCCATCTTATCTTTCATTGTGTCCTCTGCTCTGGTGTTTGAGTAGCCTAGGTGAGTACCTATTCTACTTTTAATAGGTAAAGGTTGGTGCCATGAAGGGTGAGGAGAGAGTTGGTTGCACCCAGGTCTGACTCCCTGCTGATGTTACTGAGTTCTCATGCAGGGGGTAGCATGGGTGGCAAAAAGAGAATGAGCTATGGAGTCAGATGTGTGAGTTTATGTCCTGACTCTGGCATGGACCAAAAATATGATCTTGGGCCAGCTGTTTCTCTACTGGACCCCACAAAGCTGTAAGGAGGGCTGACCAAGAGAACAGATGTGAATGAGCTTTATAAAGCGAAAACCCTATACAGATGTGAGGACCCACAACTCATACTAGCATATAAAACACAGTCTTTGAATCTGCAGGGCTTTTAGCAAGCACACCATCCTGCAAGAGAAGGGAGAACTTGGGTACAATTCCAGGCTGTTTCACGTCGTAGTGGCTGTGTCCTTAAGTAAGTTATTTAATCACACTGAGCTTCAATTTCCTCATACGTAAAAGGAGGACAATAACATTATTTGCTTTACAGAGCTATTGTGAAAATTAAATGTCTTGTTATATGAAAATAAAATGCTTACCAAAGTACTTGGTGTGTCATAATATTAGCTGTTATTTATTATTGTTACCATTTTTATTAGTATTCCTGTGGAATGCTTCTCATAAGAGATTTCAGAAACACTGCCTCTTCGTGTCTCTGACTGTCCCGACACATCTGTGCATGAGTCACCTGCTTTCATCTGCTCGGATGCAGAGTAGGAAGTTAGCACAACACATTAACTATGCTCAGTGTAAATGGAGTCTATACACAGAGTTTGATCCAAAATTACACCTCATTCCTGTTGGTTTGTTTTTATTCTGGGAAAGCAGAACCATTGTCAGAAACAAATGACCTACCCTTGTGGTGCAGTACTCCACTGGGAGAGCTGGCAGATGAAGATGGGGCAGACCAGCCTCCGTGAAGCGTTGGCAAGAATGGAGAAGATGGTGAGTTCTAGTCATCTCCTGGGTATCCTCATGGACACAGCATTGTGTCAGGGTTATTGAAAGTCTGAGCTCCGTGGGGAAGTGGGTACAAGTAGAAAACATGTTTATTTTTTCCAACCACTTCCTTCTCTTGCTTTGATAGTTTTTTCGTTCCTCTCCCCTGATATCTCAGAAAGATCTCGTGTCTCTCTGTAGTTTTAGTTATGAGAACATGTTCCATTTTGGTGATTATGATTTATGTTTAGATATTAAAAAGTCCAGTCCAGTATAAACCATAATTTTAATATCATGTACAGTTCAAAGCTTTTCCTTTCCTCCTAGTTCAGTACTAACCTGTTAGGAGTGATTTACTCTTTCCCTCTTCCTATCACCCTTCCTGTTTCTGGCTCTTTCGGGGTGGCAGACGGCACGGCCTCATCCTGGCAGCTGGTCTCTGGGGTGAGGTACCAGCAGCAGTGGCTTAGTGGCTGTCCTCTATGTGGTCCCTCAGTTCACAGATTCTCGGAGCCCTTCCCCTGCCCTCCCTCCTTCTCCTGAAGTCCTAGCCTGTCCCTATCTTCAGAATTCTCCGGCAAAAAGTAGAGACCAGTTTCCATGTTCACATCTGTTCCCAGACTCCTGGGGACTCATAAACTCTCCTATAACCACATTTTACTCCAGAGAGGTCCTGTGAATTTAGTAAGCATCTAATCTGTAAGTGAGATGTCAGCATCCCCTTTTGCAGACATCACTAAATTTCTTTGAAGAGTCTTTGGAGTCCTCTTCCTTTGTCCAGGGAGTGGGAGTCATTCCTTCCCCTCCTCCATGGTAAATAGGAGAGAAAAGGCTACCATACTCTGCTCAGGGAGCTCCCTACTCAGATGGGTTCTCCTGCTTTAACCAGCTTCCTTTAAATTTCTTGTGTTTTATTTATATAGGCTGATAAGGATGGTGAGGTGAGTATCTCAAGACCAGCTTGGCACCTGGTAGACAGTTCTGGAGGTGGTGTTTGGTGGATTCTCAGTGCTCTTTTAAGAATACAGGCCTACTTATTATCTATTGTCTTCAGTTTTGGGGCTTTAGCTGAAATTTTGAAACACAGTAAATGTAAACATAACAACAGGTTGTGAGAGTTTTGGAAGATGTGTTAGTTAGGGCAGTGTTTCCTGCTGTAACCAATACACCCTGAAATCTCAGTGGTTTAATGCACCGGATGCTTATTTCTTGCTGACTTACACAGTTCGGTCACCAGTAGAGTGAGGTTGGGTCCCTGATTTGTGGAGACTGTGCCATCCTCGAGACCTGCTGGTGGATGAGGAAAGACAGAGAGAAAGCAGCAGATCAAGTGAGGTTTTAACAGTGCAGGCGTGGAGATGGCACATCACTTCTCTTCATATACTTTGGCCACAATCCACTGACATGACCACAACTAACTGCAAGGGAGGCTGGAAAACATGACCAGGTAATATATCCAGGAAGGAGAGATGGGCTTGAAAACAACTGATCCATCTCTGCTGCAGCAGCTGTCAATGATAAAGCTTGAGTTAGGATGGCAGATGCCAGCTCTGGAAGGGATGGTACAGGTCATTTAGCCCAGTGGTTTTCCATCAGGGCAGTACCACCCCCATAAGGACCACACATTTGGAAGTGTTTTCAAATTTGTTTTTTTTTAAATTTTAATTGACAAATAATAATTATGCATACTTATGGGGGACAATGTGATTGTATTTATTTTCAATGTGATTGTATTTATTTTCAATGTGGTGTTTTGGTTTATGCATACATTATGAAAAGATTCAATCAAGCCAATTAACAAATCCATCACCTCACCAAAGTATAATTTTTTGGTGAAAATGTAAAAAATCCATTTTAGCAATTCTGAAATATATAATATATTATTATTATTAACTGTGGTCACCATGCAGTGCAATAGATCACCAAAACTTACTCCTCCACTCTAACTGAAACTTTGTACCCTTTGATCAACATCTACCTTTTCCCCACCTCTTCCTCTTCCTACCCAGTCTCTGGTAACTACCTTTCCATTCTTTGTTTTCATGAGAAAAATAGAATAGAGAACCAAAAACACCCACATAAATATAAAGAAAGAGTCAAGTGCTATTTTACAAAGGTGCAAAGGCAATTGGATGGGAAAAGAATCGTCTTTTCAATAAACAGTGCTGGAAAAATTGAACATTCATATGCAAAAAAAGTGAACCTAGACACAGAACTTACACCTTTCACAAAAAAATTAGCTTAAAATGGATCACAGACCTAAATATAGAATGTAAAACTATAAAACATCTAGAAAAAATATAGGAGAAAATCCACGTGACTTTGGGTTTGGTGATGAGTTTTTAGATAAAACAACAAAAGCTGATCCATGGAAGAAAAAATAATAATTTAAACTTTATTTATCATAATTTAAACTTCTACCCTGGGAAAGACACTGTTAAAGAGAATGAAAAGACAAACCACAAATTGAGAAAAGTGCTTGCAAAATGCATATCTGATAAAAGTCTTATATGGAAATTATACAAAGAACTTTAAAAACTTAACAATAAGAAAACAAACAACCCAATTTTTAACAATGGGCAAAAGAGCTGCACAGTCATTATGCCAAAGAAGACATATGGATGGCAAATAAGTATATGAAAAGATACACAAAGTGATTTGTCAATAATGAATTTCAAAGTAAAACAAAAATGAAATTGCAGTACACATCTGTTAGAATGCTTAAAATCTAAAAATCTGACAAAACCAATTGCTGGTATAGATGTGAAAAAGCAGAAACATTCTTACATTGCGAATGAGAGTACAATTGCTACAGCCACTTTTGAAGACAATTTGGCAATTTCTCTCAAAGCCAAAAATAATCTTAACATATAATCCAGCTTGGGCTTATTCATACTTTTATGCTGTTGGACATGATGTTCTCTATGAGTAGAATTCATTTTTCCCCAATGTCTTTCAGAGAGCCATGAAATTCTGTTAAGAGTTCTTATTGCTTGGCTTCCATGCTATTTTCAGTAGGAACAAAGACAGGACTTTGGAGCTTTGTGTGATGCTAGAAAGCATGACATCTGTTTTCCACCCTTCCTCTAACAGTCACAATCTTGGAACCATGATCTGTTTGGGGTACCATCAAGGTTGATTCCTGTCTGTGTCAGTCACGTCAGGTGGACCAAGACACTCAGATCATTCCTCCTCACCTAGACACTCATCTCCTTGTGGCTCTACACATCCTCTAGTCTGATACCACCTCTCATTCGTCCCCGACTCATGAAATCCATCCACAGTGCTCCTTGGAACTTATCCTGCATCTTTGTTCTCTTTGCTGACTACCGCCTTTACCTCCCTGCTCTAATGAAAACTTGTTTCACCATAGAGGTCACTGTTTCTCCTGTAGCCCTTTCAGTGATAGCCTTTTATTCCTCCGGAACATCTCTCATATTATCAGGCTTCCAAGTGGGAAAGTTTTACTTTCTTCTCACTGATGATTCTAAACCATTCTCTTCCTCTCCTGAAACCTTCCAGCTTTGAAGTGTATGCCATCAGATTAAAGTGTCTGCTAGCCCTCCTTGTTGCAATCATTTCCAGACCACCTCTCTCCAAACCCCAGGACACTCCTCTTCATTCTTTAAAAATTGAGGTTCTGACTCACCATGACTCTCTTCAACTTTCCTTTCATAATGCCCCATGATTTCAACATCCATGTGGATGATCTTGCAACATCCTGGCCTCTCAGTCCCTTGCCCTCCTCTCCTCTAATCATCTTGTCATCTGCTCTATCATAGCTTCCTGTTCCCACAGCCATACCCTGATCTTGTCATTATCAACAATTGCATACCCTCCGTGTCTCATTCCATTCTGACCACAATGTCTGATCTTTCCATTTCTGTCCTCTAATGTCCTGAATCCAACAATTATTCAACCCACTGGGACCTGTAGTACCTTGATCTGGGCATCTTTTCACTGCCCCTTTTTCTCTTCATATTGTCACTCTCTTTTTATCAGTTTAGATTCCATAGATCATCTCATAATTGCAACCGTAACTCTTTTGGTCTTACCTCTCTTTGGTATATTCACCTGGCCAAATGACAACCATGGTTAATTACAACTTTCCTTCTACCCTTTGCCTGCTTCCACATAGCTAAATGAGGCTAGAGAAAAACATACAACCATGTTTATTGATTTCATTTTATCAACATGACTATTAATCTCAAGTGAGCTCTTATTGGTATATATTCCTAATCCATTCACTCTCTCGGTCTCCTCATCCTTTTTATTCTCCAATCTTAGAATCTAGAATCTAAAATCAGACTGCCTAGGATGACATTCAGGCTCACTGTGTTGCTGAGGCTGATTTTGAACTCTGGTCTCAATTGATCCTCCTGCCTCAGCCTCCCAAAGTGCTGGGATTACAGGTGTGAGCCACTATCATCACTTCCTATTTTCCACTTCTCTCTTGAGTAATCTACCACGCTGAAAGAGAAGATCACCAGCAACTGCCACACTGCTAAATCACAACAATTCTTATTTCACTCTTCAGCTGGTTTCTGGGACATCATGGGATCTGTTCTCCTGTCATCTCAGTGCTACTTTTTCTCGGTCTCCTTTTCAACCTAAAAATGTTGGAACATCTAGAACTTAAGCCTTGTTCCTCCTCCTCCTCCTCCTCTGCCTCCTCTTTCTCCTTCTGTCCCTCTGTCTACTTCTTCTAAATCAATATTTACCCTTTAAGCAGCCTTATCTGGTTTCATGATTTTAAATACCATCTCCCAATTTTATATCTGTTGCCTGGGTCTCTCCCCCAAATTCCATATGTGTATATACAACTGCCTACGCCCAATCTCCTTGTAGAGAACTAATAGGCATCTTAAAACGTTAAGATCTTCATAACAGGCTCCAGCTTCCCACCTGTGCCACCCAAATCTGCTCTTCTAAATGTCTTCCCGTATTAATAAATGACAACTCCATTTCTTAAGTTTCTCAGGCAAAAAGCCTGGGAGGATGCCTCTTTCTTGTGTAGTATATCCAATTTATGAGCAAACTCTGAAGGCTCTGCCTTCAGTATCTACCCAGCAACTAACCATGTCCACCATCTGTCCCCACCATTCTGGCCAAGCCACTGTTGACTCTGGTCTGTTAACTCGCTGCTGTTTTCATACCTTCTCCTCCCTCTATAGCTTATCCTCCCCTCGGAATTCAGACTGATCTTTGAAAAACTTCAGACAAATCATGCCAGACTGTTTCTCAAAGCTCTCCAGTGGCTCCCTACTTCATGCAGAGTAAAACCCAACATCTGTTCAGTATTCTACAAGGCCCTCTGCAGTCTGATCCTGTCTGCTCTCTGACCCTACATCATGCCACCCAGCCTTCTCTCTCTCCATTCCAGACACACCGCCTTCTCGCTCTACCTTGAACATGTCAAGCAATCTTTCACCTCACGGACTTTGCACTTGCTCATTCCCCTTCCTGGGATATTTTCATCCCTGTATCCTAGACATCTGTGTGCTTTGCTTCTTCCCTTCTCCCAGCTCTATTTCAATATTACTTTTTCAAACAGTCCTTCCCTAACCACGTTATAGAAAATACCAGTATCTTCTACAACTTCTCTTCATCACTCTATTCCCTTTACCGTAACTTTTCCCCCTAGTGCTTATGAGACTGACATGACAGATGTATATGTTTATGATATCTCTCTTCTAACTAGAATATAAGCTGCCTGAGGGCAGGGCCTTGTGCACTGATGTGGCCTTGGAATCCAGATTAGGCCCTGTCAGCATTTGCATGGATGAAAGTTGTGCACTGTTTAAGACTCAGATTACATGTCACGTCCTTAAGGGAAGCCCTAAACCTACGTCCCCGAGACCCCTAGACTGGGTTGACTACTCACTTCTCTCTGCTCCCCAGCACCCTGCACCTCTGTAGCTGCACATTGGTCTCTCTGTCCAGTTCCCTCCCACCCCTTCACCCCTGCACTGGTTGCAAGACTTTCCTAGGCATGGACTAGTCTTCCTCTCTGGTGCCTAGCACAACACTTGACACATACAGATGCTTACTCATGGGACAAAATGATAAAATTTGTGTGAAAATACTTGGCAAATATTCACCCAAGAGTCATTCTTTTTTCTATTTTTAAATTATAATTGATTCATTGGACTTGTCTGGAACTGCTTGCCTTCTTTTTGTTCACTGCCATGGTTTTATCTAGCCTTCATCTGTTAAGCATATTTTTCCATGTCCTATTTCCTCTGTGCTCCCCAAATAGCGATATAATTTTCTTTGGTTGATGTTATTTCTCTGTATAAAATGGCGAGGGTCCTGGGCTCACAGGCTTGAGTTCTCTGGGCTCAGGTGGGGTTAGAAGAACTCTGAGGGGCTTCGGCAGCCAGCAGCTGGCAGTATTGGCACCAAATGAGAGAAGTGGGGGAAATGGCCAAACCCTCTCCAGCAGCAGGCGTGATGAGGGCTGTTGTCCCTCTGCTGTTGTGGTAGACAGTTTCTAGACCTGTTCTTTGAGATGTCTTCCGGGTAGCCTCATCTCATTTGAATTTGCATCTCTCAGGATTTTGATTAGCATTTTCATGAGATCATTCTTGTACCAAAAAACTCCATAACATATTGTACAAAGCAATCTCCTGGAATATGCGTGTGAAATAACTTTGGTTTCTCTACCTGCTCTTGCAAAGAAAATGAAATCATTACCTGCAATGAGATTTAATTTTTTTTTTATTTCAGCATATTACAGGGGTACAAATATATTGATTGCCTTTGACCCACCTGAGTCAGAGGTTCAAGCATGTCCATCCCCCAAATGGTGCTTTTCCTTCCCTAAAAAAGCTTTATCAATATGAAAAACAATTACCAGCCATAATAGAAGGGGACAAATTATTGTCTGCTTCTTTTCTTGAGCAGATTTATCATTCTAAGTACAATAAATGAAAGGGGAGAGGAGAGAGAGCGCTAAAGAAATCATTTTGGTATTGTGAAGAATCTAATGCTATAATTGTTTTTTAATATGTTTATTATTATTATTTTTAATGAAATGGAGGGTCTCCTTTAAGAAGTCAGGCTTAAAATTGTTGAGTCACTGTGTGTCACTCTTCCAGAGAGAGCAAGTCTTAGAAAGAATTAAAAACAGCTGGGAGAAGGGGAGGGCGGGTACAGTAATATTATATGTTCTAGTTCCAAAGCCTCCCAGAGTGGACGCAGGCAGGATGAGAGGCAGGAAGAAACTTGCTGTTTTGGGAGACTGCTGAGAATTAGGCCAGGGAACTTGGGGGGACTTGTTGGAAAATTTTTGCTCCTAAAAAAAAAAAAGATGTGCTTTTGGACTGTTTCATGGCCAAGTTCATGGAGTCAAAGTTATAAGGAGAGTCTGGAGCTATTTTTGGAAAGGAGTAAGTTTAAATATTGTGCAATTTATTAGACCTAAATTTTATCATCATAGCCCAAGCCTCTGACCTACCCACCACCTGTCAGAGAACCACTGTCTTCCAATTCAATGTTTCCTGATTTCGTCTCTTGGACAGTGCTACAGAGAGAGGCTGGAGCAGGGAGAGATGTCTTGGGGGCTGGATGACCCTGAGTGCTCAGTTCCAGGCTCTGCTTGGCACAAGCTGGGTGACCTTGCATAAATTCCCTTATCCATAAGGTTTAGCTTGAGGATAAATGAGTTAATATTTGTGAAGCATTTGGAATAGTGCTTGGCACACAGCAAGAATTATCTGTATGTTAAATAAAATACTTTTTTCCTTGTCCAAAAAGTTTTCTTCCTATTCCTTTTATATAAACTTTTAAATTTAACTGTATTTATTTTATTTCATTTATTATTATTTTTTATTTCAAAATATTAAAGGGATACAAATGTTTTTGTTACATGGCTTGAGTCAGGGCTATAAATGTGCCCATTACCCGAATAGTGTTCATTGTACCTGTTAGGTGGGTCTTTGCCCCTCCCCCCCCCCCTGCTTGATTTCCAATGACTTTTACTTCCCTCTGTGCACTTGTGTGCCCATCAGTTAGTTCCAATTTATCAGAGAGTATATGTGGTGTTGTTTTTCCATTCTTGAGATATTTCATTAGAATAATGACCTCCAGTGCTTAACTTCACTAATCATCAGGGAAATGCAAATTAAAACCACAATAAGATATCATCTTACTCCTGTTAGAATGGCCCCTTGTACTATCCTGGATAGAGCTGGAGCCCATTCTTCGAAGTGAAGTATCACAAGAATGGATAAACAAGCACCACATGTACTCACCATTAAATTGGTACTAATTGATCAACACTTACGTGCACATATGGAAGTAACACTCATCAGGTGTCGGGCAGGTGGGAGGGGCATGGAAGAGATGGGTATATTCACACCTAATGGATGCGGTGTGCACTGTCTGGGGATGGACATGCTTATAGCTCTGACTCAGGTGATACAAAAGCTATACATGTAACCAAAGTGTTTGTACCGCTGTAATACTCTGAAATAAAAAAAAATATTTAAGAAAAGGCAAAAAAAAGTCTAAAAACAATAGATGTTGGCATGGATGCAGAGAGAAAAGAACACTTATACACTGTGTTGGGACTGCAAATTAGTATAACTCCTACGGAAAACTGTATTTATTTTTAAAGGAAACTTTATGTCACTGCTGAAAATAGAAAGCCAGTAATATTTGTTATAAAAAGAAGGGAACTAAAAATAAAAACATTGAAAACAAGACAATGTTATTAAATTCCAGCTATATTCTGTGGCCTGTGTTAGGCTTTGAGCCTGAGGCTTCCTTCTCTCTGTTAAGAAGTGAGTTTAGAAAAATGCTTGGGCACAGAAACCCAAATCAAAAATGCAATACCCTTTACTATAGCCCCGAAGAAAATT
>VBSM01001124.1:62639018-62667413 GCA_008086735.1 Cheirogaleus medius
AAAAAAAAAAAAAAAAAAAAGAAAAATGCTTGGGCACTAAAGATACAGTAGCACCGAAATGAAACTTTCCCTTTGATGTAACCACAAGGATCAAGGGAGAAAGAAAGTATGCAGTAATTTTCTTATGATAAAATTCAATACTACTTAATGTCACTTAAAATAATTTCAGACCATGAATATCCTGTGGGCATGTGCCCCCTACTATGGGAAACATTCACATGTACACACACACACACACAGATGCACAGACACACTCAAGTATTCATTGGAAAAATGGAGGTCTAACCTCACACTTCTCCTCCCCACACCTCTCAGGATCATGTGCTGTCCTTCACTACTCCCAGCTCTGCCAGGGAGCACATGGCGTCGATCATCACTTGGATCTTGGACACTATCCCTCAATTGGACGTGGCTTCCTCTCCATGGTCACCAGGGGAGAGGTGAAAGGTGGCAGCAGGGCAGGCTACATTCTCCTGCTGGTGTTGTACCTCTCTTCATCAGGACATTGCCACCAAGATTCAGAATCTAATGAAGGGTTGGAGATAATTTAAGAGAATCACATCACAGATTTAGATCACATGGCTTTAGAGCTCTTTAAAAATCATGATTTTCCCCAAGATTCTGGGACAAAGCACCTGCAATTTTGTTTGTAAGAGATTCCTCTGTGGGCATCCCCTCCTCTCTACCAACTCCAAGTTCCTAACTTATTTTCACTGTCTCAGAAGTTCTCCATCATCAAACCAACTGATTGACCAACCAACCAACCAGGCCTTCTTCTAACTTTCGCTGTATTTAACTCCCCAACTTTCATGACATTTAATTGGCTGTCCACAGGGACTAGCTTTATCCCAGGGCCTTATTGATGTTTTCTGGCCATCCCAGCCATTTTTTCAGGTCCAGTTTCTTCATTTGAGGTTAATCTCTTAAGGGACTTTAGCAAGACAATCAATGATGGAAGTTGATCTCTAAGTTCTTCAGAGAAGAGAACTTTGTTGCTCCAATTCCCACTGAGTGGTCCCACCACCTAATCTCACTGAGTGTTGGGGCAGGGAAAGGTAAATCAGGAAAGCTGACGCAGGGGCTTTTATGGCCAGACAGCCTAAAAGTGGTTTCCCTCACTCCAGCCCACATGCCCAACTTTGCTGCACAAAGCCCCAGCTCAACCACAAAGATTGCTAGAAAACCACCTTCTTGGGTGTCCAGGAAGGTGAAATGGCATGATGAACATATAGCATTGTCTCTGTTTCCTTGCAATGGTTTGTTTAAAAGCAGGATAATGGTTTTGCTCCTGCCATTGAAATAGGGACCCTGCATTGCCTGCCTGTCATCTGATGATCAATAAATTGTGATGCATTCTCAGGGCTTTGCCTAACACACATACATAACAGGATCCGGTCAGGGGCTAGAGCTTCCCCACCCTGAGCTCTTAGTTGATACCATGAAAGCTGGGCTTCATTTCATTTCTCTTTGGGAACAAGGTCCAATTCTATCTGGTTCATTCATTCATTCTTTTATTCATTCACATATATTTATTGAGCACTAACTGTATGCTTGGCGTGGAGAACACAGATGTTGAATAAGATAGACAAGGTGTCTTCAAAGAGCAGATAAAGCAGGGGTACTGAATAATACAATAAATACAAAAATAAGAAACATTCAGACAGTGCTAAGTGTTATAAAAGAAATAAAATAAGTGTGATAAAAATAACAGGGAAGTGAGAAGAGGGCTCTTTTAGATAGGGTGATTGAAGAAGGTATTTCTAAAAGAATGTTTGTGAATAGGCAGAGCACAGAGGATTTTTAGGGCAATGCAGCTTCTCTGTGTGATGCTGTAGTGATGGATGCCATCATACATCTGTACAAACCTATAGAATGGCATGAGCCCTAATGGAAACTGTGGACTCTGGGTGACAATGATGTGTCAGCATCGATTCATTGGTTGTAACAAATGTTCTACTCTGTGGTGGTGGGATGTTGATAATGGGGGAGGCTGTGCATGTGTCTGTGTAGGGGTGAATGGGCACTCTCTGTACCTTCTTTTCAAGTTTGATGTGAACCTAAACTCTAAAAAACATCATCTATTGAAAAATTAATGACAACAGCAACAAAAAACTTAAAAATCTAACGAGATATTTGAGCTGAGATGTGAATAATGAGAAAGTGTAAGCCATGGAAAGGAGCCGGGGACATGCTCTCCAGCCAGAGGGGTGAGCAAGTGTGGCGGCTCTGAGGTGGGCGTGGTGCTGCTGACAGTGGCGTTGCCAGGGTCTTGCCCAGAGCCTGCTCGGAGGAGATGCTCTGTGGGCGTTGAACTGAATCCGGGTTTGGCAGCTGCTTCTGAGGAAGGAAGCGAGGGCAAACATGCGTTGTTATGCAGGCATGTCACAGCCTGGGGTAATCCAGGCATTAATTAGTGGCCGGGGAATCAGCTGGGAGTAAGTCATGATGTGTAAGCAGTCTCTGGCACCTAACACAGGGCCTTGTGTGCGCAGTAAACACTCAGTGGATATTTATTGAGGAAGGTGAGGCAGACAGTTGGGGACGTGTGGGGGCACACAATGATGGGAGATTCAGACTCAGGTTGCTGTCTGCTCAGGCCCTTTTATGTACTGTCTTAGTCCATCCCTGTCACTATAACAAAATACTAAGGACTGTACAATTTGTAAACTGCAGTTATTTTTCACAGTTATGGAGGCTGGAAAGTCCAAGATCAAGGTGCTGGTAGATTTAGTGTCTGGCGAGGGTCCCACCTCTGCTTCCAAGATGGCACCTTCTTGCTGCCTCATCCAGAGGGGACGAACATCGTGTCTTCACATGGTGGGAGGGACAAAAGGACAAAAAGGGACAGATAGCTCCCTTGCATCTTTTTTATAAGATAATTAATCCCATTCATGAGGGCTCTGCTCTCATGACTTAATCGCCTTTGAAAGGCCTTGCCTCTTAATACTCTTAAGACAATCACGTTAAGTTTCAACATGTGAATTTTGGGGGGAAACATTTGGGCCATAGCATACACTAAGTATTTTTTCACATTTATTGAGCTCCTATGACATGCATGGATGGAAAAGACTAGTGCATGCCCTTGGGAATTCATGGAGAAGGAAGTGAGAGCCATGTGAATTATAAATCACACCACTGTGGGTGATGTGCTGTGTTCCACCTCTGCCTGGGCACCCCTGGTGTGATTCACAAAGAATAGGACATGTGTGATGCTCCCAGGGTTGAGTAATGGTGCGCCCTTCACTGGGTGTGACATATCATCCCTCTAAATGGTCCTCCAGTCTTAAGATGGAAGTGTGATTATCCTCACTGGGCAGATTAGGAAACTGAGGCAGTAAGTGGCTTGCTCCCAACCATAAAGTTGTGAAGGGGCAGATCTGGGGTCTAAACAGGCCCTCTGTCCCAAGGCCAGAGCCCTTCCCTGGGGCCACACAGCTTGGCTGGGGCAGTGGCAGAGGAAGGACAGACAGAAGGGAAGGGTAGAGGCATACCTGCTCTCATCCACAGTGTGGGCTGTTCTGGCTTTGCAGAGGTTCTGGAATTCTTTCACAGCTATTTGCTTCAGCTTTTCTGGACCAGAGGATCCTCAATGTTGCTACTAATGATGTGTGTATTAGGTTGGGTCCCAGCAGGAAATAGATGGCAGGCTCAAATATGAGTTTAGAAAAGGGACTGTTCATAAAGCCATGGGCAGAGTGCAGGGAAAACCCAAGGGTTAGTGCTAGTAGTGGCTAGCCCAGCAGGGAGGCAGCTGGGGGAGCCCACACCGTGGTAGACCTGACTGTCTCCCTCCTCCCTGTCTCCTCTCTGCTGTCCCAACCTCTGCAGACACTTTCACCTGCATCCTGGAGATCTGGCAGTGTTGTGGGTCAAATTTTGTCCTCTAAACATCATGTCTGCCCAGAACCTGAGAATAGGACATTATTTGAAAATATAGTCTTTGCAGATGTAATTAGCTAAGATAGGTCATACTGGATCAAAGTGGGCCTGAAATCCAGCTAGAATGTCCTTAGAAGACACAGAAAAGAACAGAGAGACCCAGAGAATAAGGCCATTGAAGATGGAGGCAGAGACTGGAGGGATGCAAGCCAAGGAGCGTCAGGGAGTAGGGGAGCCATTGGAGGTGGACAAGGCAAGGGAAGATTCTACGCTTGAGCCTTTGGAGGGAGCACCGCCCTGCCGACACCTTGATTTTGGACTTCCACCCTCCAGAACTGTGAGAGAATCGATTTCTGTTGGGTTAAGCCATGGAGTTTGCTGCAAGCTCCAGGAAACTAAGACAGGCAGTGTGGGTTTTCTTTTTTTTGCTTCCTCATGCTGAAGGCTGCTGGCCCACCTGTCTCTTGCCTCAGTTTCCCAACTGTGGTATTACTGGCCACATGCCCTTGTCAAAGTTTCCATTACTGACTGTGTCTATTCTCTCACAATGAACTGTTGCTTCAGAAACATATTTGAAAACCTCACTCTCATAAAGAGGTTAACGACAGGTACTATTGCTTCACTGTTTCTCTTCTAGTAATAGCAATAACCAACATTTGTATTGTTTGGATCTAGTGACAGACTAGATCATAATTACCCCACCTACATATTAACTCATTTAATTCTCACAACAACTCTATGAGGTAACTATTACTATTATTACTATTTTAAAGATGAGGAAACTGAGGCATGGAGTGGTTAAGGAACTTGTTCAAGGTCATGTAGTAAGAGGCAGGGCTGGGCTTTGGAACCAGACAGTCTGTGGTCTTAATCAGTATGTGGCTCTGACCTTGCTAGCACTCAGCCATGGAGAAAGGCCTGCACTAGAGGCAGGGACCTGGGTTCTGGTGCCACATTCATCCCTGAGCTGGGGGAGCTTGGGTGAGTCATTCCACAGGGCGAGAGATCAGCACTGCTCCAGGGCCACCCCCAGGCCACGTGTCCAGCCCCACTTCCCACACGCCTCCTCTCCCCCTTCTTTTCTAGGCCTCACACACACTAGTCCTAAACCTTGTGATATTTTTTCTCACTTCTGGGGCTTCGTGCATTATTTTTCCTCCACCTAGGACACTCTCACATTCTTCTGCTTCACATTTCAGCCTAAATGTCATTTCCTCCAAGAAGCCTTCTTTGGTCATTCTCTTAGAGAGTGGGTACAGAGTACCTCCGTCATACATCTAAAACTCTGTACTTCTCCATCATGACACTAGCAGCCCAGATTACAATAGCCTGATTCCATGTATGTCTCCTCCACTAGATCTTGAAGACTTTGAGGGCAAGAATCATGTCTTACTCATAGGGTGCTATGGTTTGGATTTGGTTTTTCCCCACCAAAACTCATGTTGAAATTTGATCCTCAGTGCGGTGGTGCTGGGAGGTGGGGTCTAGTCATGGTGTTTGGGTCATGGGGGTGGGTCCCTCATGAATGGCTTGGTGCCATTCTCATATAGTGAATGAACTCCCACTATTGCAAGACTGGATTAGTCTTCACGAGAGCAGGTTGTTATGAAGTGAGGAAACCCTTCATGTTTGGCCCCTTCATTTGTGTCTGCTCCCTCTTTGACCATCCAACATGTTTTGACCCATCCCAAAAGCCCTCACCAAAGGCTGAGCAGATGCTGGCTCCATGCCCCTTAAACTGCCCAGCCTGTACAAATGTGAGCTAAAAAGCCTCTTTCTTTATAAGTTACCTAGTCTCAGGTATTCTTTTATAGCAACACAAAATGGGCTAAGACATAGGGTGACCATATATTGCAGCTTGCCTATTTCTGTCCACCAAGAAAGGCTGGGGACAGTGACACTCCAATAGCAATGTGTGCATCTAGAAGCAAGATCTTGGTTTCTAAATACAATTTTACATTAAATGGAGCCAGGGCTTCTTTGAAAAATGGCTAAATCTAGGGCTAGGGAAAGGTAAGTACAAGATGTCCCTGAAAAGATGGAGGTACTCAAAAAGTGATGGGGACATGTGGAAAGGACACAGAAGCCAGCTTGAAGGGGCTCCTGCTGGCCAAACTGGGGACAATCTGGGCATCACAATAAATAGTAATAATATAATAATAATAAATAATAATGACAATAATGGAGTATAACTCATTCAATAAAATAGGAAATCACGAGTCCATATTGATATAAATAAAGCAATAAAGTATATGTCTAAATACACAGTTTGATGCATTATTTATATAGTCTCAAAAGTAGCTCCCCACAAAATACTTATTGATTACAAATGAGAAAAGAGTAAACTTATACTGCAGGGACCTGCCAGACTCCATCTTTGTCACAGTAAACATCTTCAGTAATGTGACAAATTGAAACTGCATGCCACCTGATAGGGTGAAACGAGAGGGATACATCAACACTTCTGTGGTATCTCTGCCAAAGATGCATAACCTGAACTGAATTACGAGGAAACACCAGACAAACCAAAATTGAGGGATGTTCCACAACATAAGTGACTGGTAATCTTCAAAAATGTATTAATAGCATGAAAGTCAAGGAAAGACTGAGGAACCATTGCTGACTGAAGGAGACTCAAGAGACCTGGCAATAAAATGCAATTCATGGTTCTGGACCAGGTGCTTGGTCTATTAAGGGCATCATGGGTACACTTGGAGAAACTTGAATGGGGTCTAAAAAGTAGTTCATGATAATTCCCTTTCTATGTCTTTTCTGTGCGTCTAACACATATTCATTCATTCATGCTTCACAGCACCCCCGCAAGGAAGGAACTATTGATTTACAGATTAGGAAACCTACGCACAGAGATATCAAGTTACTTCCCCAAGATCGCACAGCTAGTAGGTAGCAGAGCTGGGATTGTGGAGTTTGAGCTCTACCCCTGCACTCTACTGCCTCTCAATAAACAAACAAATAAGACAAATATATCGTGAATAAGAGGATAACCTGTGCTGATGGAGAAAATGAAATAGGGAGTCCCGTGGGCTGGATTTCAATTTAAATGAGGGACTGGAAGGGGCTGAAGAAGGAGCCCTGAGAAATCATTCATCCCACTCATGAAATCAACCTTAGAAAACTCACAGGAGGTTATTGCTCTGGTCTTGCCCAGGGCTCAGCTCAATGTAGTAAGATATGCAGAGTCCAATGAACAAAGAACGTTATTAATGCTCTGTGCTGGGAAATAGAAGTGAGGAGATCAGGACAAACCGGAAGGTTTGGCCTTACTTCTTGGCCTTACTGATCCCCAGTTCAGGGGCAGAACAGGATGACACTACACACAGCCAGGCTGCCTTGAGCACAGTTCACAGAGTCAGGTCCTTGGGGTCGAGTAACTAGAGGGCTCATTCTGGAGGCGGCAGCTCTAGGAAGAACAAGTGCTGTCCCAGGAGGGAGGAAACCAGGTAGGGCACGTGGCATTGTCCCAAGAGTGGGCAAACGAGTGAAGCCAACCAGGGGTAGGGAGGAGAGCTGCAAGGGCTGCAGGTCATGGAGGGGCAGATGCTTAGCTCAAGGGCTTCCAGATTCCAGTTTTAACAACACACTTGCCTTTCTGTGTGCTATTCATTCTATGTAGAATTTTCCTTTTGGAGGAATACAAGTTCTATAGACTTGTACACCTGGGAAAGCCTGGCTTCTTCCTTGCTTTTGCTCTGGGGCACAGCAAAACACATGATGGTGTTTACATGCTGTGTTATTCACAAGAAATTTGAAACCATCCTGATGGGCTCTTGCTAGGAACCAGCCTTTCTGCTTTGAATCTGGAGAGATTTCTGGGGACTGTGTCTTGGCAGTGATTTGTAATTTTTCTTTTTTCCTGAAAGGTCACGAGTCTCTTATTTTAAAATGAGACATCACCTGCTGTCTCCCTCCCCGTACTTTGTTTTTGATTATTGCCCTGATTTGTTTTTCCTTCTTAAAGGCACATAAACCATGTCCGTGGTTGTCACTATGTAAAATAGTAACTGTCTCTAGGTAGAAAATAATGGCTTTAAACACCATCTACATGCTGATGACTCCTAAATTTATGTCTCCAATCTCAGTCTCTCTTGAACTTCAGGCTCATATATCAAAGCGGCTGCCCAACAGCTCTGCGAGGGTGGGGACTATATAGGCTTCTGAAACTTAACTTGCCCAGTCCCTTCTTGGGTGCACCCTCATCCAGGCCCTGCATCTGATTCTGCTAAGGTGTTTTCTGTCTTGGAGACTGGCATCTCCTTCCTGCCAGTTACTCAGAAAAAAGTCTCTGTTTGATCATCCTTGATTCTTCTCGTCTTCGCACATCTCACATGCTCTATAAGAAATTCCGAAGGTTCTTCCATCATGACACATCCACAGCCCCTTTCCACCCCTCCACTGTCACCACCGCAGCCCGGGTACCTCTCATCCCTCACCTAGAATAACACAGTAACCTCCACTCAGTCCTTTGTTTTTGTCCTTATCCCTACTCAGACACCAGCCAGAATGTTCCTTGCAAAATATGAGTCACATCACATCACTCTCTGTTCTAAACCCAGTTCTCCTTTCTGTTCCAGACTGTTTGAGTTTTCCTTCTGTAAAATGGGGCCAATTTTGTTCCCCTTATGGGATCGTTAACGAAGTGAGAGAATGTAGGGAAAGTGCTAGCCCTGCCTGTACCATGTGCGGGTTCTGGGATCAGTCAGTGAATGGGGACCTGACTCCTATGTTCCTAAAGATATAAAGTCCTAAATCAAGCTGCAAAGTGTTTAGTAAAATGTTCTATCTTCATACCTTGACACATTTGCCTTCATCATTACAACAGCAAAATATATCGGTAAAGCAATTGCTTTTATAGAATTGAAAGTTGGCACAGTAGCAAGGAGAGCTAAATTTCATGACGGTTTTGCATGTCCAGGTGTTCTGTGGACAGGCCAGCCACTTTTGAGATTATGCCTAAGAGGGCATAATCAACGTAAGAATATATAATTCATTGCGGTATTTACTCAATAATGTTGAGTTCTCTTGACCTCATTTCAGCACTAACTTTATTGACATGATCAGAATTGTCACATAATTTGTGTTCTATCAACAGTAAAGCAGAGGTTGGCAAAATTTTCCTTTAAAAGGGTCAGAGGAGAAATATTTTAGGCTTTATGGGACATTTGTCTGTGTTGTGACTACTCAACTCAGCTGTTGAAGCACAAAAGCAATCATAGATAAAACATAAAGCAATTGACTGATCTGTTCCAATACACCTTTATTTGAAGAAACATGCAAGAGAATGAATTTGTTCTGTGGGCCATAGTTTGTGCATCCCTGTCCTAAAGGATTAAAAAAAATAAAATGCAATTGTATTAGAAATATGCAAACTTGAATGCACAGTATTTTAGTCAAAATATAATTTAAAATAAGTGTAAAAATAAAAAAACCTATTTTTCATAGATATTTTAATAGATTTTTCTCATACAATATTTAAAACTAAAAAAGAATATAATTAATGACCATCCAAATTTTAAGTAAAAATTATTTAAATAAAGTCAAAAAATTTAATTTAGTTTTTTGAAAATGTAATGATATCTGATTACATATTTGTGTAAAAAGGAAACTGTTGGCAATTTGAACATTTGATGTCCATCTAATTGCCAACGTAAAGGTTCAGCACAATGTATCAGGCATATTAAGTCTACACTCACGTATGTACACATTTAAGGTCATTACGGATTGTTTCATATTGCAGAATGTTCCCTAGGAGCCCTGTGCCAGTATCAGGAATACTGCACTAATCCCTGAGTATCCCAGGAATGGCAAATTATAGCACAAAAAGAAGCAAGACGAGGGATGACCGGCACTGTTGGGAAATGATGCTTATGCAAGAATCTCATGTTCTCTGAGAAGAGGGATTTGACAACTTAATTAACTTATCTTTTTTCCTACCTAAGCACTTCTGCCACTCAAATCCTCCCCTTACTTCAAAGTAGAGGCCTCCTCTGAAGCTGGCAGTGATAACACAGAAGACTTTGAGGCATCGAACTTGAAAGCCTTTGATTTCAAGAACGTAGGGTAGTAGATGGGTGAAAGTTTTGCCCTGAGGCCCGAAAGGATGTGATCTGCTTAGGAGAGTAAGTCTTGCTGTGCTGGTACTGGGTGTTGGAGCCTGAGTTATGGAGGCATCTGTGTATTCTTTAATAAACTCGTGTGTGTGTGTGTGTGTGTGTGTGTGTGTGTGATGTGTGGGGCCAAGCACAGGTCCCAGGGCAGGTCTTTTCTTGCTTGGGTCTACCAGGAAGGTTGGAAAGAACTTAGCTTCAGCTTCGTGTATGATAATTTCACAGCAAATAGTCTCACTGCCCACCCTTGAGCCCCCACCTCTAAATCCCCTTCTGATGTGATGTGGGAAATAGAACCCTAGGCAAGCAACTGCTTGTGAAAGCCACATTCAGCAGAGAGATGTGGGCAGAGTACCTTAGGTCAAGAGGGAAATCAAAGTCTACCTCTAAAATGTAGAGTAAAGCAACTGCTTCCTAAAACTAGCTCAATTATTTGGGACAATAATAACTATTTCACCAAAAACAAGGCACTTGGAGGCTGGTGAGCTCCCAGCCACTAGAAATGTTGAGCAGATGGTGGATGCCAAGCTAGGGGTGGCCTGGAGAGGGAGACTTCCATTAACACATGGTGAGTATAGATGGCTTCTGAGAATTCTCCCCAATCTGAGGTTCCAAGAGCATAAGACAAAGTGTTTGAGGTAGCAAACAAACAAAGAAACAAAAAACAAAAAAGACAGGTACAGTGATGTACTGAAGCTAGCTCACACTGGCTTGCAAGAGTCAATTGTTAAGCATTCAGAAATTTGTGGACAGATGGTTAAACCATTGATAGTTTGAGATCAGCCATGGTGGGAATATTTACACCAGGGAAATTGGCAAACGTTTTCTTTTTCTCTGGAGAGCTGCTTAACCAGCACACCCCTGAATGCATAGTTGGTCTAGCCACTGGATTTCATTTTAGCTAGGCTCTATAAAACTAACTCAGCCCCACTTCTTGCAGCAGAAGAATACAGAACCTGAAAGAAGACTACTAGAGTGGTTAATTCCCCTGGCTTTGTGCACAGACAGACCTGGTACTAATCAGGTGTGTGACCTTGAACAAAGTATTTGGCCTCTCAAAGCCTTGGTTCTGTTATCTATAAGATGAGGATAGTAATAGTGCTTAATAGGACTGTTGTGAGAATTACATGTGATGATTCATGGTTCTTGGCTTATGATAATCTCTTAATAAATGTAGCTATTATTATTATTATTTTTCTAAGTTGTACATTGTTAAAAGTAGCGGAGTCTTAGGCTTAAACAACAAAAATGGTTCCTATTTACATGAAACAGTAAGGAGTTTATTGAGAGGACATTGAATGGCTAATAAGATGGAAATGCTGAAGAGCCAGGATCAGAAAATAGGCAGGAACCAAGAGAAGCAAAGGGGCAAGAATTCAGGCAGGACCATGCCAGAGGGACAGTCACGTGAGGTCGTCCATTGCTGTCATCAGTGACACTACCTGTCCCAGCAGTCCTGGATATCTGGCTTTGCCACTGGCCCTGTGGCCACCAATACTGGGTATTTCTGCTGCCCCCAGGCCCAACCATAGGAATGAATTCTCTGCCCCTGTTTCTCTGCACTACAAGCTTCAGATTCAGTGCAAGATATATTGAGTCAGCCAATCCTCAGGCAGGTGCCAGCACCTTGACTTCCAGGGGTGTGGGGTAAAAACAAGTATCTAATGTTTTCAGGCTCTGTTCTAAAAGATGGGCTCAACTTTCCCACCAAAACCCACATATATTGTGGATAATTTCCAAACATAGGAAACATCTGAGTGAGTGACACATATCCAATATGGCTTACTCACCTAGATACCCTACATCCTTACCCCATGTTTAGTGTTCAACATCAACAAAAATATAAAAACATGCTCCCATTTAGTATACTAAAACTATTCCTCACACATCTGAAAACCCCTTAACCCCGTCTCCAAAGAGAGACCAACGAATTCTATTGGGTTAACGTTCAGTGCCAAGTCTTGGAGCTCTGACTGATGTTCATTCTTCCTTTACTATCTAAATATCCCAGCTGATAATCTGTAACCTGTTGACTAGACCAGGGTTTGGCAGACTTTTCCGTAAAGGGCCACATATTAACTATTGTAGGCTTTGCAGTCCGCACGGTATTTGTCTAGACTACCCAACTCCGCCACTGTAGCACTGAAGCAGCCATAGGTGGTATGTAAACGATGGGTGTGGCTGTGCTCCAGTAAAACTCTATTTACAAACACCCTTAGAAGGCTGTAGTAGGTCTGCAGTCTGTGGTTTTGCAGCTGCTAGACTAGATTATAAAGTGTGCTACCACCTGCACACCCTATCATAGTAGTCAGGCAGCTTGAAGGGGAAAGAAGGATGTTATCATGTACACACACACACACACACACACACACGATACAGAATGCAGAAAGGAGGGAGATATGTGTCCAGGGAGGGGCTATGACTTCATTTCATCGATAGATCACATGGTCAAAGCTGCTAATATTGCTGCCCTCCTTTATGACTCATGCCATGTTTCCTTTTTGTCAGTCAGCAGTTCAACTGGTTGTGGCTCGATATCTTATGGGGTGACTGACCTCAGCTTGCATTGTGTCCAAGCCTTTGGTAATTCTGCTTCTGCGGGGCTGGAGCGGTTGTCCAATAACTGTCTCCCAGGGCGTGATTGTATGAGAGACACCCAGGGAAGTCTCCTGGGTTTTAAGTTTATTCTTCTTACTCTAGGGATTAGCAAACTCAATTTCTTCTTGATACTCAAAGCATAGGAAGGAAGTTTAGAAAACGGGCTGAGAAATAAGTCACAAATGCCTACTGCTACCTAAACTGGATGCCAGAGGAACAGGAAACATAAAAAGACTGCACCTCCACACACGCAGGTCAGACGCCACAAATGTGGTGGTGAAGATTTGCTCTGTTTATGTGTCGCATTTGATAAACGGGATCTAAATGATTTATTTGTTTCTCCCTTAGGTTGAGAGCCTCCCTGGAGTTCAGAACAAGTATATTTGTTTGTGCCATCCCAGAACCAAGCACAGTGCTAGATAAACTGTTAGAAGCTCAAAAAATGCAGGTAAAAATAAATTAAAGGGTTATGTTTTAAGATAAGTCAAAATTGAAAAATATGGGGAAGTAACTCATAAAAATGTAACTTGCATGAAGTAAGAGGATAATAGGTTCTTGTGCACAAATATTGTATGTGAGAAACATGTGCTATTTGAAGAAACTGAAGTTTGTGGCTAGACTGTGTAACAGGATGATTTACTCCTCACCTGAGGGTGGATTGGGTGTTTCTCTTTTTTTCTCTTGTGAGGTCCTTACAAGATACTCTGCAGTGGGGAGTGGTATTGATTCAGGGACAGAGCAAATTTATAGCTCTTGCTTCTCCTTGGAGGAGGATTTATTTAAGAGCTTAAAATTTTAAATCAATAAAACTTTAGAAAATAGTTTCTTTCCTCACTAGATAAAGCTTTTAGAGAGAAGTAGTTGCTATGAGCACGAATAGAAGCTCAAGTCTAGATGTGAAATGAGAAAATATTATCACAAATAAGTTGGCTTCTGTTGGCAAGTTTAACTGCTGATTGCATTAAATTAAACTAAGTTTAAATCAACAGTTACTTTTTGGACATTTACTAAATTTTAGACAGTGTGGGGACACAAAGATGAATAAGAATTAGTCCTTGCTCTCAAATTATTTATAATCTAGTAGGGGAGGAAGACTTGGTGAAATCTTTTAGATGCTATAGGTAGAGGCATCAACGAACAAGTTTAAAGGCGGGTAGAGAAGGAAGAGTTTAATTCCAACCCAGTGAATCAACAGACACTTCATGGAAGAGTGATTATTTGAGAGATGACTATGATTTCAATACTAGTACATGGGGAAATACATTTCTGGTGGTGAGACCATAAAGCAAAAGTTGCAAAGTGAAATGTTGAAGGGGTCAAGCATATCACAGTTATGAGTGAGGCTAGCTGAATGTAAGAATGTAAGAAATGCTGAATGTAAGAAAATAGGGAATAGTGGGGATTGGAGCCAGTTGGAGAGGGTGTGCCCCATTTAAAAGGATTGGCCACTTTTCAGGCTCAGCTGACAGTTACCATCATCTACTAACTTCTTTTTTTTTTCCAGGAGAAGCTGGAGATCTTCTTAAATACTGCCACTGGATTCAGTAAAACAACCATCAGCATAACAATGTGATCCAAATCCATCTACGGGCTGAATTTAGTCTGCACACAGTGATTTACATAAAGATGCATGAGGAGGAATATGCTAGCCACGCTTGGGCACTAGCACTGCTGGGGTGTATGTGGACATGAGTGGCTGGGAGTAGGGGTGATAAGACAAAGAAGTGGGTAAAATTGAATCTTCCAAGACACTAAATACACCCCAAAGGAGTTCGGACTTTATTCTGTGGACAGGGAGGGCCTGCAGTTGTGGAGATGACTTGTTGAAAACTGTTGATAAAAGACTTCTCTAGTTTCTTACGAAAGAAGGAATGAATGAAAATGTTGAGCGAGTGCAGAGATGAGTTAGAAGGATGCTACACAATCCAGGGTGAGAATGGATGAGGGTCTGAACCTAGACTGAAGGAGACTGGTGAGGCATATGATGACTAAAAAAATATTCATGATTGGCTAAAAATAAATGTTGAAGGAAATGAAGGTTCTTTCTATTTCTTCAGAGATTGATTTAGGAAAATGAACTCTAAGACCCAAATAGATCACTAACTATTATAGTTTTGTGGCTTAGGGAAAATCATTTCTCTTAAACTCTAGCTTTTCTTCTGTTAAATGACAATGACAACTGCTCTTGTCAACTTTGGGATGTTGTTGCAATTGAAAGAAGCAGAGGACATGAAAGGGCAGTCGCCACTATCAACGACTGTACCTATGGAAGTGATTTTGATTGGTGCTAATACACTCAACTCTGGGATTCCACATCAGTTAGGACTTTACAAACATATGGAGGCATAAAAATTATTATAAAAATGATAATTTTTTAGGTTTGTATGAAATAAGTAGCAGCATCTGGAGAGGAAAAATTTAGTCTGTTGTTGTTAGCAGTGATAATCATGGCACCTCTTGTGGCTTCCAGCCTTTTCTAAGTAGAATGGACCTGCCTGCTGCCCTAGCTGAGGGCTCCGTCCTAGGCAGCCACGTTTGACAGCTCAAGCCACATTTGATCCAGCAGCAGCAGATTCATCTGCTGATCAGTGGTCTATCATGTGCTCTCATGTCAAAAAGACTCTTCCAAACAGTAATGATGGTAATTAGCTGAGCTCTGGATATAACTTCTATAGGAAATTTGAATAAAGAGTAAGACATGCAGTCAATGGCATGACGATAAGGGGACAGATGAGCAGCCTGGTGGAACACTAAGGAGAAGATGGTAGATAGGAAAATGGCAAGATGGTAGATGACTAGAGAGAAGATGGTAGATGGTAAGATAGCAGGTGGAAGATGGTGAGACGGTAGACCACAGGGAGAAGATGGCAGATGGTAAGATAGCAGATAGAAGATGGTGAGATGGTCAACCACAGGGAGAAGATGGGAAATGGAAGATGGTGAGATGGTAGAGCACTAGGGATAAGATCTAGACCTTTTGCATCCAGCATTGCTGGGGTTGATTTAGGTCAAGAATCATCCTTCAGTTCCATCTTTCATGTGGCCTAGTCTCATGACAGCCCACTCTTTTTGTTTAACATAATTCTATTCAGTGGAAAGCCTTAAAATAATCTCTACCCCTCACTTGAATTAGTTCTTTTTTGCAACCAAAAAATGTGAACTAAAACACTGCCCCTATTTACTTGAAATAAGAGCAACCTTTTCTGAGGTGTTTGGCCTAAAAAACCAGAGAGATCTTCTAAAATTTATTTAAATGTCTCTGGTGGGGAAAAAAGAGGTTAAGTCAGATGGCATGCAACTGGATAGACCAGGAGTTAGGGTTAAACATTTAAGAAATGTATTTCAATTCCACATATATGCAAGGGCAGTTGCTTTAAAAAAAGAATATATTTTAAGACTGGTCAAGGCAATGACAGTGAAGAAAAAGTTGAATTAATTCATGAAATTGATGGTGAGGTGGAATAATCATGAGGTGGAAAAATCATGAGCTTCAGAGTCAGAAGCCTTAACTCGCAGTCCAGGCCCTGTGATGTCCTGGTTGGATGGGCATTGAGGTCTAGGATAAGCCACTTAGCCCTGCTGTAAAGGTGATGGTTACGATGACAATGGCAACAATGATGATGGTGATGATGGTCATGGCGTGGGAGTCCATGAGATAATGTATCTGAAATTCCTCATGTACTAAACTAGCTTACATTATTTGTTGTAATTAAGGAAGTAAGTTATAGTGTTAGAAATGAAAAGATTTAAGGTAAAAAAATTGAAAAGCAATAGCAGTTATATGCAGAGGAAAGCTGACAAAGTTTAGACAAATTACTTGCGAAGAGTTGACATTCCTATTGGATTGTACATGACAGTTATCCAATAAAATGTTTTGGGGCCTTAAAGTTTTAAAAGAAAGTTAATAATATTAATAATAATAATAGTGACAATGAAAATGGTGCTAATAATAGAAACAGCAACTACCACTTACTGGGCACATGCAATGGCCCAGGTACAGGATTGTGCTTGACATTCACTAGCTCAAATTCTCCAACAGCGTGTTTATCTCCCCCACTTTACCCATGAGAAAACCAAGGTTCGGGGAGATTAAGAAGCTTGATCAAAGTTGAACAGCTAGGGATTTGAACCCGGCTCTTTCTGGCTCTGTTTGGTGCCCATCTTCCTGTTGGCTTAGTTCAGCTAGGGTGCTGCAATACAGAGGCTGCAAATGACCCTTAGAGACCACCTAGAGAAAGGAAACAGAGGCCTAGAGCAGGGAAATGGACTAAGGGCACGCAGCTGCTTACTAGTGAGATCAAGTCCTTGCACGCAGGGTTCCCGACTCTCAGAGCAGTAACCTGCCATCTGCACTAGGCTGCATCTCTGGCATGTAGCTGTTTTGAATTTCCACACTCTTGTGCAAACAGGCTGTTGGTTTTGTTCCAGAGAATTACAGGGCATATTTGTTCTTCTTGAGGAAACAGGTGGCATGCGCTCTGTGGAGTCTGCTCACGCCCTGGGTTTATGGTGGGTTTGCCTCTGGCTGCTATTAGCAGTGGGGTATCTGTTTGGTCTGGGGTGAGCAAATAAGGGAGTGCACTGAAAATCAACCCCTGGATTCTCATCTATTAGCAACTTCTAGCATGGACGTCATATGGTACTCACCAAGGTGAGAGCTGGGATGACACATTAATATGCCCACATCAGCCAGCCTTTATAGAACGCTCATCACATGCCAGGATCCTTTAATTTTCACAATGGAACTGCAAGTTAATGAGTTAAACCCATTTAACAGATGAGGAAACTGAGACCCAGGGACATCAAGAAACTTGTCAATTAAAAAAAATGCCTATTAAGTACTGGAGGCAGACTACAGCCTTTATCCCCTTGCATGTTTGATGCCAAAGCTGACATTCGCAACCACCACACACACCTGCATAGCACCTATAGAGTTTCGCACCTATGGGGGCCTGAGGTGGTTGGAAAATGAAGGTGAAGTCTTTGCTCCCAGGAAGTATATAGCCTAACATGGGACACGCACGTGCACAGCATGATTCATTATAATACTCGATATCTCAGAGACAGCAACACTGACTTTTTTGTGGGGGAGGGAGGGCAGGCGCTGTCTTAAGAGATTTACGAGAATCATCTCTAGTTTCTCAACATGGCTATATAGTAAATTTTTTGAGAAAACGGAGACCGAGAGACCAAACTTTCTGTATTTAGTAAGTTACTAGAGTCTTGATTCAAGCCCAGGTGGTTAACTCCAGGGTCATCGTCACTGTGGGCAAGGTTAAAAATAAAAGAAAATCAAATACTGCGGGAATCCAAAGACAGAAGCCTTTAAAATGG
Organism: Cheirogaleus medius; assembly: GCA_008086735.1. Classification (NCBI taxonomy): domain Eukaryota; kingdom Metazoa; phylum Chordata; class Mammalia; order Primates; family Cheirogaleidae; genus Cheirogaleus; species Cheirogaleus medius. The sequence continues at coordinate 62,656,955 of VBSM01001124.1, forward strand.
AAAGCCTGACTGTCCTAAATCCTTGGCACTGACTCCAGTAACATTTCCAGCCAACCCCAGTGATCTAGAAGAACAGTGCAGTGTGCGGTATTGGAGGCAGTGTCGTGTGAGCAAAATAGGAAGCAGAATCTGACCCATCTCCTCCTCCAGGTGGGCTCTGTGGCCGCCGTAACTAAGGAGACCACCCTGGTTCTTTCCTCTGGGTCCTGCCTACTGTCACTGAAAGGAGCTCATAAACCTGGTCTATTATTAAGAGATAATTTTTGTTTTATTGCTTGTTTCTGGGAGGATGCCCACTGATACTAACAAAACTCACAGAGGCTGGGGAAGTTATTACATAAAAGCTTTAGAAAAATTTCAAAAGTTATTGAATTTCACTGAAATACAACTGGGCTGGTTCAGTTTTTCTCATAGCCCCCTCATAGACATACTTACGTAATTATTTGTTCATCAATATATTTATTTGATATTTACAAAAGTCTGCTTTTATTTCCTATAATTCTAAAGAGAAAGAAAAGAGAAGAATTTTAAACATAGCCAGCTGTCTCTCCCTTGTGGATTTCCAGCTCGGTTTCTTTTCTTTGGGCTTCGTGGCAGAGCGAAAGGAGCCTTGGTCTGAGTGTCAGGCCAATGCCACTGTTTATTCGCTGTGTGAGTTGGGCAGGTCTCCTCCCTTGCTGGGCTCCATTTTCTTCTTTCTCTCTAAAACCAAGGGTTGGACTAAGCCATTGAGCTCTGCATTCTGGGAATGGTGACTGGAGGCTGTGGAGTTACTGGAGACAATATGGGAATCCATAGGTCGGAAGAGTGTGAAGGCTGAACAAAATAATATCTCATACATGTCTGTTATATATGTGTATGAGGATACTGTTGTAAATAGCAAAATGCAATTAAATGTGTTATCGTATTTTTCCTAACTTAGATCTTCATAATTTTCTTAAGTAAAAAATTAAAGTATAACTGAAATTTTGCTAATTTTGGTCATTATGATGTTCTTAATCAACATACACTAAACATTCTTAACATGAGACAGTTCTTCATACAAATTTAATATTAAGAATGGGTCTCATAAGCACAGAGGTTGAGAATCAAAGGTTCTAATGATTTATTGGGTTCTTTCTGGGCTAGTGTTTTGGGATTCTTAATTGCAGTGTCCAAAACAGTAGCCACTAGTTACATTTGGCTATTTAAATTTAAATTAATTAAAAAAATTGAATTAGTTTCTTTAGTCACATTTCAAATGCTCAATATTCACATGAGTTGGTGGCTATTGTATTGGACAGTGTTGCTAATAGAATATTTTCATTATCGTAGAAAGTTCTATTAGACAGCCCTATTCTAAGAGAACAGAATGATCTTATTAGATATTGTCATTGACATGAGATGGTCTTATCACATAATTCTTAGAAGAGTATGAGTTTGAGTCTTGAGGCATTTAGACTTTGGCTCTGTCATTCAATGGAAAATACATGGGGGAAAAATACACGCCAGTGGGTGGGAGTGGTTAAGAAGCCTGACAGATGGATTCACCCTTCGTGAGAGTTTGCTTTTGCACCTTTGATTGCACTGGGTAACATGATGCTTGCAAACAGCCTTGCACACCAATGAGCGTTGACTCAGCCACACCCCCTCCAATATCCTCACCCACCAGATTACTCTCAAACTCAGAAGCCTGTGCCCAGGATCTGGATAAAGCCAGACACCAGGATTTTGCTGATTCTCAGCCCAGAGGAGCCACTAGGAAGAGGAAGAATGGAGAAGCCACCCAAAGCCAAGTAACATATTTCCTTCTCTAAACAGGAAGGCTTCTGGGTGTGGCCAGAGCCAAGGGGCTGGGAGCTGGAGGTCGCCCTTCAAAAATCTTCATAGGTTAACTTAAGACTTAAGGCTTAGTAGGAAAATGTCATGTGCCAGGAGGCACAATTGGGCCTGATCATGCACTTAAAAGACACTTTTCCTTTTCTGATGAGTAAATAAATAATCTTCATTGTAGAAAATCTGGAAAATGTAGAAGTTAAGAGGATTTTATAATCACTCGTATTATCATCAGAGTTAATCATTGTTAACATTTGGAACATTAAAAAAATTTCTTTTCATTCCTTGAACTGAGCTATTATATAAAGGGTAGTAAGTGCTTTTTTGCCTGAAACTGGGGCCTTTCCTTATTTAATTGCATTGGCTGTCTCTTCCAGCTTCAAAGTCTCAGCTCTCGGTTTGTCAATGAGAGTTGATCTTTGCAGCTCTTTGGCAGGAATGAATGATGTCCATCGGCCTCATTCACAGGCTTGCTTAGGCAGCTCTACTGGGACTAAAACTTTGCCCTTGTGACCATGATGGCCTTGGGGGGTTATTTAAGCGGTTCAGGGCTGGCCTTGGCTTTTCACTTAGGTTGGGGCTGGGTAAAAGGAATCTGGATACATGTGTATCTTTTCATCTGCAAAGTGATTTGGTAGAATTACATAGGGACCTCATGAGCTCAGAGAGGGGACACAATTGGGGTTCTAACATAGAATTGGGCTGCTCAATCACTTTTTAAATTCAATCAATCATTTACTAAATGTTTATTGGCCACTATTGTGAGTACGATGCTTTACCAGGCACTGAGACCACAAGAATGGAGCAGAGAGATCCTTCTCTGAGAACTTTTACAGATTAGTGGTGTTGATCAATAATGAAACAGACAATCACAATTTGGGTGTTGCAAGTATAGCAGAGGTAAGCTCAGGGTACTATTGGAGCCTGGGTAGGGAGAGACACTAAATCCATTTTGAGGGATCAAGGAAGTCTTCTTAGAGGATGTGCATCTAAGCTGAGAAGCGAAGAATGAATAGGAAGTAACATTCTTGAATGTGGAGGTGAAAGTGGGGGTGAGGGAGAATGTTCCAGGTGGAAGGTATAGGCAGCGTGAGTAAAGGCAGAAAGGTGAGAAGCAGGATGTATTTGGGAACCACAAGTTCAGTAAAGTATACCCTACGTCCATTTTGCATATTTTGCTGGCAAATGCCTGGATAATTATGTTTGTTTCAAGGCTCTCTGAGAATCTCTGAGATCTCTGGATCTCTGAGAACACATTTCCCTTCCTCCCAAAGTGTGAATGCTGCCTGTTCCTACAGAAGACCAGCTCAAGGCTGCCTTCTTTAGGCAGCCTTCCTAGATTTCCTCTGGTGGAAGTAAACTCTCCCTCCTCTGAATTCCCGGAGTGCTCTTGTCTTCCTGGAACTTTCCATCTTACACAGAAGTTGCTTACGTGTGCCTTTCCCTCTGCCTTCCTGAACCATACACCAGTGGAGATCAGGGACAGTCTTACTGTCTTCTAGAATCTTACATGGTGCCTGAGACAAAGATGCACATGTGTGCTCAGGGAAAGCTGCTTCATGACGGGGACTGGTTTTCTGTGCTGCCATCTCATATACTTTTTGAGATTTTATCATATTTATTCTCTCCCTCAGTGCAAATTATCCTTTTCCTTCCATGTGTCTGCCCTTCTCTCTTGCCACAGTCAGGCTCAGGATAATTTTTGGAAGAGGATAATGGCAGTTGATCTCATTTATTGATGCAGATTGGATTCATCAGGATGCAGGTTTTAAGTGGTATTATAAATAGTTCCTGGAGTAAGGGCTCTGCTATGAGTGGAGAGAGAGCAGAACTTCTCACATGGGGAGCAACCCTTTAGTGTTGTGGAGGAATTTTAGCAGGGCCTGTGTCCAACCGTTATGCACCTGTATGGCTGTACTAGTTGTTCAATAATGAAATACTTCCACACCAGTAGGTGCACAGCTCTTGCCTTGAGCCCACAGAGTCCCCTTCTGACACCCAGGACCCACTTGCATCCAGCAATGAATAGGTTAATGCCTGCCATAGAAGGGGGTCTTCGGGATCCTGGATTAGCACATGGCTGAGGCATTTTGATAGGTCAAGTCCATACCCATGCCCTTGGTGTTTTGACTATCACCCTTGTTTATTAAGTATACATCTCTTTGTGATATTGAGGTTTGAGGGGGCATTTAGGATAAAAGACAGCTGATTAGAAGACCATATAGTGTAATCATTCCAACCCACTGATTTGATCATTTACTAACTGCATCAGCGTAGGCACACTGCTTCACCTCTGCTTCTCAGTCTGTAAACAAGGCTATGAATTCATTCCTTTATCCATCCATCCATTCATACATCCATCCACCGACCCATTTATCCATCTGACAAACAACTGTGCCAACCTGGAAATGCTGCCTAATGGTGATCAGATAAACATTTAGGGGATTCAGCCTGGGGGACTAGCTGTGAATCTAGTTTTCAAGGTCAAATGAGACATTGAGAGTGAAAGCCTTTTGAAACCGGAAGGGCCTTGACTGATGTTGGGGTAGTCATCACATCAATATTATCTACTCAGAGAACAGGCTAGGACATCGTTATGCACTATAACATTCAGTGATGCCCTTCAGTCTGTCATGTAATCATGACATGTGTCTAAATCCTGCATAGTGCCAACAGGACTGTATGTCAGTTTTCATTTAACTATTTTTTGAGAACCCTCTTGTTCAAGATGTTATTTTTTCCCCTAAACATCTAGAGCTCTATGGTCTTTACTGAATGTAAAAATAATGCACAATCTTTATAAAAATGCAAAACAATACAGGAGAAAGTAAAAATGCTATCTCCCAGAGGTAAATGCTTACTTTTGATGAAAAAATCCCTTCAGGTGTCTTTCTATGCATATATACTTTTTTTTTTTTTTTTTTACATAAACTGTACCATTTTACTCATGCTGTTTTGTAGCCTACTTTTCCTCTGAACATTATCAATGCAATGTTCAGAGAGTTCTATTACTGGGTAAATGATTGAAAATAAGTATTTATCATTAAAAGGGGCTGTGGTCTCTCTGGTTTCCTTCATCACAGTATTCTAGGATTCTGTGAGTGTTGAATCCTCTTCTTGTACTTTCTCCTTGAGCTAATGAAGTTTGTGCTTAGGTTTTGTGCGGTGGGCACCTTTTCAATTCAACAAATACATACTTGCACTGCATGGTATTCCATTGTGTGCACAAAGTTAGTTTACTTCATTAGTCCCCAGTTAATAAATACTTGAAATATTTCCTATGTAATAATTCTATAATAAACATCCTTGTATAGTCAACTCTGTCTATGTGCAATCACACCCTCAGGATAAAGTCCTAGAAGTGAGAAGGTTAAAGGTTCTTAAATTTTAATCTGTCTTTGTGTCAGGGGCTATGAAGGGATAAGAGAAGTATAGGTTGTGAGACCTTGAGGTTTAGCGGGGGTCTTGGGACTTAAATATCATAGCACAATCATACAACAGTGCAGTAAGTGTTTAGTAGAGGGCTGAAGAGTGAACGTTGTTAGGTGAGAGGGGTCACAGTGTCAGAGAAAGTGTGCAAATTGATCTTGCTTTGGGGTTCTTAAAAACAGCTGGGACCTCATCCAAGTGACTGCCTCGGGGAGATCCCTGTGTAAAAGTAGAGAGAAGGGCTATAATAAGATTCTTTTCAGTTCAACAAACATTCTGTGAGTGCCCCTTTAGTGCCAGGCATGGAATATGGAGGGGCGCTTGATCCAGTGTAGCAAAAAGGGAGTCAAAAGGAGCTGCAATTCTGAGTGAGTGGCTCCAAGGGACCCTGCCCAAGGTGTGGGCAGCAAAGATGACTCTGGGTGGCAGAGAGGGCAGGTGGGCAGAGAGAACACTGCACACTGGAGCTGGGGGTTAAAGGATGAGCCAGAACTCTCCAGGCAGCTGGGAAGGGGGCCCCAAAGTCCCAGCTGTGCAGAGGCTGGAGGCTGGGAGAGTATGGGGTGCTGTGGTCCAGTCTGGCTGGAACATAAAGCAGAGAATGGGAGGTTGGTCCAGAGAGGCTGTTTCCCACACCTGGGGCCATCTGCCTCTTGTCATCCCCTGGACTTCCTGATTTCCTTGACTGGTCCAGGCTGGGCTTCCTTGCAGGGAGAACTTGTTTTGCATCTACTCTTTGTGTAAAGTAGAAATGCCCAGGAGGCATATGATAAAGGTCAATTGTGGAAGGACTCTGCTTCAAGGGCAGGAAGTAGCCAGTCCAGCTGCCCTGTGGATCCCTGCCCGTAAGGGGCCTGCCATAGCACACGCCAGTGGCTGGAGGAGCCGCCTTTGCTGGTGGTCCAGTGCCTGGGAAACAGCAAACCCCATGTCCTTGGGCAGGGCTGGCCACATAATTTTCAAGGCTCAGGGCAAAATGAAAATGTAGGTTTCTTTAAGTTCAAAAAGCAGAATACAGTGGCTCCTCTGAAAATAAAGGTTTTGTAATTTGCCTAAGATAAATAGACAGTAAATGGTAGACAGTGAAAAAGGTGAATGTCTTGGGAGCCCAGTTTTATAGCATGGAAGTGAGTCAGAGTGCTCAAGAAGACTCAATGAATAATCTCATTTTGAGACCAAAATATTATTCAAATCCAATTTGGGCAAGTCAGTCATAACAGTGAATCTAGTTGCAGGGTGAGGTAAGAGGTTTCAGGAAAGACATTTTCTTTCTACCACTGAGGTCTCTATTGAAACTATTCTGTAACAGTAGAACCTGCTCAAATCCTTTGGGAAAACCGTGTGACCTTTGAGTGGTAAGGATTCACTGATAGAAGTCACAATTCTTTATTTAAATATCTGAGAGGCAGCCCAGTCTTTATTTGTTAAATTGGAATTTTGGCTTACTGCACTTTGTAATAAATATACCATATTTTGAAATGCTTCACATTAGCTTTTGTGGCAGTGCCATTTGTCTTAGTAGAAATCCTACTTTCATGTTTTTCTTAGAAGTTATTCTCCTGGTTAAGAGCTAGGTGGGCTGGCTGACATGATTTTACAGAATCTCAAACCCTGACAAAATAAATAGATCACATTTATTGCTTCTTCTCAATGTTCTACGCTTGTCTTGGTTAGAGAGCTGAATTAGTTCAGTGTGACGAGTTTGTTCTTTATGAAGCTCTACTGAATCCCTTCTTAGATCTCTACATATCACAATGTTTCTTGTCTGGGGATTTTTTTTCACTGTTCCCCCCACCACCTCTGGAAATGGGTACAATGTGCATATCATGAATAATGCATGGCTTTACTTATATAATTACTACAAATGCTCATAAGGGTTAGAAAGGAATATTAATTTATTTATCAACACAAACATAAATTAATGGTTTCATTGATTTGTAAATTATCTTTGAATGGAATTGGGAAAAAAATTTTCTCATAATATCTTCTCTACAAAATCTTAAATGCTTACCTTTGCATACAAATGTAACAGATGAATATTTCAATATGTTCAAATTTTGGGGGCAAACATGATACTTAGATTAGCTATTAAATAATATCACTGTAGCCTGGTGGTGTCTTATTGAAGTTGTTTATCGTTGGTAGAATGGACCTTTGTTTTTCTTTTTGACTGCTCTACATCTTTGAACTTCCTTTCTAATTTGTAAATTATTCCCAAAGTAAAAGCCATAAACTTGCTCCCAGCTTCCCTTGCAGCTAGAATGTGGCCTTGTGACCCAGAGTCCACCAACTGGATGCTCGAATTTGAGATTTTGAGTTGAAAGCCAGTGGCACAAACAAGCAGGTGTAGAGTGGAACCACGCTGGTGAAGAGAAGGGCAAAGAGACCTGTTTTCTTAAGAGAAGGCAGTGGGAGAGGCTCTGGCAGTAAACTCCAGTTTCCAGAGTTGTGGATAAGCTGGGTCTGTGTCCAGAGGTGGGGTCTCCCCAGGGGTTCTCTGTAGTGAGATAGGCATTGCTTTAGGCTTTGTGGTTTTCAAACCTGGTTCTCTGTGCTTCCTCAAAAATCTGAAAACTGTTTCATATCTTTTGACACATTCCTCTTCTATTTAATCTAACCAGAGAGGGTTTCTGTAGTTTGCAACTAGAAAATCCAGTTGGTACAACTGGAATATGAGGATAATGACAAGGAAATAGGATTCTTTCATGCATATCTCCTTTCACTGTTGAAAGTTATCAGTAGAACAAGACTATTTGCCAGGTCATTCCTATAGGAGTCATCGTTTACTTAAACTGATTCACTGTTGAGAATAGCCTTCTAGAGAGAGTGATGCACACCCAGGCAAGGTATTTCTAAGGCATATGGAGGGAGACTTAATACCAGTACATTAAGTCTTATGATTTTGGAATTCATCAATGTGAATCTGAGTTTGAAATTCACAAATGACCTTAGGAACAGGGTCTCCTGGGGATTAAAAGATGAGCCATAAATAGGTCCTGGCTAGAGGTCCTCTGGAAGGTTCTAGGTTCTTGACTTGAGAGATATTAATAACTGGTTGGAACAAAGAATACAGTCTCACTCAAGGCCCGCAATGTAATTCTTCCATCCATTCACTCAACGCTTATTTATTGAGTGTCTACTGTGCACCATGCACAAGCATGAAAGATAGCTGTGAACTAGGCGAGGCTTTTGTTTGGTGCTCTGGGGTTTCAAAATGTTTTCACATACACATGGAAGAAGGATAGCAGCTTTTAAAGCTGTTTGTAGACACTAGAAATTGGAGACGTTAAGTGATTTATCCACAGTGACATAGCCAGAGAGCAGCAGAACTGAGAAACGGATTTGATTCTTCCGGTTCCAGAATCTGATATTCTTTCCAGGACACCAGCCTTTCTTATTGCCAGAACTCATGTCAACCCTGAAGAAAAAGTTGTCAAAATATTACTATTTATTCCCTTTTCCAGGGAGGAAGCCTGCATCAAAGAAGGATTAAACTGGTCAATATAGAGGCTGGTCTCCTCTTTCTGGGGCTGGTGATCTTTCCACTGCCCCATAGTTCTACTTAACCCTCTCCGACTGTCCTTTATGTGTCAATTGGAAACATGGTATTGGGGCTGCCCTTGATGGGTGGCACACGGGGGAGGGGAGACATCAGGGCACATCAGATGTCTTGGGGTGAGGGGCAGGTACCACGGAATAAAGTCCAGTGTGAGAACTGGGGTGAGAGGAAGTACACAGAAGGGAACTCTACCTGCTTAACCATTTTTTCCCCTTTAGGTGTGTGGCATCATAAAAGACATGCTCCCCACCCTTACTGATACCACAATCTAGCGGGCAAGATAAGTGTGTACACAGTTGAGTCATGCCTATCCTCAGGCATGTGCCTCTTGTACATTTTCCTACAAGATGGCTTGGTTTCTTTTTTTAATTGAAATTTTTATTGAGATAATTGAAGATTATTGAGAAATGTAGATAACATGCAGTTAAAAGAAATAATATAGAGAGATCTCATGTACCATTTCTCCAATTGTTCCTGATGGTAACATCTTGTAAAACTGTAGGACAATATCACATGCAGGATATTGGCATTGATATAATCCACTGATCTTACTCAGATTTCTCAAGTTTTACTTATACTCATTCAGTGTCTGTATATGTGTAAGTGTATTTAGTTCTATACAATTTTACCACATGTGTTACTTTGTGGATCCACTACCACAAACAAGATACAGAATAGTCCCATGAACACAGGGATCCCATGCGTGGCCCCTCTGTATTTTCTATAACCACACCTTCCTCCCTCCCTGATTTTATCCTTTGTGTCCCATGTGCCCTGGGTACCTACAAAGATGCTTAATAAGTTTGTGTTATATAAATAAATGAAGTAACAGCGCCATAAGAGATTTTACACACACACAGTGGATTTGGAGACAGAGGATGGAGCCTTTTGTTTGAGCTGGGCCTTTTTAAAATGATAAAAATGTCAATGTATTAGGAAGAAAACACAATTATCAATGCATATGCACCTAATATAGCATCTTCAAAATATATGAAACATAAATTGACAAAATTAAAAGGAGAAATAGACAAATTTCACAAGCATAGTTGGAGATTTTAACACTATCAATCACGTTGACTTAATGGATATTTACTGAATAGTGCACAAAACAATGAAAAAACACACATGATTTTCAAGTTCACATGGTAAATTTATAATACCAAAATAGGCCATAAGTTGGGTAATAAAAGAAGTCTTAATACATCCATTTATGAAAAAAACCTCTCATTTATCTTAGAATGGAAGGCAAATTCCTCAACCTGATTAGTGAGATTTATAAAAACAAAAACAAAAAACCTATAGCTGAATTCATACTCAGCATTTAATGTCCTATCATTTTCTACTTAAAGTCAGTAGGAAGGCAAGGATGTCCACTCTCACCACTTCTATTCAGTGTTGTATTGGAAGTCCTGGTCAGTGCAATAAACTAAGGAAAAGATATAAAATACATAAAAACTAGAAATTATAAAGCAAAACAGTCTGTATTTGCAGATGATATGATAATGTTTATTGAAAATTCTAGGGAATTTACTAACAAGCTCTGAGAACTAATAAGTGAGTTTAGCAAGATCACAGAGTACAAGATAAATATCTAGGAATCAATTGTACTTCTTTATACTAGCAATGAGACATTAGAAAATGAAATTTTAAAATTCC
>VBSM01001124.1:62667513-62728920 GCA_008086735.1 Cheirogaleus medius
TGTACTTCTTTATACTAGCAATGAGACATTAGAAAATGAAATTTTAAAATTCCACTTACAATAACGTCAAAAAAATAATATACTTAGGAATAGTTATCAAAATATGTGAAACCATGAACATTGAAAAGTATAAAACATTGTAAAGGTAATCGAGGAAGACATAAATAAATATATCACGTTCACGGATTAGAAGACAAGCTTGGCCTTAAAGGCAGAGATGGAGGAGAGGCAGAACTTGACGGTGAGCACTGTAGACACTCCTGGCTTGGACTGGAGACCACAGTGACCAATCTCGTGTGCTCAGGGAGAGACTGCCTAGGTTTGAATTCCCTTTCCACCACTTTCTGTCTAAGTGGTCCCAGGCAAATGGCTTAGCTTCCTCAATTTTCTCAGCTTTAAAATAGGGGTGCCACTGGTACCCGCTTCCAGGGCTGCTCTGGGATGAAATGGGGTGGTGCATGCGCAACACTTGGCAGAGTGCCTGGCACGTGTTAGGACTATGTCAATAAGTAGATGTTGGTCTTAATAGTCCTGGTTTTAGTAGTTTGAGAAGAGCCTCCAATGACTTAGGATGGAGGTCATGTCTAACCATGCCTTCGTGAGAGGCACAGATGGAACGTCTTGCTGGACATGCGCATGGGTGACTCCCAGCCCCCACTCTGTGCTTCTGCTGATTTCCACCCGTCCCTGCCTGGTGCTCACCCCCAGTGAGGCTCTGGAGGCACCGCCTGCATTTTCACATATCTTTTACTGTGTTTATGGGGGAAATGATATGTTAATGGGCAGTTGTGAATCCGGGGGTTAATGAAGGTCCCAGGAAACTTCCTTCCTGAATGACCAGGGTCTTGCATGCCAAAAGCCCCACCCAAACTGCACGGTCTGTGCACGGATTTTACTCCAGCTTGAGCTCCAACCCCAGGAGGCTGAGAGGAGACTGTTTATAAGAAGCAGCTCTCTTTCTCTCCCACCTCCTCCTTGTGGGATAGAGGAGGGGAGGGGACCTCTCTTGGTTCCACTGAAATCCCCTTACTATGCACACATCTGCTGTGAGAAAAGAAATCTGGGGTTACAAAGACAAAAGGCAGTTCGTAAGTAGAGCAGGGTGTGGGTGAAGAAACCTTCACACACCCTCTGCCAACAGTCCAACCCACTGCAATGAGCCACCATGGGAATAGCTGGCCCAGTGAGTGAGCTGCAGAGACTATTTATTTTCCTTTTTTCAAGGGTGAGATTGAACAGGACCTGAGTAGTTTTTTTTCTATCGCCAAATTTCTCTACAAGTGGCATCAACAATTCATTATGTTCTATCAAATATTGTCATCTCTGTCTCTTTTCTTTGCATATTACAATCTTAACATACCAGGGACTTAACACATAAATACAGGCAGAGAACTATTTCCCAATTACAGGACACATCCCTCTGGTGGTATAAGCAATAATTTTAGGGGGTACAGTGACATGGAACTAAATAATACTGAATTATAAAGAAAGCTATTCTTTTAAAAATTATCTTTCAATTCTGCTTTAGCAAAAGAAGTTAGCTTATCTTTAACAGCTCTCTAAAACTTGCCAATTCTTTTCTGGATAAGGCGAGAATAGATCTCATACTCAGAACCATTTTGGGCAACAGCTAGTAGAGCTACAGTTTAGTAATAGTGGTCCCCTCTGCCCCATCATGTCTATTTTTAAAATTATTTTCTCTTAAGGCATATGTTACTAGTTTCCTATTTAAAACAGGACATAACGTTTTATTTTAATAGAAATTCATTTGAATAATAAACGATGAGCTAACTGGATTTGGCAATTTCCTGAAGGCGGCATTCAAACAGCCAAAGCAGGAAAGCACTCGTGTAATGGAGAGAAGCTTTGAGTGAAAGAATTGGCTTCTAGAATCAATCTTTCAGCAAGTATAATACAATAGAACCCTGGGCAACTTACAGCTTCTCTGGGCTTCGTTCCTTTATCTGTAAAATCAGGGGATTGGAGTAGGCAACATATTCACTGAGCATCTGCATTTGCAAAATGTTGTACTTATGAGTGTGAGATTACAGTGATGAAGATGGTATGAATTCTGCCCTCAAAAAGTTTATAGGCTAAAACAAAACAAGGCCCACCAAAGCAGAAACTGCTGTGCTAGTGGAGGAGACAGACAAGCAAAGAGTCAGCTATCGAAGAAAGCAGAAAGTGGCTGAGCTCTGGTCCTGCTTCTGCCATTAGTGACCTGCTTTTATACAAGTCACTCAACCTTTCTGAGCCCCAGATTTTTTCTTGATTAAATCAAGGCCCCCCTCCACCTGCTCTGTGAGGGAGGGCTCCTTTTCCAGAGGGGAGAGGAGCATCTTTTCAGCAAAGGGTGTAGGTCTGGCTGTTCCTAGTCTTGTGGCTTGAGCGTCTCTGGACAGCTCTAAAGCCCATCATCAAAGAATGTCCCCACAGTCATTAATGGATCCTGTAAACACAACATTCCAAACAGAGCAGAAAGTGACAACATCTCCGTTGCCAAAATCCTTCTCATCCTTCAAAGCCGTGGTTGACATATGCTTGGAGAAGCCTGTTTTCCCATCCCCACCCCCATATTCTGATCACTCTATCTTAGAGTGTGTGTGTGTGTGTGTGTGCACACACGCATGGGTGTGAGTGCGTAGGTGGTGAAGTCATAAAATTTGGGAGATAGTTGAATAAAGAAAGATTGTTTTAAGTCAGTTTCTTGTTGAGCAGCATTGTGTAAAACGAAAATGAACAGCTCAATAAATGGTCACAAAGTGAAGTCATGTAAATACCACTCAGATCTAGAACTAAGGCAGTGTGGGCACTTCCAGCTCCCTTTTCTCTCAGTCCTATCCAAATTTAACCACTTTCCTCACTTTGTTTTTCAGCTTTTTCTCATAAATTTTTATTTTGAAAAATTCAAACCTACATAAGTTTCAAGATAGTATAATACACTTCCATATACACTTTACCTTGATATGGTAGTTAACATTTCACCATCTGTTTTCTATTTTCTCTATTATATACCTTGCTTTTTCTTCCTGAACCATTTTAGTCATAGACATCATGATACATAATCACCAAATAATTCATAATTCATCATTTCCTAAGACCAAGGACATTCTCTTACTTAACCACAATACTCACTCCACTCAGGAAATTGATGTAACACTATTGATACAGTACTATTATTCAATATGGTATAAGTTCAGATTTTTTCAATTGTTCCAACAATGTCCTTTATATTTATTAAAATAGTCCAGGATCCAAACAAGGATCACACACTGCACTTAGTCATGATTAAAACAGTTTAATACAGGGCAGTTACCTCACTTTTTGCTTTTGTTTTTGTCTCCATGAAATTGACATTTTTAGAGTCAAAGCTAGTTCTTTTACAGACTTTTTTCTCAATTTATAATTTATATTGGCTTGATTATTTCCTTTTTTTCCTTCCTCCTTTTTTTCCTTCCTCCTAACCACTAGACAACCAGGGATTGATTATTTCCTTATGAGTAGATTCAGGTTGAATTTTTTTCCCCAGAGAAGTGCACAGGTGATACATTCTCAGTGCATGGCTGGAGGAGGCACGTGGTATCAGTTGGCTCATTATTGTTGATAAGTGTGATAATTGGATTAAATGGGGTCCACAGATTGCTCCCAGCAATCTTTCCAATGGCTTTAGCCTCCATTGATGAGTCTTAGCTAATTAATGATCATTATTGGGGTTGTAAACTGGTGATTTAAATACTTTTTTCTATTATTGCCTCTATGTAAGAAAAGAGATTTCCCCTTTCTTTTTTTTTTTTTGTTTCCTTAGTCCTCTCAGACTTATTTTTTATTTCAGCATATTATGAGAGTATAAATGTTTAGGTTACATATATTGCCTTTGCCCCACCCACATCAGAACTTCAAGCATGTCCATCCCCCAGACAGTGCACACCGCACCCATCAGGCATGAATGTACCCATCTCCTCCTTCCCCCTCCCACCTGCCTGACACCTGATGAATGTTACTACTGTATGTGCACGTCAGTGTTGATCAGTTAATACCAATTTGATGGTGAGTATATGTGGTGCTTGTTTTTCCATTCTTGTGATACTTCACTTAGTAGAATGGGGTCCAGCTCTATCCAGGATGATACAAGAGCTGCTAGATCACCATTGTTTTTTGTGGCTGAGGACTCCATATGGTAGACATGTGGTAGACATATACCACATTTTATTAATCCACTCATGTATTGATGGGCACTTGAGTTGTTTCTACATCTCTGCAATTGTGAATTGTGCTGCTATAAACATTTGAGTGCAGATGTCTTTTTTATAGAATCTTTTGTTCTTTTGGGTAGATGCCCAGTAACAGGATTGCTGGAGCAAATGGTAGATCTACTTGTATCTCTTTAAGGTATCTCCATATTGCTTTCCACATAGGTTGTACTAGTTTGCAGTCCCACCAGCAGTGTATGAGTGTTCCTATCTCTCCACATCCATGCCAACATTTACTGTTTTGGGACTTTTTGGTAAAAGCCATTCTCACTGGAGTTAAGTGATATCTCATTGTGGTTTTGATTTGCATTTCCCTGATTAGAGATGTTGAGCATTTTTTCATATGTTTCTTGGCCATTAGTCTATCTTCTTTTGGAAAGTTTCTGTTCATGTCCTTTGGCCACTTTTTAGTGGGGCTGTTTGATTTTTTCTTGCTGATTTTCTTGAGTTCTTTATAGATTCTAGTTATCAGCATTTTATCAAATCTGTAGCATGCAAATATTTTCTCCCATTCTGTGGGTTATCTGTTTGCTCTAGTGATAGTTTCCTTGGCTGTGCAGAAGTTTTTGATTTTATCAGCTCCCCTTTCTTTTCCAATCTCCTTTCCCTTTTTAGTATCAGGATAGGTTTATGGATTACCCATTTAATGTTATCATTCATTCCCATCATTATTTATTTTGATACTCAAATTGCCCCATATTTTGCCAGAGGGAGCCCCTTCAGGTTGGCTATGTTATTTTGACACTTCCCCCTCAATTTTTGAGCAGTTCCTCACTTTCTGGCATAATAAGATATTTCAAGTTCATTATAAGAGAGGAATTGAACTAGAATATCTAACCTCTGCTGATTAAAATGTTAGAAAAATAAGAATGTAAGAATCAATGCCCAAGTTCAACACTGGCAAACACCTCCCTGAACTTTGGGGAAAACAACAAGTTCTAGACTGGCCTTATTGATCATTGAAGCTCCCAGAGATAGATCACAGTTGAGACACTGTTATCTGTGAGAGGCTTCTAGGTGCAAACCTTGCTGGTGAGGGGAAGATGCACGGGCTCAGTCGGGTGCAGGCTCACGAACACCTGCTTAACACCACTCCTGGCACGTAGCCATGGCAATGGAAGATAGAAAGCATATAATCATTAAAATCACCAGACAAATTATTTTATCCAGTGATTTTTTTTTATTTTTTATTTTTTTTTCAAGACAGGGTCTCAAACTGTTGCCCAGGCTAGAATGCAGTGGTGTCATCATAGCTTACTGCAACCTCATACTCCTGGGCTCAAGTGATCCTCCTGCTTCAGCCTCCTGAGTAGTTGGGACTACAGGCATGCACCACTATGCCCAGTTATTTTTTTTTTTTTTGCGGAGATGGTGATGAGTCTTACTGTGTTGCCCATGATGGTCTTGAACTTCTGGACTTAAGTGATCCTCCTGCCTCAGCCTCCCAAAGTGCTGGGATTACAGGCGTGAACCACTGTGCCCAGTCTATCCCATGATTTTAACCCTGCTTCATGAGCAATATGATGAAAGCAACAAACCAGTTATAAAATTATCTGCTTGCCTAACACCATTTTAAATTTCTTCTGTCCGCATGTCTGTAGAGATGAGGATGCATTGTAAAGAGGACCTAACAAAAGGAAAATGGAGAAAATGATGAGTTAATAATCCTGCACATTGGGTAATGCAAAAGGGAAAAAAAAATCAAACTTGAAAATGTTTCTCCAAAGCACAGACTTCTGGGGTTGGGAACTTCTAGGTGGTTTGCATTTCACTTGGCAAGAGTCCCTCAAACAGCTGTGTGATGTCAGCTGAGTGTGTGGAAAGACATGAATAAGCCTGGATATTTATATTACAATGGGAATAAAAATAAACTCTCAGTAGATGTGATCACTGGCCATGTCCCCAGGAATCCTCTATTACACTAGGATGAATACCAATATGGGTGTCCTAAGTGAACTGTCCACATGCTTTAAAATTGCTCTGAACCCTCCCTGTTGTTGCAGAACCCCAGAAGATAGCCTACACTGCTGAGGGGGCAAGTTCAATGAGAAGACTAGATCCTGGGAGGATGTGAAGAACAGCTGATTTCTGTCCCACAGGGTGGTGCCTTACTTTTTCACCATAGATTTTCAAGGTGCTTTTGTATTGTTAGGACGTTAAGACATTGCTCTCAGAGTTTAGAAAGTGCATTGACATTTTTAGATAAAAGATGATTGCAGTCTGATTTTTTTAGAATACACAGTGCTGAATTTTGTAAGGCAAAATAAGGATACTGTGATAGCTCATTCACTTAGGTGCAACCACCTGGCATCTTCTGGTTCTCCAGTTGTTAAGAGGGTAACTATTAATAAAACAAGCAGATATGTAGTATTCAAGCTTTAAAAAGCCAGATTCCAGGGGATATTTAGTAGCTGAGTCAGCAAATACACAAACCACTGTTTTCTTCCACCTTGCACATAGCAGACAAAGATAATATATCACAGCTTCAAAACCCTCTGAATTAGTTTTCCAGGGAGCCACTGAAAACTGATAAAAGCTTATATTTATTAGATACCCAGATCAAACCTAATCTACTCTCACACTCCTTATACCTGCCCATTTTTGGTTAAAATGATGATCCTGATACAAGATTCTTAACTGTTAAAGAACACTTAATAATGTTCACTCTATCCTAATTTGCTGCACCAGGGAAACAGATGAATCTAATTAATGAATTTTTTAAAAAAACACTATTCCATTCTTTAAGAAAGGCCACATACTAAAATACTTGAATTTGAATTCTTTCATCCATCTAGCTAGATGTTATCATCACTTTTATAACAGGTCACCTCCCAGACTGCTGGTTGACCTTGAACCAATCACTGTGGTCAATGGTGAGGTCACATGGTACCAGGATAGCCTGACCCCTGAGAAGAGGCCTAAGAAGGTCCAGTCCTGTGGGTTTAGGGTTGAGTAGAGGCCACTGAACACTCACAGCACCCTTGACACTAAGGTTGGAAAGAACATAGGAGGCAGTTATAATTTATCAGAATTAATTTTTATATAACATGTAGTTTTATTAGTTGCTTTTCATTTTCTTGTCTAGAATATTAGCAACTTTAGGAAAGGAACTTCTTTCTGATTCTTTTGTATGTGCTTGTGGCCTAATATGGGTCAGTAACACAAGATTTATAAACATGCTTCTCAACAAATATTTCATAATAATAAACTTGATTCACTTATTTTTCTATTTTAGAAAAATATATGTTTTTTCTGACATCAAAGTAATTTATGGGCTGCATTGAAAAGTTATAATATACAGAGAAATATAAGAAAGGAAAAAAACCCAGGAGATGACGGATAACAGAATTAAACATAGTACTAAGAGATGTTAAGAAATGTCAACTGCAATCTCAGTGATCTTGTGCCAGTAACTTCATTGCTCCAGGCCTCTATTTCTTCATCTAAAAAGGAATGCGAATAATATTAATAGTTCTATTTACCTCCAAGATTATGAAAGCTAAATGACACCTGATTTGTAAAGTACCTGCTACAGTGTTTGCTTATTATAATACATTGTACACATTCAATGATCACCAGCAATATATTCCTCCATTCCACAGTACCAAGAATACCTTTCTTCATTACTGTGCTTCTCAAGAAGAGAGAAGAAGAAAAACCTGTGAAGTTCAAGTAGTCTGAATCCCATGTAGGCTTATGTTAGGGCTCTTATTTCCTCTTTGAGATAACTCTCACCTGTGTTTACACAAGAAACACCTCCTTGGTACAGGGAAATGTATTTTCCCATTAAGCTCCACACATAACTGAGATTTTGCATCTCCAGGAAATTCACAGAAAATCTACAGAAGGACTTGTGTCCCTGGATTTATTCTCTTTTCATTCAAGTGTTAAATCATAAACAGGGGTTGAAGTTTAGTCAATGACTTTTGGCATTAAGTGGAACCGTTTTGAACCCTAATTCACTGACTAATGCCCACAATAATAGGTCCAGTATTAAAACTTGTAGATAATTTAGAGTTCACTGCTTGTGTTTAAAAGCTTATATGGTTGAAGATGACATCTACTTTAAATATTCAACAAGCATCTCATTTGCTAAAAATAGGAACAAAGATTTAATGTAAAAAGTAATTAATTTCCTATTCTTCAAGGGAAAATTACATTGTTTGAGGGTTGTGTGGGGTTATTTGCTTCTTTTACCTGCTCTTTGGCAATTTTATTGCACCTCCCTTTGAGCATAGCAAGAGAAGAGAACATCAAATCATTGGTTTTGAGGCTCTTCAGCAATGCCAAGAAAAGGATAGGGGTTTACTTGTTGGAGTGTGCAGTTTAGCAGCATTTCTCTAATTGTGGTCTGTACAAAGCCAACATTTCAATGTTCTGGTCTGCATTCAGAGGAACTGAATAAAATGTTTTGTTGTCAGTTTGGGAACCACCATATTCTGTTGTCCTTTTGTACTTTTGAGGGCTCTCATTACAGGCTAGCATATTGTCGCACCTAAGAAGTCCTGTGAAACTGGGTTTACCCTGATATATTCCAAATGTGTTTCAAAATGGAAACTTTTAATTAGTGGAAGGTCTATTCATGAATTAGAAGATCTGGATTAGAGTCGTGTTAGGACAGGTTTTCCAAAAAGCAGGTTTCAAGATGACATTAGTGTGCTAGAGATGTATTTGGGAAACCATATGAGAAGGATAAAGGGGAAGGAGCAAGAGAAGAAGGGAGAATCTTCAGACTGTGATGCAGGTCTGACACCTGTGATGCGGAGGAGGAAGGAAGGAGAATTGGGTTGGAAGAATCTTCTAAGAAAGTTTCCTCCAGGTGGATGGGGAATCTTGTGCCCCACATCACCAGTCAGAGGATTCCCATGTCTTACAGGAAGGGGCCTGAATTCATTTCCTTGTTGTGCTTAGTCATTAGCTGGGAGCAGCCCATGGAATGTGTGGCCTCGATGTGACATGGTGGAAGTCAGTAGCTGGGGCTGTTAGTCAACTGTGCTCCCTGCAGCTGGAGATCTGAGTGGCACCTTTTTATGACCACCACCAATTCCATTTGTGCCCCTGGTCAGATAAAGTAAGTCACCCAAGGCTTCTGGAACCTAAACAGTTAATCTATCAAATGGGGGTCAATCCTCTCTACCTTGAATCACCATAGATGAAAGCTTTTTGTTATCCATAAAGCATTCTAGAAAAATAGAGGGATATCCTTATGGGGTGGCTGAAGCCTTCTCAAATGTAACAGCTGCTAGAACAGCACGGTGCTCCCTGATCTCAGTTCATTGTCTTGTTCATTATTGCCCCAGACTTCCCACAGGTCTTGCACAGTGCTGGGCCTCTGATAGGCACTCCCTACATGTTTGCTGAATTACAGCAATAACTGTTGTGAGTCTCCAAGGAAACGCTCCATGACTAAGGCTGTGCATGGGATAACAATCGTAGATGCTGAAATGTATTCCCTCTGTCAGGAGGCAAAGCACGTGGGAAGGTGGTGGGTGATTCCTGTTGATCTGATCTTCCCTAGTATCTGGATCCCACTCAGCCCCTCATGGTAAGGGGATTATTCCTCCCAAAGTGGGGAGGGCTGGGGGAGAGTTTCATGACCTTTTTGCTTTGCCATATGTTCTTTTGTTTTGAATTTCTAAAACAATTCCGAAGTGAATTGAATTGTAAAGACAATTCCCCAACTTCATTCTAGATAATTGTATCAACTCCTATCCCTGAAGTTTATTTTCCAGGGATGTTTATGTTACTGAATGCTTTGAGTTTACCAACGCATCCTTTCTCCCCTTTGGGAAAATATCGGTCAGATCTAAAATGGTTAGGGACAAGCACAGGGAAAGAAGGAAAATAAAAGAGTGAAGGTGACTTATAACTGGGTAATTTCTTAAAGCACCCTGGGAGGGTGCACATTCTGGTCAAGTTGCTGAAAAAGATAGTGTGGCCAGAGCAGAGTGAATAGCAGGGAAACATTAAGAGATGAAGCAGAGAAATTAGGCTACAGGGTTGTCCATTTGGTATTTACCTATGACATGCCATCAACAATCCTTATTATTGAAAGTCTACTGTGTAGTCAGATGATTTCTGCTGATAAGATGTGTACTTGAATCTGGATCACACACAGCAGCCTCATGGTGAGGATATCATTTTGAAAAAAAGGAGAAATAAACAAGAGGCTGCCTTCCTCCTTAGCATTCTGCACCTTAGTGGCTCCTACACCATTTCTGGCCTGAAGACAGTAACCTCCCAGATCTGACCAGGTCCTCTTTTAATTCTAGCACTATGCCTGAAATGCAAAGGTGCTCAGTGGAGAGGACCTAGCAGTCTTTCCCTTCCCATAGCAGCACAAAGATAGATAGCAAAAGAAGTAATCAAAAGAGTAAATAAACATCCAACAGAATGGAAGAAAATATTCACAAACTATATACTGACAAAGGAATAATATCCAAAATCTACAAGTAGCTCAAACAACTTGGCAAGAAGAAAACAAAGAACCCTATTAAAAAGTGGGCAAATGACATGAACAGGCATTTTTCAAAAGAAGATATACAAATAGCCGACAAATATATGAAAAAAATGCTCAACACATCACTAATCATCAGATAAATGTAAATGAAAACCACAATGAGATACCATCTTACTCCAATTAGAATGGCCATTATTAAAAAGTCAAAAAACAATAGATGCTGGCGTGGATGTGGTGAAAAGGGAATGCTTATATACTGTTGGTGGGAAGGTAAATTAGTGCTACCTGTACAGAAATCAGTATGGAGATTTTTCAAAGAACTAAAAGTAGATCTACCATTTGATCTTGCAATCCCACTACTAGGTATCTACCCAGAGGAAAAGAAGTCATTATTTCAAAAATATACCTGCACTTGTATGTTTATTGCAGCACATTTCACAATTGTAAAGATGTGGAATCAACCTAAGTGCCTATCAACTGACAAGTGGATAAAGAAAATGTGGCACATATATATATAATATATATGCCATAGAATATTAGCCATAATAAAGAAAGAAATTATGTCTTTTGAAGCAACATGGATGGAACTGAAGGCCATTATCCTAAGTGAAGTAACTCAGGAACAGAACAATAAAGGCCACATGTTCTTACTTATAAGCAGAAGCTAAGCTATGGCTGCCCAAGGACACACAGAGTGGTATAATAGACATTGGAGACTCAAAAGGGGGAAGGCTAGGAGGGGGTGAGGGATGAAAAATTACCTATTGGTTACATTGTATACTATCCAGGTGATGGGTACCCTAAAAGCCCAGACTTCACCACTACATACTATATACATGTAATGGGATTCAACTTGTACCCCCAGAGCTATTGAAACTAAAAAAAGAAGTGCTAGAGGAGCCGGCAAAGGGCAGTGCACTAATTCCTTGGGGCTGCCGTAACCACGTGCCACAAACACGGCTGCTTGACAGAAATTTACCTTCGCACGGTTCTGTAGACCCAAAATCTGAAATCAGGTGTGGGCTTCCTCTGAAGACTCTAGGGTAGAGTCTTTCCCTGGCTCTTCCAGCTTCTGATGGCTCTGCTGTTCTTTGGCCCGAGGCTGCTTCACTCTGATCTCTCCCTCCACCTTCACATGGCCTTCTTTCCTGTGTGTCTACTTCTCTTATAAAGACACTTGTCATTGGATTTAGGGCCCACCTGGGTAATCCAGGATGAGCTCATCTCAAGATCCTTAACTTAATTACATTTGCAAAGATTCTTTTCACAAATAAGGGCACAGTCACAGGTTTCAGGATGTGGAACCCACATTCAACCCACTATAGGTGGTGATTTCAGAGGATTTGGTCCACCAAAGTGCCTTCTTTTTATTTTATTCATTTTTTCTCCTGATAAACTTGACATCTTTGGAATAGCCTGAGAACACAGGTCTCAATGAAATGCCATAGAGTTCAGGCAGCAGGCTGGAGGGCTAGAGAGCACAGGCTACTGGGTCAGGTGGCCTTAGTTCAAACCCTAAGCACTGACCAATCTCTCCATGGCTCAGTTTTGCCATCTGTACATTGGGCGCAATAGCAGTACTACCATTGAGGACTGTTGTGGCACTAAAATAGGATAATACTTGTAAAGACAGGTAGAGGTAGCCTGAAGTAAAATGCTCAATAAATGTTAGCCATTATTATTATTATCAAGTAAAAAATGAAAACATATTACAAATGAGTAGGGGATGGTGAAAGTGATTAAAAATCCAAGTTTGTTGGCTAGATGGTGGCTGCACCCAGGGCTTTGCCACTGCCTGGAGCTAGGGCTCTTTGAGCTCTTTTCATCTACCTGTGGTCACTTGACTTTGAATAAAACACATTGGCGGCCCCTCCTCTCAGGACCTGCTCTGAGCTTCTGTGTTTGCTGATCAGAGTCTTGGGCTCTGGCAGCCAACCCGAGCAGAGGGCACTCAATTTCAAACACAGATAGGGAGCTGCTGGGCAGATACACACAGGAAGGGTATTTCCTGGGAAGTGGCCTGCCCTGCGCCACTGGGCCCCTGGGTTCCCAAGGGGAGCTTTCCTTCTCCCAAGACAAGTGGTGGATACTGCCCCTCCTGCCAGGCTCAC
This sequence comes from Cheirogaleus medius, assembly GCA_008086735.1. Taxonomy (NCBI): domain Eukaryota; kingdom Metazoa; phylum Chordata; class Mammalia; order Primates; family Cheirogaleidae; genus Cheirogaleus; species Cheirogaleus medius. The sequence goes on from VBSM01001124.1 coordinate 62,680,335, forward strand.
CTCCTCGGGTCCAAGAAGTTGGTGAGTATGAGCACTTTGGGGCACGGTCAGGAGCCTTGCTAGTCACGGTGAGGCTGATGCTCTGTTTCTCATCACTGAGCCCTGCCTATACCCTCTGGGGCTGCTGGAAGCCCTGGGAGATACCACTCTTCTGCTTGTCCTTAGAGACCTGGGCCATCATGGGTGAGGATGTGCAAAAAGGCTGGGCTTGGGTGTCAGACTGTTGTATGGCTGTGGGCAAGTTCCCAATTTCTTTGAGCCCAGGTGTTCTGCATTTGGTAAGTGAGGCTTGCATGGTACCCTATTCTTATTAGGTGCTTGAAAAATGGTGGTGCTAACTGATATCTGTGAGGTAGCACAGAACAGAACAGAACAGAAACCTGACAGGTCAGAGTTTGATTGCAACTCTGAGAACTTAGACAGGTTACTTAACCTTTTAGACCTCAGTTTCCTCATCTGAAAAAGAGATGGAACACCTCCCTAATGTGGCTGGTGGGATTAAGTGAAAAGAAAAAGTATGTAGAGCTTGTAGCCCAATGCCTGGCTCTTTCTACATGCTCAATGAATGGCAGCTATCGTGACTGTCCATGAGCACTTTTAATCATGATTATAAAATGGGTGAATATATTTAGTAAATTGTACATTGTACAATGTATAACTGTATATTGGCTCAATCACAGTGTGGTGTAAAAGGAGACACATTCAGCTAGCAACAAGGAGACCCAGCTATGTCCCAAGATTGGCAAATTTGTAGCTGAGTAACTTTGAGCAAGTTATCTAACCTTTCTTGAGCCTCAGTTTTCTTGTTTTGGAATAAGAATAATGTAGCTATTTTCTTTCCTGTGCTGGGAGCTATTCTACGTGCTTTATATACATAAACTCAATCCTCAGCATTCTATGAGGCAGGTGCTATTTGATACCCATTTTACAGATGGTTAAATGGAGACATAGAGAGCTCATGCAGTTTTCTCCGGGTCACAGAGATTATAAGTGGTAGAGGCCAAAGTAGACCTGAGCCTGCGTCTTACTCAGTGTGCTGTGAAAATACCAGCAGCCTCCCTTCCCTCAGGGCTTCTGCGAGGGTTCCAGCTCCGGCAAACTGCTTGAAAGAGGTAGAGCATTATACGAATAGGACCTGTAGTCACCATTTATCTACTTGGGGTCTTGGCTCCATCCCTTCCTTGTATTATGTGTGTAGCACTTGTCTGTCTGCAAATTGGGATTTTAAGCAGGTATAGGAAGTGATGCATTGTGTTTATGTATGAGTTCAATATGTGGATTTCCTCATTTCTGATTTTGTTCCCTTCATAGAGTGGGGATTAATGAAGCCTTCCTTACTGTTTGTGTAATTTGTGAGTTTATCATCATCTTCAAGCAGCAAATCTTTACTGGTATTCCTGAGTTCAAGGCCTGGCACTAGGCCTGACTTTAGACCTCTGTCTTTGATGTTTCCAGGCTGAGACTGAGAGGGACAGGACTGGGAAGGCTCTGTGTTTGGGACTCAATACCTTCTGACCCTGAGCTGAGACTGAAATTCCAAGGACAGTCACTCCTAGAGAAGTTGACAGGACTGAGAGGGCTTCCTCTTTCTATAGGAGAGGCTCAAACTCCAGCTTCTGCAAAAGTAATTTAAAAGGAACCTGAGCAGAGCCCTTGGGAAGACCTTGGTGGAATGAGGGAGAGAAGGTTTGGCGGGATTCTGTCATTTCTGGGACCCTGTAAATCTGACACAAAAGGCTCACTCAAGATAAGCTGTTTTATGAAGCTTCTTCAAAACGCCATCGGAGTTATGTTTGATTGCAGGGTTGATAGATGAGCCTTCAGGTTTATTTCCTTCTGTGCAGGACAATTAATGAAAACTGAAGCAATGAATTTCTGCTGGGGGTTTGTTTTTCTCTGAGATCGTGTCTGAGGTACAGATGACTAGAAGCTATTTGTGAGTAATTACATTGAGTTGCCTCATTATATTTCAAGTTTCAACTGATTTAGAGAGCTTCATTCGACTGCACTCATTAAAGTTTTTACTGTTGGAACTGATCAGCTTGAGTGAAGTGGATTTTATCTCCTCTTGGGTGCAGAAGCCTTTAAGGAACCAAACCAGGAAAGGAAGTAAGATCCTTAGTAGGCCTCGAACAGTATTTCAAATATGCCTTCTTACCTCCTTTCCATGTTTGAGTTCCTGAATTTCCTTTCATTTTTCATTTTTAAGTGTATAGAGAAAAATAATTAGGATGTCATTTTTAACCCCTTGTAATATTTTATGTAAGTCACAGGAGTTATGAAGTAAAGCTCTGTGGAAGGAAAAAGTCAGTTTTTAAATGAATAGGATTCAAGATCTAGCTGCTATCAGAGTTGGCCTGGCCTAGGTTTGGAGAGGAAGTGTTGTAGGGATCGATGCTGGCTGAGGCCTCAGCATTCCTGGCAGAGAAACACAGGATACAGGGGCGTCCAGAAGTCCTAGCTCTTTCAGTAAACAGATTTATGACCTGGAACTGGTTCCTTCTTTTCTCTGGGCTTTACTTTCACTGCCTGTTGAATGTACCGGTGGGTCTTGATTGGTGGTTTCAAACTTAAAAACTTAAGTTTATTCATACATTACTCAAACTCCTCAATATATAAAACAGATGAAGATAGATCCCCTCAGGTTAAAGGGGTAGGAAGAACGTAGTGGCCAGATTGGGGCATCTGGTCACCTACATGGTCTTCCTCTCCTCCTCCCACCTCTCAACCCTCTGTGCAGAGCCCTGAGCTGGAGATCATCGATCATCCCTCCCAGTTCAGATATCTGGAATTCTTTTTCCAACTCCTACTTTAGCTCCACCTCTTTTCTCTAGTCGTTCTGCCCAGTGATAGGTGTGGAAATGCCTTTATTATTTCATCTCTTCTTGACCAAAATTGCATAGTCCTGTTATGCTTTACTCTGAACTATTGTTGTCTTGCAGGAACTAATAAAAAGTCTCATTTCTCTTTTGAGGGAAATGTTTTGGGGGTATTTGTAGTCATCAGCTCATTGTGTTGTGAGGTGGTGAGCTCTTCATCACCGGAGGCTATGATGCAAGTGCTGGCTGTCAGTTGACAGAGTTTTAGTTAGTTGATTAAACAAATCTCTTGAGTGCAAAGCACTAAAGTATCTCCCACACCATGCCAATGGGCAGGAGAGACATACACATAGCAGTATGTGAGGGGACGACTTGCTTCACTAACTCAGGGTGCAAATAAGTGGCATTGTCTTTTACTATTCAAAGTCATTGCTTAAGCAAGTTGGAAGAACTTCAGCTTGTCTTTTGAGAAGGTACGGCTTCCTACTCTTAAATTTCCATACCAGTGCAAAGAGCAGTTTTTGCTTTTCAACAGCAGACAAACAAACAAGATCAGCCCATTAGTAGTCACAGATTTGGCACTTGTCACTCCAAATTACATTTCTATTGAAGGCAGGTTCTTCTTTGCTAAGGGATGGGGACAGGGCTTTTTTAGCCTGTAACAGCCTGGCTTATACTTGGATGCCCAGCCATTTTGGTGCCAAGGCTGTCAGTTAGGACGGATTTCCCATTTCAGCCACACCCTGGGCTGGCACGGGCTTCCCCACGGCCATCTAGTCTCGGTATTGGGTGCTGGCCACCATTCCAGAGTCACTTTCCTAATGGCAAATCCTTCTTTCCCCTCATTGCCTCCCTGGTGATCTTTGTTTTCTTTCCTGCCAGTGGACCCCAGTCAGGGACAAACACGATTCATCAGAAATATTTCTGATAACACTGGACCTCAAAAGAGTCTCCACGCTTTTCCTCCGGGGAACTCCTGGGGAGTGCAAATCTGCCTGTCCCTTCCCAAGCAGCCTCTGAGATCTAGGGACAAAAGGACACATGGAGGCAGAATCTTAGTCAAGACACGAATAAAAGCCTCTTCCCAGAGACCTACTCCCTTATAGTTGCAGAACGAGGAGGTCCTGGTCAAGCTATGCCTCCTTGAAGAGTCAGAGAAGCAACTGGCAACTTACAACTGGCAGCTTAGCAACCTTTAACCTGGCCAAGTACCCAGCCAGGACCACAGGGGAGTGGTCGAAGGTACAAATGTTGGTGGCAGTGGTGGGAAGGCGGAAGGCAAAGATCAGAGGGCCCAGGCAGGGAAAGGACAAAAGACCCCTGTTAAAACACTTCAATGGCTCCTTACTGTTCTTAGGATAAGGCCAAGTCCCTTCCCTGTGGCTTGGGTTTCTGCACATCTGCTTCGTGTCCATCTCTCTACACTCATTGCTCTCCTCTCCTCCCCTCCCCTCCATTCCTTACCCAGGAATGCTAAAAGGGGGACTTTTGAACAATTGCCTCTGCTTTTGCCTCCAGACCTCCACACTTGCTATTCCCTCTTTCTAGAACTCTGACAGTGTGGAGAGGGATTCTTTTAAATGCTGTATCAGAGGTTGGCCCACAGAACGGTGTTGTCCAGGGCTTGTGGAAAGAACAGAATGGTTGAAGGCCCGTGTGGGTGTTATCTGGAATGCCACCTCCGCCAAGCTTCCTACGGTCAGCCTTCTGCCAAAGGAGCTTCCTCTATTTTATCCTCTTACAACTTCAGGTTGTAAGAAGTTGAGACATTACAGCCTTCTCTTGGTCGAATGTCAAGCATCCAACCAAAGTTACAATTGAACCTTTATGTGCTTGGAAAGAAAAAAGTGACTAAAATTTTGGGGTAGTTATGGATTCCTCATCCCCAGAGATATTCAAGGAACATCATCATAGTCGATGTCAATGGGAACCTGCCTGAAAGAATTTTTAAGAACAATTTCAGCTCTGGGATGCTATAGATTCTCAGAAGATTAGGCAGAGTGCATGAACTTTTACAATGTAGTTATCTTGCTGTCCTGTCCTGTTCTAGAACTTCAGAGAAACCAGACAGATGTGGAAGGAACCACTCTTTAGGATAAAGCACCAGCATGTCTATTGCAGCCAGAGGGGTTATTTTCTCAGATCTGACTTTGCATCTCCCAGTAGAAGGTTTGTTGGGATATTTTAAATCTAGGAAAGACCCTCAAGGAAGGTCTTATATTATGAATGTGGAGAGAAGGGATTGAGGTACTGGTTTGGAAATAGTTAAGAAAATGGAAGGCTTTAGTCTGACTTCTGTTCATGGACTGGATATTTTTGGAGGTACGAAAGAGATGTTAGTCTGAGGTATGCAGGGCTAAGGACCAATCAAAGGAACTGAAACAGCTTGGCTAAGAGCCAGCTAAAGGACAGGTACTTCTCTGATCCTTCTTCCCCTCCCCCATCCTCTTGTTCTTCCTCCTCCTCCTCCTCCAGGTGTTCAGAGATAGGTCCTCGAGGCATATCTGTACATACCATATTCTGTTCTCCTTGTCTGGCTTGCCTGGTCTGAACTCTGCCTACATCCACTCTCTACCATGGCTTTGGGTAAGTAGCCTAGCCTCTTCAAGTGAGTTTCCCCTCTTTAGACAGAGACTAATATCACCTCCTCTCTAGGCTATTGTGGTCATTAAACCAGTTATCATATATAAAGGAATGTGATGCATATTCAGTATTCAATACATGCCCATCCTTTCCACCCATCTCTTCTCTGCTTCCTAGTATGTTACTCCTCTTTTAAGTCCCCACCAGAGTGTCACTTGCTCTAAATATCTTCCTTGGCTCTTCTAGGCCCATGGAAGTCATTCTTTCCTTTATTCTCCAAAAGCACTTGGCACCTACCCGTGACAGCACTACTTGTATTGTGCATGTAACCACGTGGGTGTCCGCATTCCCAGCCACACTGTGAGCACCTCTAAGCTAAGGACTCGTTGGGTTTACCTTTGTGTACCAAGGCCCAGTGAAGTGCTTGTAACACCAAGAAGCTCTGTGTCCTTTTGCCAAATGACTATAAGGGACTAGGGGTAGGGAAATAGCCAACCAATAAAAGGTATTTGGCTTGATGAAGAAAAAGGAGGAAGTATTAGGAAAGGGAGTGATTTTAAGAAATGGATGGAGACTGAGATTGGGTGACAGCCAGAGCGGATGCTCCATTTAGCAGAGTACAAATGGTCCACCAGGCCCCAGAGTGAATAATTTCCTTTTTCTCCCCAGCCCCGAAGAGAGTATTAGGGAAAGGCTTAGCCACTGACATTTTTGATTATTCTCTTCTGCCTGTGCTTTCAGTTTTGGAATGACTTTAATTCTTTTCTGTCTTATATGATACATTTTTAAATAGGGCCAAAGAACTTCTGCTGAATTCTTGTGGAGCTTTCTATCTATAGGCTCCATCTGTCCATCCACCTATCCTTAACCCAAGGTTCACTGAGCCCTGCTGTGTGCCAGGCATGGTGCTAGACACCGAGGGTGCAGACACAAACTAGGCATGGTTGCTGCTTGCAAAAGCTCAGCACCTAATAAATGAGAATGATGTTTTTTCAATGATCCATGTGATAAGTGCTATACTAGAGATGATAACAAAGTGCAAGTGGAGTCCAGAGAAATGAGTGACTTGTTCCTCCTTGCAAAACGGGAGAACACATCACATCAAAGGAGGTAGTCGAGCTGGGACTAGAAGAAATATATTTGGGTGTTGGCAGGTAGAAGGTGGGAGAAGTCACCTTCAATGGAGGCCTCGAGTGAGCAAGAGAGTGTCATCTCAGGATGAGCTGCCCATGGGGCTGGAGTGCAGGGTTTGAGGGTCGAGTGCAGGACTGGCGGGCTAAGGCTACATTGTGGAGAGCCCTAAGGGACATTCACAGAAGGCTGATCCTGTTTTCTAATTTAATGTGTAGGATATAGCACTTCAGTATTTACAAACAGTACATTGCTTCTATTGTTTCATCTGATCTTCTCAAAGCCAGGGTTTTCAATCCCCAAATCTATGTTGTTTAAAAATTAAATGTGGAAGCATGACATATACACAGAAAAAAAAAACCCAGTCACAAATCCTAAGTGTATGACTTGAAAATTTTCACAAAGCAAATGTAGGAAATAACAATCTCCAAATCAAGTTGGGGAAGTTTGACATCGTTCCAATATTGCACTTTCCAATCCATGAGCATGGAATATCCCTCCATTTTTCTCATTTTGGAATTTCCAGTGTATAGGTCTTGCTCATATTTCTTAGATTTAGTCCTAGGTTTTTGGATTTTTTAATGCTATTATAATATCTTTTATTTACAATTTTAATTTATGATTCTTTGTTTTTCATTGGAAGGTACACCTGATCTTTGTATATAGACCTAGTTTCTAGACACCCTGCTACATTCGCTTAGTAATTCAACTAGTCAAACTTTATGAAACTGGTGAGGACCGCCAGTGCAGTGTTGGACAAAATGGGTGACAACGAACATCCTTGTCTCATTTTGTTTTTTTAATCTCAGGGGAAAACTTTTAATGCGTACTATTGATATGATATTAACTAAAGAGTTTTTGTAGATATTATTTATCAGACTAAGGAAACTCTCTGTTTCTTCTAGTTTGCAAAGTTGGCTGTAGAGTGGAAAATATCATGCAGGAGGGAGAGAGACTGGAAGCAGAAAGACCAGTTAAGTCTGAACTAGAGCTGGAGCCGTGTGAATGTGTAGCAGGGAACACGTGGGAGAGATGTCCCTGGCGCTCTGTTTCCTCAGTGGTTGTTACTTGATCACTGCTCACCCCATGAAAGTTTTAAAAAAGGAAAGAACACTAAAAGTTGCCTGGATTCTCTTTCTATGGGGTCCCAAATAGTGCTCCTGAAGATATTAATAGATATTTTGTGATAAAGGTGTGGTGGTCAAATCCATTTGGAAAATTCTGTACACTATATCACCCTCTTGGAGAGTCGCAATGCACATTAGCCCATCAAAGGCTCTGAGAATCAGGCAGCAAAGGTAATTATTTAATTTAATTTATCATAGCACTCGTTCTTCTGTCTTCAGTGTCCACCATACCGAAAAATGAGGTTCAGAAGGAACTTCATAGATCCTAACTTTACCCATTATGAAGTTTACTGATTTGCATTTGTAAGAAAACCTGTTAGGAGTCAGTGTGTCGGTGTTCCTGAGACTATAACCACACCCTTCTCTTTCCCCCATATGTTCAAAACTGATTGAGAAATAGGCCATCCAGCATCAAATAAGGATCAACATGTTTCCTCTAGTGCTGCCGAAGCTATATTGGAGGAAGCTGCTTGGACTGGAGTCCAGATTGGTTTTCAGATACTTCACTCTGGATCAGATGGACTCACCCACCCCACTGCAGGGAGGAGAAGCCCTGCCCAGCGGTTTCCTTCCACTTGGGCAGTAGAGCAAAAAGTAGAATACAACTGTGCTGTGGGCGAGTAGACTCAAAGGAAGGAAGACCACAGGGAATAGGAGCTTCAGACCTTAACCACTCCCAAGAGAGGAATGTGAACAGGTGCATGCTGTACTCTTATAATGCCACCAAAAGATATATGGGAGGAGGGATGTTTGGGAAGTAAAGAAAAGCACGAGGCCTAAACATGGTGGGAGCTTGAAGACTCATTTATGCTGGGATGAAGGGAGAGAGAGCTGCTTGTTCCAAGTGTTGAGAAGCTGCCTATAGTCTAGTTTTGGCTTAATGGTTGATTTCTTGGTGTTTAGGAGAGCAGAGAGCAGGTCTCTGATTAGCCTGGGTACAAAGAGGATGGAATAGGAAAGATGAACATTTTCACAGGGGCCCAGCTAGGGAGGGTTTGACCAGCCAGGTCATGTGTGATGTGGTAACACTTGGCTGTAGAGGAGGAGCAGGACAAGATGGAGGTTGGTGACCCCAAGCTGACAAAGGATCCCCCAATGCTTGGAGCATGGTACCCATAGTGGACACTTTTGGTGTGCTGCAGGGTAGGGGAAGCAGGCAAGGAGAAAGCCTCCATTTTCCTGAGGTAGCCCTGCTGCCACACCCTCCTACCACCTTGTCCTGGAACACTTGGCAGATTTCTCTGAAGGACTCTGAGTGGCTGGCTTAACTTGGGCTGGCTTTGCACAGATGGCTCTGAGTTATTCCTGAGTCATTCTTGGTTCATAGAAGCCACAGGAGAAGGAATTAATTAGCATCCTTGGAGCTGTGTTTCCTGGACTCAGCTGACTCCTGCAGGTGAAATATTAAGGTTCTCAATCACTGTCTCAATCACTGGAGTTGTGACATTTGGATCTCATTATGATGGCCGAGGCAACTGGAATGTATAAAATGAGGGCCTGATACAGAAACATCCATCTACCTTCACAGTGAGGTGGGAGATTCCAAATCACAGCAGTTAAGAATGAGCTGCTTCCCATGAGACTGAGAGCCAGTGGCCAATCTCTTCAGACTGTTACCCTTGCCTGGGACATTTTTGATTTGAAAGAGGACTGATCTTCCTCTTTTGAACGAGATGATTCTCTTACTCCAAGGCTGGGCTGGTCCTTCGCATAAGTAATGCCATCCATTGTAGGGATGGGAGTTGAGTGGAAGGGAAGCAGGGGTTGGATTATAAAATGCAGCCTACCCAAATATTAAATATATCCACCACATGTTCTGAATTTAATAAATTTCCTTGTTTCTTTTGGTGAAGAAATTATTTTCTAAACTTTCTTTTTAAAATATAAGCCTTCTCTGGCCAGGTGTGGTGACTCATGCCTGGAATCTTAGCACTCTGGGAGGTTTGCTTGAGGCCAGGGGTTTGAGACCATCCCGGGCAAGGGTGAGACCTCTGTCTCTACTAAAGATAGAAAAATTAGCCAGGTATGGTGGTGCACGCCTGTAGTCCCAGCTACTAAGGAGGCTGGGGCAGGAGGATTGCTTGAGCCCAGGAGTTTGAGGTTGCTGTGAGCTTTGATGATGCCACTGCACTCGCCTGCGTGACAGAGCTAGACTCTGTCTCAAAAAGAAAGAAAGAAAGAAAGAAAGAAAGAAAGAAAGAAAGAAAGAAAGAAAGAGAAAGGAAAGGAAAGCAAAAAATCTCTGAGAGGACAGTTTATTGGCACTGATTACTTAACAAGAGGATTTTGCCACCCTGCTGCACATTAGAATCATCCGGGGAGCTTAAAAAAACAACTGTGCCTTGGTTGTTTGGTTCTATCACTGACCAATGAAATCGGACTGTCTAGGATGGGCTCTGGCCACAGTGTGGGGGACAGTGTTAGAAAGCTCCCCTCATGTGGATTTGGTGTGTAGTCAAAGTTGAGCAACATTGCCTTAAAGAAACAGAACATTGAATAGGTGAGTTTTGATAAGAAGATCATGGGGAAAGAGAAAAGTTTCTGGGCTTGACAAGGCAGGGTGTCACATGAGTTTATATCTTAACAATCTTCTATGAAAACCCACATTACAGCTGTTTCTATATTTAGTGATTTGCCTTTAATGAATATATCCCAGTCTTAGCAGTGAGCACATAGATAGGATATTCCTGAGAAGGTATTTCCCAGCAGGCAACTGGGAATTTACCCAAGGCTCTTTGGATAACCTTAGCATGGTGGTAAAATCTTATGTTTTTTTTTCTTTAAGATAGACCTGATTATACACAAATTCATTCTGTTGATGAAAAAATTTTATTAAATATATAAATACATATAGTTCTTTACATTTGTAAGAGTTTTCATATGAACTCAGCTAAAGGTTTTTGTTTTTGTTTATTAATTTTTTTTCTTTTTTTTTTTTTTTGCTTTTATTCCATCATATAATGGGGGTACAAATATTGTTAGGGTTACATACATTGCCCCTACCACCCCTCCCCCCCACATGTCAGAGCTTCTAGCGAGTCCAATCCCCAGGTGGCCCAGGCAAGGCTCACATTTTGTTTATTAATTTTTTTATGTGGGGTTTTATGGCTTTGAGTTTAAAAGATGAGGGGCACGATGAATTTGCATCCTGTGTCCTCTTAGGGGAAGAAGAGAGCAGTGTTGGCCAGTACTGGGCACACCACTGAAACAATTAACTCGGTGTTTGGCCATTTGGCCTGAGCTGCTTCTATTCTGCAATGAAGATAGAGAAGTGATTTCAGAAGGGGAATCTGGTGACACAAGTGGGACACCACATGGCAACTCTGGCTGCAGCAATTTCCTAATCCTGCTCTACTGAACCATGGACAGGATTTTAAATTAGCTATTTGTAGAGCTTTCAACAATTCAGCATGAGGGCTAAGTGATGTTGTCTGTATAACATCCCGGTGAGGAAAGCAGAGTTAAACATAGGGCCACAACCTGAAGAAAAGAGGAGCCTGCAGCCCAGAGAAGTCCCATGGCCAGCCCCGGTGACCAAGCTAGAGGGTGGTGTAGATGAGACCCACACTGCAGTGGTTCAGCTCTTCTCTCTATGTGCCAGTCTGGCTGCCTTCCCGGCAGCACGGGCCTCGTGGTTCAACCCAGAGCCATGCCACCTGAACAGATGTGCAAGTCTAACACGTGCCTTGTTTAATGTTCTCCTTGTTTGGATACAGATATCGGAGTCGCGGTAGCTTTCACCCTGAGGAGACCAGGTTGGTATGGGGGTTCCCATGTGTTTCTTGACTTATCTTGGGGTGACCCTGGGAGGATATTCAATAGATACTAAGCCAGAAAGCCCCATCCTTTTTGTGAAGTAGGCGAGTTCCCACGCTGGAATTCTCTGCAAACCGGGGGTGGGGGGTTGGGGAGGTAGAGACACGTGTGACAGCAGCTGCCTTGGAGGCTCATCAGGTAAGTCTTCTTGATTTGATGGTTGATCCCAACATATTGGTTGGAAACCCCTTAAAGCCTCTCATTTGTATGAAAGAAAAATAGTAGCATCTTCCTTGTGGTATGTTGTAGAGATCCCAGAGATGATATGTATAAAATGATGTTCCTGGCCCACAGACAGTGATTTATACAGGTGTAAGAATTTTTAAACTCACATTTCCTTGTTATCAATATTGTATTATAATAATTTGTAGTATGCTTTACATTTCATAAACATTGTTTTCAATTTTATAATCACCCTGTGAACTGGATAAGAAATGTCCTTGTGTCACATACGAAGAAATATGCCCATCTGAGTTAAGGATCCAGCTCCCAAATCTAGAGCTAGCAAGTGGACTCAGGCAGCCCCTGAACTGAGTCACAGATTCATTTTCCACTGCTCACTCTGCTGGTGGCTTGATTGTTCTGGGCTGGTGAGCTATGCCTCCTCCCTACTGCTGGATGTCACAGGCTGTAGAGGAGAAATCAATTTTCATCAAGAAGCCTTTTCATGCTGGGAGTCACGCTGGGTGTGCCTTTGATGACTGACTCAGGGTTTCAGGCAAACAACCATGTGTGTTTGTGAAACTAACATCAACCCACCCAAGAGGCCTGAGCTGATTATAAATCCTCTGGGTATTCCCGAGAGGTTTCTTTGGCTCACTCTGTTGGGGGGGGTCTAAGCTGTACCAAGACCAGGGCTTCTAGGCACTGGGTCTGCCCTAGCTCAATGAAGAATTTCTGAAGGTGGTTCGAAACCTCACTATTTTTAAGAGCGTATTTAGGTGACTCTTATGGGCACCAGGGAAAAAGCTCTTGGTTGCAGAAGTCGGGGGTGCCTGACTCTAACAGGCAAGGCATCTCTCTTTCCTCCCCTGCCCATGACAGCATCTGCAGTTGTGCCCAATGCCTCAGTCACCAGCTTCCCTTTAGGACAGTTCTGAGTGCTGCCATGATGAGCACGTCAACTCCCTGAGGACCATTATGTCTCTCTCGGTAGATACTGTCATTTATTAGAAGCAACTTCCTATTTGCGGATGGAAGTTACTCAGCCTTGCACAACTCCTTGGCCAAGTTCCTGAGAACATCAGATTCTGCCTCCGTGAACTGATCATGGCAGTGAGCCCTGGGGGACCACAAGTGCCAATTCAGGGTTTGGAAGGTGCCAGCCTTGGGTCCTCCACTTGGTAATGATCCATTAAAAACAGAACAGTAACAACTCTTATTGGAAGTTCTCTCTTGGAAATTTCAGAAAAGGGGCGTCCCCCTGGTGCACATTCCCCAGAGGTTCCTGGAAGACTTAGGCTGGTGGTCTTATCAGAGGATGGAGGTACATCAAAGGGGAACATGCCACCTCCCAAAAGGGCACTGAGTTAGCACTTTCCGTATCCCAGATGCTGTCCTAGGGGCTTTGCTTACATTACCCCATTTCGTTCTCACAATCCTGTAAAGTGGGTATTTTATTATTATTTCCATTACACACAGGAGGAAACTGAGGCTCAAAGAGGTACTGTCATTGCCCAAGGAGTTGGGAACCCCATCTATGTTTGGGTGTCTCCAGAGGCCATTCTTTCCATCCTGCTATATCTCAGGGTCTCAAGGGACCCGTGAGGTCCCCTAGGCCAGTCCCTCCTTCTGGTGCCTGTCCTCTCTACAACATCCTTTAGCAGTGGTCCTCAGGCCTTGCACACCTCCAGGAACAGGGACCTCACTCCCTCCCAAAGCAGTCCATCCCACTGCTCAGACAGTGGGGACTCCTTAATTCCTCATCTAGATCAAAGCAGGACATAAACAGAGTAAATAAATAAGTGAATGAATCAGCTGGACATCTGTCTCCTAGTACCTTCCGTTTGTTGATCCTAATCCTATCCCTTAATTCTTTACGAATAACTAAGGCTTATTGAGCAACTAGCATGTTCCAGGTACTATGCTCAATGCTTTACATATATTACCTCATTTCACACATGAGGACCCTGAAGTTTAGAGAGATTACGTGACCTGTTCAAAGTTGCAAAGATAGTGCTGGGATTAGAGCCCAGAAGCAGTCTGACTGCAGAGTCCCTGATCCTAACCATGGCATTCCACACATCACAAATGTAAAGCTAAAATGTAAGCAAAATGGAATATGGTGATTGCTCCACTGCTTTTTGCATTCTACAGATGTTCACTGAACAGGGTTTGAGCCTCTGCTACCCTTCCCTCCTTCTCCAAAGGCACATGTCCTTGCTCCTCTCCTCCTCCCTCCAAAGCCACCCCTCAGCCTTCTTGATTCCATGCCAGGACTTTCCCCTGAACTGTCTTCATCCATCCTTCCACCCAGAGCCACGTGCTCCATGGTCCCCCAGCTCTGCGAAGAGGTTCTATCGGGAGCTGGCAGATGTCAGGAGCACTCTTGTCAGTTAGAGACAATGGATTGGGGTGCTTTCCAATGACGAGAATGAGACTGAGAAATGGTTTCTTGCTCGTGGCTAATAACAACAATTACAATAGTAGCTGACATTTGGGGCATGTTGCATGTGTCAGCTGAGCTGTGCACTTGTGGCGTGACCTCTGTAAGCCCCAGGACCTTTTGACCTTGGATTGGTCCAAGAGCCTACGTCTGGTGAAAGAGTTGTGGCCAGTCTCAGCTGCCCAGTGGTTAGAGCCCTGGCTCTGAGACAATCCTGGTTCCAGTGATGGCTCTGATGTTCAGGGCTGTGTGACCTTAGGAACATTGCCCAGCCTATCTGGGACTTGGCTCCTCATCTGTAAGATGGGCAGGAGAGGGTTGCTGTGATAATTAAACAATGTAATTCCTTTTTTGTGCCTAGCACAGTGCCTGGCATGGGTGAGCCAGGAGAGATGGAGAACTACCAGCTAGCGTTATTAGTACCTACAGTTTGCCTTATCCAAGGGCAATTTCCAGGTGGACCTCGTGGTTGCTATTCAGGTGGGGTTTTGCGGTTTCTGTGAAAGTAGAGCTATCTGGATAGCTCACTGGGTCTCCCTGACACTTGTCTTTTGTCCCCATCCTGGGTGCATGAGGAGGCCAGTTGGCTTCCAGGAGAGTTCAATGCATTTGCACGTTTCTATTGCTGCGTCGTTTAATTTTTCTTCTTCTTTTCAGAAAGGGGATGTTTGGGCTGAAGCTGAAGAAGAAGAAAAATAAAGCAGAGAAGGGGTTAATCCTAGCCAACAAAGGTGCACAAGGTAAGACTGGGGTGGGTGCTGACCACTAGCCTGGGGCCTGGGGGGGTGTTCAGTCTCCGCAGGAGTGAGGGGGCGTGTGCTGCCCACTGGCTCTGCAGTCCCTGCTGATCACAGGTGTGGGGCCAGGGAAACCCCTCCAGGACCCCTGGTCATCTGGGCCAAAGAGGGCTGGGTGGGCACCTGCTGGGCCAGGAAAGGGGTCCTTATGATGGTGCAAGCTCATTTAGTGGCCCTGAGTTCCTTTGTCAAATAGGCACTATGTGGGGTGCTGGGCTGATCTCACACGGCCATGGGGACGATCAAGTGAGATTTTGAAAATAGGAGTGAGTGTCACAGCTACCATGATGGAGGCTTTACATATATTGTCTCATTGAGCCCCACCACCATCGAGCCAGTAGGTGCAGTCACCCCAGTTTTACAAATGAGCTTACAGAGATGCAGAGAGAGTACATAAAGTGTGGAAAAGACGGGTTACAGAATTCGCAAGGCCCGGTGGAGAGTGAAAATGCAAAGCTGCTGCTAAGAACTTATTAATTATTTCAAGATGGTGACAGCAGAGCTTAAATCCAATGTGATGAGGTCCTTCAGAGCGCGGGACCCTGTATGGCTGCACCGACTGCATACCTGGGAGGCCGGCCGGCCTTGAGCGCGGGAGGTACAGCGTCAGGAAGAAACGGATGTAAACCAGGCTGTCTGGCTTTCTGCCCTTAGAACGGACTACTCCCTTCTCCAAAAGAGCAAAGCCTCGAGTTAGAGTGTGAACCACACTAGTGGAGGCCGGGCCCATCATTGGGTAGACACTTGGCATTTATTGAATCAGATTGCACTGATGGCTTCCAAGTGGACAGGTCTGGCGGGGGGGGGGGTCCCCTGGAGACTTCTCCTGCTGCCTGGCCTTGATGACAACCAGTTCAAGGCTAGCTTTCTGGACCATTCCTAAGCCAAAATGGAGCAGTGGGTCTGGCCAGTCTTCACCCCTCTTGTCTCTTTGGGAGGCCTCCTTTGCTGCCTTCTATGGCAGTGCCCTGTGGTCTTGTGCCTGCCTCATTCCCCTCCTTGCCCTCAGGTAAAACCTGTTTTTATACTAGAAAAATATGGAAACTCATTCGCACTGAAGCATTAACAATGGTAGGGAGTTAGCCTTGCATGGGAAGGGAGGGCATTGCATTTTCAGTGAGGACGAGGCTTAAAGCTTAATAGAAGTGCTTGTCTATTCAATCAAATGGCATCAGGGAGTGAGTAAGTGGAAAAGGCTTAGAGGTTTTTCTTGATGTCCTTGAAATTATGACACTGCAGTAGGTTCTGGGGACACAAGGTTGAATAAGGTATAGTCCCTTCTCTTAAGGACCTTATGAAAAATAATATTTATGACATATAATAAGTCTCTGCTGCTTTTTACTTGATGTACATCATTCATGATCCTAAAAAGTAGATTCTATTGCTGCCATTTTACACAGAGGTTCAGAGAGGGTGAGTGGCTTGCCCCAAGTCACATAGCTAACAAGCAGAGATGCTGGCTCCCAAGCCCAGGCCCGACCTACACCAGAGCCTGGCTTTCCTGCCCCATCGGTGACCTCCTCAGGGCAGTCACCACAGGCATTTCGGAGGAGCTGGCTCTTGTGTGGCTCATTCCAGAGTCTTCAGCCCACAAAGCAAACAAGACAGAGAGGAATCAGGTCCCTCCTAGAAAGTAAACAGCTTCCGTCCTGCTGGGCCGAGGCCAGCCCTGCAGGAGAGTGGCAAGACAAAGTCCACAGACCAGAGACTTGGGTCTTTCCTTCTTGGCCTGGCCTGGAGAGTTAGGGCTCTTCTGGGCGAAATGTTTGGAGATTCTCAAAGTCTTTTGCTCTTTTATCTGTGTATTTTGATCGCGGTTATGTCTTAAATTCTTAAAATTTTCATTACCCTAACCCATCCACTAATTAGTTACCCAACAAATAGTTAGTGGGTACCTCCCAAGCTCATTCATTCATTCATTCATTCAAAATATATTGGCAGAATGTCTGCTAAGTGCTGGGCCCTGGGCTAGGTTCTAGGTATACAGCGGTAGACACTGGACAGTTGAAGGGAGGACAGCCCTCTGCAGGACTCTTCTGTTTGCCCCTCTGGATCTATTCTCCACCCGTATCTACCTGCTCTCTGTCCCCTGTGGCTGCATAACCCAGGTCCCTCCCCCTCTGCCTTCGGGCTGGATCTGGCCCAGGGCGCACCCTGGTGGGAGATGTGGGGTGGGCTCAAGGCTCCAGCTGGTTGTGTCCCCAACTGAAGGACAGTCACTGCTCCTTGACTCCACCAGACTTCCTCTCCTTCCAGCTTCTGGTGATGACACTCTCTCCTCATTTTGGGGAGCCTGGGGTGGCAACAGCTTGGCTTCTGCCAGCCCCAGACAATGGCAAGATCTTTTGTGGTTTTCTTACATCAACACCTTTATAAAAGGTCCCCATGTCATCCTATTCTGATTGTGCCATATGTTACCCATTGGGCCCGTGACTAAGGTGGCTGCATGACAAGATGGGAAAAGTGCGGTAAAGAAAATATTAACAGACATTGGGCTGAAATTGAGGCTACTGCGGAGTCTTTTCGTATGGTGAGAGAGGGAGTCTCTGGGGAGATAACATTTAAGCTAGAACTCCAAGGATGACAGGAAAGCCCTGGGCGTGGGCAGGGAGGGGGTGGCTGAAGCAGAGGGATGCCGGCGAAGAGAAATTCCCAGCAGCAGAGAGCTTGCTAGCTTAGAAGGAACTGAAAACAGGCCATTAGAGAGCAGGAAAGTGGGGGCCAGAGCCAGCAGGGCTCTAATCCAGAGTTGCACGTGAACTTTAGACTTATTCTAGTACAATACAAAGCCATCAAGGGGTTTTAAGAAGAAGAGTGACATGATCTGGTTTATTTTTGTAGAAAGTCACCCTGGATGTTCCATGGTGAGTAGATTAGAGAGAACAAAGCAGTAACTCAATGAATGGATACATGAACGAATGAATGAAAGCTACAGAAGAAGCTTTAGCTGACTGCCTTTCTACCTCGGAGTCTCGCCCTCCACAATGCCAACCCCTAGCGGGAGAGGTTCATGATCTGTTAATTCCTGTATCCTTAGCATCTTCCCTAGCACACTTTCTAGCACACACGAGGTGCCTTAAAATGTTCACTGGAAACCTGAATTATGACAGTGGGGCTGCACCCTAAGGCCCTTGCAGTCAAGTAGGTAGGGGAGCAAGTATTTATTTTATCTCACTGCTTCAAGGAGCACAGCCAAGTGCCAGCATTCCTCCTGGTGTCCCCGTAGGGCTGGTCTTGTCTTATTTCCTGAGTGACTGCCATTCACGCAGTGATCGTCTATAGCTGCTAACGACTACTGAGGCCAGGCCTGTGGGCACGAGCTCCCCCGACATGGTTGCATGATTCCATCTCTCTTCTGATTCGGTACTGTTTTGCATAGGTTGCTGATTAAAATCAGAGAACCAAAATGCATCAAAGCTTGGAGGTATCTTAGAATTATTAAACTGATGAATTTATAGATTGAGTCCCATGGAGCCCTGGGATTCTGAGAAATGGCTTCAGGGGTGTCCGAAGAGGGTGGCGGTGGCAGTGAGGCCCTGTTGGAACACCCTTGCCCTCATCCCATTCTTGGCACATGAAATGGTTTGATATGAATGGACTTGTGTTATATATCGGGATTTGGTATATGATTGCATTTATAAAAGGGTTCCATTGCTTTAAAAAGTTTCAAGACCATGTTTCTTGCCCAATTCTTTCATTTCTATAGGAAAAGAAAAAAAAAAAAACGCCAGAAAATCCTGGGTGACCTGCTCAAGTCATCCCCCTTAGAATCCACAGGTTTGAGCATCTACTGTATACCAGGCAGACACTGTGCTAGGAGCTTTATGTATTTCTTTTCATTTTTCCTACAATCCTGTGGAGTAGATGACCTTAACCTTGCCTGGTTTTGTAAAGGAGGAAAACAGTGCTGAGCAAAGTTGAGTAACTTGCCCAAATCATAGAACTATTAATAAAAAGTGCTAGGATGGGGATTTGAACCCAAAGGTTTTGGATTCAGGTCTTTGAATGACACTATGCAAGTCTCTCGACATATTAGGAAGGCCCAGCCACTCTTCCGTTTTTACCAAAAACCTGGTTGAGGAGTGGTTCCCAAGCTTTGCTGTATATAAGAATCACTTGGAGAATTTAAACAATCTCATCATCCACACAACATTCCAGATGAACCAAGTCAGAATCCAGGGTTGGGAGGAAAGGGTCCAGAGAACATGTTTCCTATCCATTCATTTAAGTTTTCTAAACGCTTGTGTATTTGTTTCCCAGGGCTACCTGGGAAGCCTGCCCTTCCTAGAGTAGTTTGTGTAACAAACTACCACAAACCTGGTAACTTAGAACAGCCCAGATTTATTCTCTCCCAGTTATGGAAGCCAGATGCCCAAAATCAGCGTCACTGGGCCAAAATCAAGGGCCCCACTTCCTCCAGGAAATCTGTTTCTTGCCTCTTCCAGCTTCCTGTTGTGGTGACATCAGCGTAATTGCTGCCTCCATGGCCACATTGCTGCTTTTTCTTCTGTCTGTGCAAAATCTCCCTCTGCCTCCCTGTTCTAAGGGTCCATGTGATTGCAGTTAGGGTCCACCAGATAATGCCCTCATCTCAAAATCCTCACTTTAATCACCTCTGCAGATATCTTTTTTCCAAATAAGGTAACATTTCCAGTTTCCAGGGATTAGGACCTATCTTTGAGACTATGGCCCCTTGCTACGTCAAATTGGCCCACAGACAGCAGGAATGGCCTCACCTGGCATCTTGCTGTTATAAATGCAGTCTCGGTCCCACCCAGACCTACTGAATCAGAATCTGCATTTTGACAGCTTCCTGGGTGATTCTTATGCATGTCAGATTTTGCTGGTGAGGCTCAGAGAGAATAAATGACTTGTTTAAAGTTCCAATGTGACAAGGTCATGACTTGAAAGCGTGTCTTTAGAGTCATCATCCAGTTTTTCTTTCTACAACCCCATCTATATAAATCCGGTCTTTTTTGAAATCAGAAGATGTACAATGTTTTTAGAAAAATGAAGGCTGTGTCTGGCTTTTCTGCCAATCAGATGGTAAGTTTCCTGCTGGCTGGGACTTTCTTCTAGTCTCCTTGGACCCCTTATTGTGCCTGCCATGGTGCTGGGCAGAGGGGGAAGGCTCAATCGCCACTGTGTGCCAATTTAACAGGATTTTTCTCTTTTGTTTACTTCTCCAGATGGTCAAGGTGAAGCAGAAGCACCACAGGAGGGACCTTCTCACCAGGAAGGACCAAGAGCAGATCTGGATTATGATAATGGTTCTATTGCTCCTGTCCCCTCAGCTCCTCCAAAGAGAAGGTACAGGGTCGATGCAGGTGGTCAACGCACATTTGCTGATCACCTCCTATGTGCCAAGCACCCCTCCTTGGCATTTATTTTATCAGAGTGATATCACTGAGTGGAGAAAGGCAGGAGATAGAGAAGTAAGGAATAACAGTCTTTATTTCTCTTTGGTTGAACATTCTCCAGCTATTGAAATTCTATCCATCCACCAATGCTCAATTGAAAGCCGACCTCTGCAGTGAGGTCTTTGTTGCTTACCCTGGCCCTCAGAAATTTCTTCTCTATAGCTCTTCTGTCATGTTGCTTTTCCTGCTACACATTTTATACTTACATACTAGCTCTTTATTTATATGCTTTGGCCATCTCTCTCATAGAGAGTGTTAGCTCCACGAAGGCCAAGAAGATGGCTCATTCATTTTTATTTCTCCTCTAACTGAGCCTAGCACTAGGCTTTCATGTAATAAATGATCAGTATGAATTTATCATTTTATTGGTGAACATATTAAGTGATATCTATTCTTTTTTGCATGCATTATCTCCTTTAATCCTCAGAGCAGCCCTGTGTGGTAGGAATTAGTATTTCCACTTTCAGATGTGGAAATTAAAGCTAAAGTCCAAAACTGGGGAGAACAAATATTCTAACTTAGATCAGTATGACTGCAAAGCCTTGAGATTTTTACTAGCTTAATCTGTTCTCTATTGGACTCAACTATAACCAGAAATGAGATGGAGTCAAATTCAAGATGGTATTATTGAAAGCCAAGAGCATAAAATTTGATAGGAACTCGAGGTCAGTTCATTTCCCTCTGATTTCTGCTTCTATGACAACAGGGATTCTTCATCTCTTTCTGCTATTATCAATCTCCAAATGCCCAGGTGTTGCACATCTGTTTTCAATTACCTGTGACAGTCCCAATAAATGAAATCCCCTCGAACGTGAAATCTCACTGAGACGGTATCTTGGTTGTTCCTTCCAATTTTCTCCTTTACCAATTCTTTCAAAAGCAGTCATGAAACTCAGAATTATTATTTCCACAAGAAATGGCAAAGTGGCCCTGTGACTAGGCAGAGTTCCTGATTTAGACTTGGCTCTGTCACGGATTTGCTGAGGCATCTTAGTTTCTCATTCTGTTTAAAATTAAAAAATAAATAGTACTGATAATCATACCCATAATAAGAGCTGGCTTTTATTCTTGCCAGACACCGGGTTAAACCTTTATACGCAGTATGTCATTTAATTCTAGCAATCATCTCATGGGATAGGCTCTCCTATGACTCCATTTTTAGGATGGGAAAACTGAGCTGTAGAGAGGTCAAGTCACTTGTCCATTTATAGTCATCTCCCCCAAAGATGTAGAGAGAATGTGTAATATGGTATAACTGAGAGCACTTAGAAATACTTGAGAAAATATTATCATGGCTCATGGATGAAAAGTATGTTCTTACTTGATGAAACAAATATATTGAACTTTCTTTTAATAGATCAAAATTATCAGCTAAGATCCATGATGGGGAGGTCAAATCCCAAAATTACCAAGTAAGTGACAGACCCTTCCCGCCAGCCTCCCGCAGTTCTTCCTGTGTGCATGGACAGCGATGGCCACAATGGCACACGCCCTGCTCTGTGTTGTAGATCGCCATAACCATCACTGAGGCCCGCCAGCTGGTGGGGGAGAACATCGACCCAGTTGTGACCATTGAGGTCGGGGATGAGAAGAAGCAAAGCACTGTGAAGGAAGGAACCAACAGCCCGTTTTACAATGAAGTAAGTCATGGAGATCACCAAGAGCCTCCGCATCAACACCCTCTCCACCACCTTTCTGCAGTATTCTTCAGTCACATGAAGAGCTCTGCCCCTCCTCCTTCCCTCCTAGCCCTTCAGTTAAGCCCATGGCAAACTCACTGAGCCTCCTTACAAACACAGCCCCATAAAATTTTTTTTTCAATTTTAGAATATTACAGGAGTACAAAAGTTTAGGTTACATATATTGCCTTTGCCCCACCCTAGTCAGAGCTTCAAGCGTGCCCATCCCCCAGATGGTGTGCACTGCACCCATTAGTTGTGAATATACCCATCCCCTCCTCCCCCTCCCACCTACTTGCACCCGATGAATGTTACTACTATGTGTGCACATAAGTGTTGACTAGTTAGTGCCAATTTGATGGTGAGCACATGTGCTTGTTTTTCCATTCTTGTGATACTTCACTTAGTAGAATAGCCCTATAAAATTTTTAACAAGAAGGTAATGAGAAGGAGAGGCAAGGAATTCCTCCTGATTCTAAATTCATTGCTACATTTTCAGCAGATCTGTTTTCTTATTTCTTATCAGCTCATTTTCATCCATTATAAGCTCTGGGTTTATACTCGTAACAGTATTGAATGTTGGGTAGGGAGCAGGTACACATTCTTTTTCCTGGCAGAGACACTGGAAATTTAATTATTGGTTTTGAAATAGGCAGACCACCTTGGAAAGTAAGGTGTGTAAGTAATACTTTCTAAGCTGTGGAGAAATTGTAAAGAAAAATCTCAAAGAGAGAAGCTTCCAAGTATTAAACACATTAAATTATTTTTTAAATAAAGATATTACACAGTAAAAAAAAAATAACAGCAAAAGGGACAAAGTATAACATGATATAGAGTAAATATGTTTCCTGCTAATCTTTGAGCCCTAATTCTCTAGTTCCCTCCCTGGAGCCACCTATTCTCACCGGGCGTTTGTGTACCTTTCCGGAGATATTCCAAGCATGTGCCAGAATACAAGGAAATGTTGTTCTCAAATGGTAGCATTCTATACACACTGTTTTGGACCTTTCTCTTTTCATGAAAAATGAGTCTTGGAGATCAGTCCATATCAGGACATACAGTTCAATCTCATTTTGCCCTTATGGCTGAAGAGTTTTCCATTGCCTTGCTATACCATAATTTATGAAACCAATCAGTCTCTCATCAGTGGATATTAAATGTTTTCAGCCTCTTGCTATTACTTGTAGTGGCATAACTGGGCACAAAATATGTGCATTTAAAATTTTGAATCATCAAATTGCTTTCCAAAGAGGTAACAATTTATACTCAAACTATAAATTTCATAAGTGCATAGATGTATTTCTTTCCCCCCATAGGCATTTTGATACAATGAGTTTTGAAAAAAAATGCAGTGTACTCTTAATTATTATCCTAATGGTAGTGGTAATTGCAAAGGAAGGGGAGAGCATGGATAATGAAATCAACAGAAAACACTTAAATCCCATTGGAGCCGATAACTCCTTTCCTCTCGGCAATTCCTGCCTCTGAGTTTTTTTACCATGAGTAAAAATGTCAGTAGTTTTTCCCTTCCTGCTCCATTCCTCACTCCCAGAACAGCTTCTGGCATAGATGTGATATGAAATAATGTATGAAAATGCTCTAAAACTGCAAAGCTTGACAGATTTGTTAATTATTATAATTATGCCTACAAGTCCTGGATCTAAGTGACATTAAATTGGGCCTAAGTATAATCAATAGAAAATCAAGTAAAAACACAGACATTGAACTAAAAACCTTTGTTAAAACTTTTGACTAGAATTTTTAAGCCCAACGCTCATCAGATGTTGAGGGAGCCAGTTAGTAGGGGCTGGGGAATATTTCCCAGCTAGAAAAATGTGTGTGGGCGCTGAGGTCTCAGAGACCTATGTGAGGCAGTTGAGTCTGAAACATGAAACTCAGCAGAAGCAATCAACATTGCGAGTGATTTGTTGGTCCAAAGGAACCCACAGCACCTCGTATATTCAGCCTTATCAGAAAATGAAAAATTTTGTGTAAGCGAATTTTCCACATCAATTTTGAATACCAAAGCACTTTAAAAATTTAAGCATATATATGAAAAAATTCCTGAAATATTATACATGTTTTCCTATGTTCTTAAACAGAAGACAATGGACATACTGAACTCTCTCATTGGTATCTGAGGATTGCCGTTTTGAAGGTCTCTTTTTATGGCATATGATGATATCTTTCAGTTTCCACATTTTGGTTTTTCTGTTTTGACCTTTGAAAGTAGACTGTTAGCAGTTAGCAGTTGGTCAATTCCTCCTTGTACTACTGCTGTATATTCGTCTCTAAGGGATCATTCCCCACCAAAGCTCACAATTCACAACAAAACGGCGCTCCAGTTCTCTGCATCTTAGAATCATAAAATCTTGAATTTGGAAGGATCTTGACTCAAAAGTCAGATGGTAAAATATCTAGTACTTGAACCTTTTGTGTGATAACTTCAAGCCAACCAAGGTTTAGTTTCAGGTTCAGCAATAAATAGCAAAATTAACCTAGGCAACATCTGTTAAATTATTTAGTCTTCAGTCTTCTTATCTATAAAATACGAGGCTGGTCTAGCTAATTTCTCTAACTGTAAAATGTAATCACTTTCTTAATGTTAAAAATCTCCCATGTCCGTAATTTCTTTTTATTCTCTCCCTGGTCAATCTTCAAACAAGGATGTTTGAAACTGAAAAATTCTGGGGAAATTAGATTTTAATGACTCCAAATCAAAACCACACTGAGATACTATTTTCACCCATCATTATAAGCAAAAAAATTAAAAGAAATGACAATATCAAGGGTTGGCAAGGGTATGGAGAGATGGCTATTTTCATACGCTGCTGGGAATGTAAAATGGCCTAGCCCATTTGGAAAGAAATTTCATACTATCTATTAAAAATTTACATGCCCATAATCCACAACTGAACAATTCTACTTCTTATGTCCATTTTACAGAAATACACACACATAGCCTATACAAAGATCTGATTAGTGGCATTCTTCTTTTTTACATTTGAAAAAATTTGAAAACAACATAAATGACCTTCAATAGGGTATGGTCAATCAATTGATGATATATTCATGCCATTGAGGACTAGACTGCAGTTGGTTAGAATAAAGCAGGCATAAATCCACCCCAGAAATGGGGTTCTTAGGTGCAAGCCTGGAGTGGATAGCCAGAATGACCTTTATGTTTTGCAGTACTTTGTCTTCGACTTCATCGGGCCCCAAGCGCATCTTTTTGACAAGATCATCAAAATCTCAGTAAGTATGCCATTGGTGGTGGTTTTTGGGGGGAGGTGGGAGAGATTTTAGGCCTCGGGAACTCTCTAGGGAAACTCAGCATGGTTAGGGATGAATAGACGCAAGAGGGTGAATGTGGGTTGGTGAATTTGAAACCAAAGGCAGAACTCGAAATCACCAGTGTAGATGAGTTTGGGAAGGAAAATCATCTCAAGAAAACCTATGCTGCTCAGATGCAAGTCATAAGCTGCTGTAATGCTATTATGGATTAAATTGTGCAGTTTACTGGAGTGGGAATGTGAAACATATGCTTCAAATGACATCTTAATGGATTGCCAGTTTTAGTTGATTTCTTTGTTTTTATTAAGCAAATGTTAGTGTTTTTGTCTCCGAGTGGTAGCCACACTAATGATCATTTATCACATCCCTTTCCCCTCCCAGCTGGTAATAAATAGAGAAATAGGAACAAGAATCAGGAAAAAATCCCAAATATATCAGTCTCATCAATGGTAATGGTCGACCAGCGAATATGATTTGGAACAAGCGGTGGCCATTGGAAGTTTTAAAAGTTGCCTCAAGTGTAGACCTCAGGACCTGCCCTTGGGGAGTTGGGTCTGCTGCATAGACCCTTCCTCAACCCTGCCAGGGGACTCGCTGCCTCCGCAGATCCAGTCTGATGAGTAGAGACAGTTTCCTGCTCTAGCCACGTGGAAGCCACACTGAGAGAGAAGCAGGGCAAATGGGACCGTTACAAACGTCACACTATTCAGCGAAGGGACAGGGACCGGTGGATGACAGGCAGCCTCTGTCTCACCAGTCTGAGAAACCGCAGCTTCCCCCTTGGAGAGGGGTGGGGTGTGGGAAGTGGAGCGGTTGGAGAGTAAGTGCTGTTCCAAATAGTTCTGAAAGGACAGCTTTCCTACTTTATGCGTCAGTGCAGGAAGCGTGGAGAGCAAGTGAATGTTTTCCACCACAGTCACACCGAGTCTAATCAGAATTGTGAGAAAGACAAAACATGTCTTGGAGACTCCTTTTCTGTCTTTACCCTTCTTGCCTGTTGTTGTCACCCACTCAATGTTATATATTACTATAAACATATATATATAATACGATCCCTTTAACCACAGCTTGCTGTCAGGGAAGTCCTGCCTTAAGGGATAGGCAATAGGGAAGTTATGATATTACCCTTTCCAAGAGCACTTGAAGAATGAAAAGTCATCAAGAGCCACACATTCTTCATGTTTGAATTTCAGGCATGATGACAAGTGGTGCTGGAGATATTTTGGGATCTGGGACATTGCCCAGGACTTTGTTCCATTGCTCAAGCAACAACCTGTTTGTGAGACTAGCTCTACAGTGGGCTCCTAAGGGACCATCTGGACTGCAAATAAACAGTTAACTACTAGATTTTTACATTGTCTCATAAACAAGGTCATGACGGTGGGACATGCGGAGTTTTAGACAGAAGATCAAAGCTCATATTGCCTATCTCTGTTCCTCTCACTTGGAACAGGAGAAGTCTTTGGTGTCACTAAAAGACTCTTAGAAAGAGAGACAAAAGATTTTTTTAAAAATCTCTCCTTGAAAGGGGCATGTTTAATACAACGTTCCTGCTAGTTCATAAACTAAAAGTGAGTGTTCCCAGGATAAATTCAATGCGAGAGAAGAAGAGAGAGCGAGCTGTAAGCAGATGCTATTGGGACAACATGCCCTGGTAGTGCCAAAGCCAATCTTCCCTTAACAGTGGCCCCAGGCGTGCAGGGCTGCCAGCATTCTTCATGTGTGATGTCCTCAGAGTCCTGGTAATCTAATGCTTGACCACACCAGGGTTGCTTGGCTCTCGAGCACTGGATGGACGACTTGAGGAGGCGTCCTGTGTTATTTAAAGATTTGTTTGGGGTTCTTGCATTCCATCTTGCCCACAGGGACCCTCAATTTGAGAAGAGAACTTGATACTGGCTTCTTTTCTTTCTCAAGCCTTTGGGAAGCCACATTAGCAACTGCAAGCATGGTGGAGGGTTCTGAAGTGAGCATTATGTGTGTGGCCTTAAATATCTCCTCTACTCATGCCAGGCTGTCCTCACTTCCCCTCAGTTCTCTAACACCTGTGGAAAGTTTGGGCAAGGGAAGGGTGTTGCATTTATTGTTTTTTATTGCCTCTGCCAAAAGGACCGTTTAGAAGCTTCAAAAGACTTTCCTTCATCTATCATTCAATCATTTATTAATTCACTGAATGTTTATTGAATATCTATTATGAACAAGGCCAGGTGGTAGGTAGAAGACAGCAGGAAACTGTCCTTGATGCAATGAACTTATAGCATTTTATAGTTAGAAAGAAGATCTGGGGCTGTGTAGTCTCACTTCCAACTGGTATAGGAATCCCTCTCCACCTTCTCCATGACATGGGGTTCTTGGGGCATGACTTGATTATTTCCAGTGATTGGGAGGTCACTACCTCTAGGAAAGCCCGTTCCCTTGCTGGGAAGTTCTGACTGTTATAAACATTGTCCTTATACTGAGCTAAAATCTCTCATCCTGTTCCTTGGGGACCATACAGGGGAACCTGCTCCCTCTTCTAGCTGGCAGCATTTCCAAGATTTGAAGACACCTAAGATACCATTACCCTTTCTCCACACTCCCAAGTTTTCTCTTTTCTAGGATAAAGGCTAAACTATTCCTGGTTCTTTGGCAGTTTTTCATACAACGTGGCTTCTGGTCAGACCACATATTGACGGCCACCTTCCTTGTCCTGGCTCTCATACATGTCCAGAATGACTCAACACAGTATGTGATGAGTTCTCTGAGAAAGTTGTGAGCAAAGTGTTGTGAGAGTTTCGGGGAGGAAGGGGACACTTTCAGCTGTGGAGGATCAGTGAGGGCTGCTTGGGGGAGGCGACATTTGCTCTAGCCATTGAAAGATGGGTAGAATCTCAACAGGCGAATGTAGGCATTGAAGGATGGGCTGGACGAGGCTTTATTTTGGTTAAAGGAAACCTCCAGACAGTGAGAGTTGTCAGGCATAGAGGATTAGCTGAAAACCTGCTAGTAGAAGAGATGCTGGTGAGACACTTCTGGAGGCCCTTTACAACCAAACTCCTCTGTGTTCTAGATGAGGGTCAAAGCCAGACAAGGGTCGAGGCCTAAAGCCTCTTATCCTCAAAGATAAATCTGCTGGACTCACCTCTCCGTCTCTCCGCAGGTGTTTCACCACAAGCTGATAGGAAGCATTCTGATTGGCTCCTTCAAAGTAGATCTGGGGACCGTGTACAACCAACCTGGTAAGAAAGCATTCCCTCCCCATCTCTCTCTCACTCTTCTTTGATTTGCAACACCCAGAGTCCAACTCATTTATTCACTCATCCATCTAACCACTCATTCAATAAAACAGAGCAACACTTATAGAGACGAATGAGACATGGCTCTTGCTCTCCAAAGTTTTACCACCTAATGATGAAATTATTTTATATGCCCACTTCGAAGCAGTTTGTTTTACTCACTCAAATTCTGTCTAACTGAGAGCTGTGAGACATGGGCAGGAGAGGCACTAGAGTATAGGGGCTAAGAATATAGACTCTAGTGTCAGATTTCCTGGGCTCAAATTCCACTCTGCTATGTCCTGGCCGTGCAACCTTGGGCAAATGACTTAACTTTTCTGTGCCTCAGTTTCCTCATCTGAAGAAATGAGTATAAAATAATACCTCCTTCATAGGGTTGCTGGAGGATTAAGTAAGTGAATAAATACACACAGAGTGCTTAGTAGAGAGCCTCACACAAAATGGCATTTCATACAAGGGTTTGCTATAGTAATTATTATTATCCTAGATTTGTAGGAAAGTGAATCTCAGAGAAACTAAGCAATTCGTCCGAGATCAAGAGCAAATAAGTAACAGAGCCAGCAACAGGCGTTGATCATCTTATGAAAGGTCCCTTATCTTCCGCAGGGATTCCAACTCACATGACCACAGGGGCCAGGCGGTGAGCATAGCTGAGTGCGGTGGCCTGGGGTTGAGACATCAGGGAGTGACAGAGTCTGCGGGAAAGGAGACAGGACAGGAGGGCTCATGATCCTTATAAACGGTGGATACTCAGCTCCTTTAGCTTTTGCTGTCATGTGGAAATGTAAAGCTGGTATTGCCAGAACAAATTATTTTTTAAAGATAAGCCTGAAGTCTAGATTTTGTAAGTGATCTTGAAGTTTTGATTCACAGTACAGACCGGGCAGAAAGCTCTATGAGCCACACTTACGGTCTGTGGGCAAATAATAAGTGACTTCTACACTTCGTTAATGTCTCCCTATCCGGTCAACGCTGGAGTCCTGCGTAGGTGATTTCTACCAGGTTGAAGGCATCCCAAATGCCTATGGTGGGTTGTGGGGAAAGATGGAGAACTGGTGGGAAGGGACAGGAGAAGAGAGAAAGGAAGAGAGAGGAAGGCAGCATGAGGTTTGGAAATAACTGAGCTGAGCTGTTGCCCAGGGCAACGGAAGGATGGCAGCACGGGAGACCCTGGGCGTGGGGAGAGTGGGGCACGCTGCGCACGTCTGTGCAGATGTGAGCTGCTGGGGTGCTTTGACAGGTCATCAGTTCTGCGACAAGTGGGCCGTGCTCACAGACCCTGGTGACATCAGGACCGGCACCAAGGGGTACCTGAAGTGTGATATCAGTGTGACCGGGAAAGGCGACGTCTTAAAGCCCAACCCCAAAACCTCCGACGCCGAGGAACAAATAGAAAAGTGAGATGGGTTCATCCAGGGCCGTGCAAGAGAAATGATATGTCCCAACTTTATGTCTCTTTCCCCTCCCTCTACACTTTCCGTATGGGTACTTGGGAACTGCCAAGTTCATGGCTTGTCCATTTGGGATTCTATCAGAGGCCCCAGGATATGTCTTGTCAAAGGTGTGTCCCTCTCTTGGGAGGTCGGCTTCTAGGACTAGAACTGTCTGTTATCCTAATATAACCCATTACAGATAAACTATTTCTGAGCATATAGATTTTTCTGAACATAGTAGATGTTTCTTTGAAGGAATTATAATTTCAACCACTGGTTTATGACATGGGAAGACTTAAATGCACCTCTTCTAAGGTGCAGTGTGGGAGACAGTGTTTATTCTATAATTCTGGGGCCCGAATGAGTTGCATTCACTCTATTCATACCTTTCACTATCATTTACACTAGGAAGATGAGTCCTACTTGTTTCAGATTTTTCTCATATATCGGGATCCTTCTTTCTGCCTCTAAATTGTTTCTACCTTTTCTCTTTTTTCTTTCAAGTGAGAGAGCTTTTTAAAGTTATTTTTGTCCCCCTCTAAGGAACCTTCTGATTCCCCAAGGGTTTCCATCAGAGAGACCCTGGGCCCGATTCTACGTGAGACTCTACAAAGCGGAAGGGTTGCCCAAAATGAACTCGAGCATCATGGCGAACGTCACCAAAGCATTTGTGGGTGACAGCAAGGACCTCGTGGATCCCTTCGTGGAGGTCTCCTTTGCTGGGCAGATGGTGAGGAACCATTGTTGCCAATACTGGAAGGCCTGGGCCAGAGCCCTGCTCTTTATTTGGGACATATTTAATCAAACAAAATGAAGTTAAAATAAAAAGTAGAAAGTGTCTTGAAAGGGAAAGCTTGTCACAAAAAGGCAATGACGCATGTGGCAGGGAAGTAGGGGAGGGTAGCCCATTTACCCTTCATTGGAGATCAGGACCCAGGCAGGCAGGCATCCCCCCTCACCTCTGGCTACTTCTCTGAGCTGTTACCCAGGCCCCAGGCCCTGTAGCATTACCATCCATCTCCCTTTGTGGTCCACAGTCTACCCAGCTGGTCTTATGTAAGCCTGGACATCACTTTTCCCTGTTCAAGAGCCATTGGAAATATTGGGGCCTGGGTACATGGTCAGAGCTTAATCCTGGTTGACTGGACTTTGAAGCTTCAGCTGACATATGTGTTATCTCTGCCATTAAAATATACATGTACCCTGACACCCTCCCCTTAGCAGAGGTAAACAATGGATTATTTTTGACTTGGGTTGACCTCAGAGGTCATGTAAGACATCACCTCCATTTTACAACAAGGAAACTGAAGTCCAGATTGGAGAAGTGATTCACCCGAAGTCATATTTTTATAAAACATGTAAGCTCAGGATCTAATTATATCCACTGCATTCTTGGACAGGCATGGAACAATCCTGTTTGTAACATGGGTGTTAGTTTCACCCCAACCCCAATATTGATTAGAACTTCCCAGGGCAGGGCCGTGACTTACCTTTGTCTTATGCCTGGCACAGTGTCCAGCACAGAGTAGCTCATTAGCAATGTCAGCTGAGTGCAGTTGATTTTCATGTGTGTTGGGGGAAAGCAGGTTCATTATTTTTAGCAATTTGCTTTATATTCCCAACTGGTTTGA
Organism: Cheirogaleus medius; assembly: GCA_008086735.1. Lineage (NCBI taxonomy): Eukaryota > Metazoa > Chordata > Mammalia > Primates > Cheirogaleidae > Cheirogaleus > Cheirogaleus medius. The sequence continues at coordinate 62,711,945 of VBSM01001124.1, forward strand.
AGATGGCTTTTTTTATTGTTCTTCCTCCTGTTTTTTTGGTGGGGTCTCACTATGTTGCCCAGTCTTGTCTCAAACTCCTGGGCTCAAGTAATCCCCCCACCGCAGCCTCTCGAGCAGCTGGGACTACAGGTGTGTACCATGGAGGGCTTTCTTTAGTCAGTGACTCCCTCGCATGGCTACATCCTCCTGGTTGTGCTTTTAGGGGCGGACCACAGTGCAAAAGAACTGTGCTGATCCTGTGTGGCACGAGCAGGTGGTCTTCAAGGAAATGTTCCCTCCGTTGTGTCGGAGGGTGAAAATCCAGGTGTGGGATGAAGGCAGCATGAACGACATAGTGCTGGCGACCCATTTCATTGACCTGAAGAAAATCTCCAATGAACAGGATGGAGATAAAGGTAAAATCTCACCTGAATAACTTGGAAATAAGTCTCAAAATGATCACTTCAGGGCTCTCATCTTTAAAAGGAGAGGGTTAGAGCAGGCAATGTATTAGGCACCTTCCATGCTTTGGTGGGGTCTGAGGTTTGAGTTGGTTCTGGGCAAAGTACAGAGCCAGGCTATGGGAGCCATGAGGCTTGGTCCTGGTTCCAGATCTTCCACAGACATCGCTCAGTCTCACCTTAATTGAAAAATGTGTTTAGATTAGATCAGAGTTTGGAAAACGAAGGTCCATGGGCCAAATCTGGACTGCTACATATTTTTATATGGCCTACAAGCTAAAAATGTTTAAATAGAACAACAACAAAAAAAACTGTGTTCTCAACCCACTGATGGGAGAATGAGAACATGGGAACAGCAGGAGGTGCAGATGACTCTGCACTCAGTAAACCAGGAAGGGAGTGCGCAGCCCCAGCGCACCCGCCAAGCCAGCCAGGTGAGGCCAGGTAAAGAGCCTCCACTAGGTGGCTCTTTATTTGCAAAACTTAAATTAGTAGGCAATAATTCTTTAGCTATAGCCCAAGAAACCCTCCTTCCTTTAAATCCTCAGGCAATCTTTCTCTGCATCATAAATTTGTGCATATTATGCACATTGACATATTTTGTGTACATACATATACACACTTGTGTATATATGTAAAACAACACATACATATACATATATGCAAAACCACACAGATATGCGTGTATAATTATTAATATTAATATACATGTATAATATATCATAAATGTATCACATATCATATATATGAAATATATATTAGTGTAATATATATTAGTATAATTATATTAGTGTAATTATATATTAGTGTAATATATATATTAGTATAATTATTTTTTTCCTTAATTAGGCTAAAGGTGTGTCAAGAACAGAGAACAAGATTTATACATTTTTTAATGTCCCTTACAGAGTGACACCATAGAGAGACCTCAGTTAGTAAATACCGATTATTTAATTCTTCATACTATGAGAGTGTTTGCTACAGGATTGCTTTATGGAGAAAGCACACTCAGCCCGTCTATACAATTTCTCAATTAGATGTAACCATATTTTATTCACAACTTTTCAGAAACATCTTGATGGCGTTCAAGAAGATATGTATCAGTGGTTTTAAAAGTAGATGTTAGGGACCATAAACTCTTTCTGTCCCTTTTATCACACTATTCTTCCTTCTCTGAGTCTACTCAAAGGAGGGATAGAACCCAGTCTATGGAAGTGGGGGTGAGCATAGGGAACATGTAGGCATGAAACTATTGATAACAGTAAAATACATGGAAACATCTAATTGTCACCGGTGGGGGAATCATTAAGCAAATTATGAGAAATATACTTATTCATAATAATAGCTGATGTTCTTGAATACTTCCTAAGGGCCTGTATGAAGCACTTAGTAGATACTATCTCTTTTGATCCTGACAGGTGAGATAGGTACTATTAGCATCTCTGTTTTAGAGATGAGGAAACTGAGGCACAGGGAAGTTAAAAAACTTGACCAAGATCATATAGCTTGAAAGTGCCAGAGCTGAGATTTGAACCCATATAGTCAATCTTCAGAACCACCGTGCTCTACTGTCTGTCATTAGGTTGCCAAAGAGTTGTTCCCATAGACACTGTGTATTTTCTTAGACACTATGTATTAAGAAGGGAGAATTCTTATGCCAGCAGTAAGTTAAAGTCACCAGGTCTTTTCCTTCTATGTTTAGAACATACTTTGGAACAGTCACTTCTCTCAATCTCCACAACCTTTACTCTAGTTCCAACCATTGGTCCTTAATTTTGATGATGAAGTGGCCTTCAAACCAGTTTGCCCTCATCTGTTCTTATAACCCTTCATGTAGCAGCCAGAGTGATCTTAGGAGATGTGGTTATGTCACATCTTTGCTTAAATCCCTTTCAAATACTTCCATAGTTTTTAGGGTAAAGACTAAAATCCTTATCAAGACCCCAAAGCCCACCCACTTCTCCAAACTCATCTCACACAGATCATCTCTAGCTCCAAGCTCCTTTGCAACTGGCAAATGCTGTGCCGTCTGTCCAGAACACACACTCTCTCTCTCTCTCTGCCTGTCTAAATCTTCTCCATGCTACATCAGCCTGTTATTTGTTCTTGCAGCACAAAGTGTATCTCCTTCCTAGTGTTTATAATATAAATATTTGTTTAATGTTTAATGTATCTATTTTGTTCTCTATGTTGGGCTCTATGTTTTGTTCTCTATGCTGGGCTCTATGTTCAGTGTCTAGTGGTGCCTGGCACATGTTAGGAGTCAACAAACATTTGATGAATGAATAAACAGAATAGAATGCAGGTTGGCATTTATGGTATTATTACAACTATGAACAAGTATAAACAAAGACAAGAAGGAAATACAGCAAAATAACAATCGTGGTTGTCTTTTGGTGATGGTATACTCTATACATTTTTGTCTTTTTTGTATATTCTACATTTTTAAATGAATATGTGCAACATCCATAAAGCAAAAACATAATAAGCTTGAACACATAATGAGATAACTAAAACTTGGGGTCTTTCTAGGCTTCCTGCCTACCTTCGGGCCTGCCTGGATTAATCTGTATGGCTCACCCAGGAACCACAGTCTGATGGATGACTACCAGGAACTGAACGAAGGCTTTGGGGAAGGTGTGTCATTCAGGGGAAGAATCTTGGTAGAAATTGCTGTGGAAATCCTCTCGGGAGGGGCACAAGAGTCTAAATTTTCCAAGGCCCTGAAGGAGCTCAAGTTGCCTTCCAAGGAAAAAGACTCCAAATCTTCCAAAGGCTCAAGTAAAGACAAGACTGACAAAACTGACGATGGAAAATCCCAGCAGGCTTCAGACAAAACTAACTCAACCGAGGTTGAGGTGGAACCGTTCGACGTGCCTCCAGAGGTAGGTCTGAGCACTGCTGTACCGTACCTACCTGTGAGGTGAACCAGAGCAGAGAGGGCATCTGCCACAGGCTCCCGAAGGCGTTTGCTGGCACATGTCTTATTCCCTCTGCAAAATTTGAGTTGGCCCAGCCCTGCATTCTGGGGCGAATCCTCTGCCTCCTCTTGCGCACATCACAGCCATCCGCTCATGATAAATTCCTTCAGAGTCCCCCAAACACGGATTCCCATGGAAACCCAAGGAATGATAAACAAATGTGCTTTGGAGGAGTTGGTGGGAGCGGGCAGTGGGAGATTGACTAAACTAAATCTGTGGCCTAACTCTGTTTAGCTGCGTTAGCTTCAAGTATGCATTAGATGTGATATAACGTAGGATGAGGGATGAAGAGGAGGAAGAGTAGGCGACAAGCTGGGATATAAGAAATTGAGAAACCTATTCCCCACTGCCCCAAACCTGGGGAGAAATCACAATTCCAGGGAATGCTTATAACTCACCATTGAGCATGTTCACATTTTCCAGCTCTTCAGAAAGAGATCTGAAGAGGAATACAAACTGTGAATATCCTCTCAACTGTTTAGTTTAGCAACAGTAATTTGTAGGTAAGCAAATGAAAGAGCTTCATGTTTTGTCAGTAGTGGAGGTGAGTAGATTCCAGCTCTCAGCTTTGCTAATTCTGCCTCCAGAAGTGTTTGTCAGGTCAACCAGACAATGATTTCCTGTAGGAGATGGCTGATCTCCCAGGACAGACTACTAACTTAGGGTTAGGGTTAGGATAGTGGATGCAAGGATAGTAGCACACAAGTCACCTTAGTCTTGGAAGAGCCATTTATTTGTATTGCTGGGATCTAATAAATCTTAAGACACAGTACAGGGGAGAGGTCGGAGCATGGGGTTGGAAACCTTGGGATTGGTTCTACTCACGGCTCTGATACTAACACCTCTCTGTGTTTTACCTTACTCCTCAACAAAATGAGGTAGTAATAGTCTCTCTATCATAGGCATCTTCTGGGGATTAAAGGAGGAAATGGTTGTAAAATGGTTAGCAAAATCTTGGCACGTTCAGAGTAAGCAGGCAATGCATTTCTTGTTGTTAACAATGTGACTCTGCTTTGCTCCCATCACCAGGGCGCAGCTATTCAGAGCTTTCCACCCTGTGGTTTGTGACTTGGGGAATTTTGTGGACCTCCCCTGCTCTCCCCTCTGAACTCACATACTGTATTGGGAAATATTCTCTGGAAATGTGTGCTGCCACTTTGTTGTGATTAGAATTGGAGAATGGATATTGTCTTCACAGGATTGTGTTCGGGGGTATTTCTTCAGAATATAGGCCAACTTTGGAAACTTGACTTTGGACTTCACCACAAATTATGGGCAGCTTAGTAAGCTGCCATCTCCTGCATCCGTCCCTGTGCTAAGCTTTCCTGCTGTGGGTTGAGACTGGCTATTGTTTTCTAAACAGAGATCACCAAGAATTTATACAAAGAGGCAAGAAGGAGATTTTCTTAACCCAAGTCACTATGTTTAAGATTCTCTGATGAGGTTCCCCGAAGAAGTAAATTCTAGCAGAAAGCAAGGAAGGTTGGGGACTTATGTGGGGTGGAAAGTACCTTTGTCTATAGCCAGGGGGTTGTATTGGTTACTGTGTAGAAGGTGACAGAAGAGAGGAAAAATCCAGACATCAGTTCAAACCCTATCTCCCTCCGTCTTACTTCTTCATCTCGGCTTCTTGTTTGTGGCCAGTGTCTCATTGGGTTTACTAGTTATCCATTGCTACATAATAATTTACCTCAAAACTTAGCCACTTAAAGCAACAAACATTTATTTTCTTTGTGGGTGAGGAATTTGGGAATAGCTTAGCTCAGTGGTTTGGCCTCAGGATCCTTCATGAAGTTTCAGTCAAGATGTCGGCAGGGCTGTAGTCACCTGAAGGTTTGACTAGGGTTGGGACATCCACTTCCAAGATGGCTCCCTCACGTGGCAGGAGGCCTTCGTTCCCTGTTGGCTCTTGGCAGGAGGCCTCAGTTCCTCACCATGTGGATCCTTCCACAGGCTGCTTGAGTGTCCTTATGACATGGCAGCTGGTCTTCCCCAGAGCAAGTGATCCAAGAGGGAGCAAGGCTGATACTGTCTTTCATGACCTGGCCACAGAAGTCATGTACCGACATTTCTGCTATGTTCTACTTGTTAAATCATTAGTCCAGCCCATACACAAAGGGAAGGGAATTAGGTTTCACTTTTTGAGAGGAGGATTAGCCAAGAATTTTTGGACATATTTTAAAGCCATCACACTGGGCTTCTATCTTCCCCACACCGAGCAGCTGAGAGCTTGTTCTCACCAACATGGTGATGCCCTTCCTTGCAGCTTCTTCTTCTTTTTCAGCCACTCCTGGCTTAAACCTCTGATCTTCCCAGCTGCAGCTTTGCCCTCACTGCACATCTGGACAATCAAGGGATCCCATGATGGTGGCTTTTCCAACTCACCCTCATTGCCACCATCAAAGCTTGTCTTTCCTATGCCAAACTTTCTCAGAGCACAGCCAGTCTAAAAAAATGGGTTAATTTTTAAATTTGAGTAGCTTCTTGTTTAAACATCATCTTCAACATTGGTAAGAATAAAAATAGAGCCTAAGTCTATGGAATTTATGATATAGAAGGAGAGGTAAGGCATGAAAAATAAATGTAATGGGAAGAAGAAAGTGATAATTGCCTTAGGGGGGCACAGATAAAGCAATATTATTTCCTGGAGTGAGTGAAATATAATGATTAAAATGTTGAGCCCCCAAGTAAGACAGTTGGATTTAAATACTGGCAATGTGGTACAGTGGTTACTGCCTGGCCTCTGGGGAAACATCCCTTCTGCTTGAATCTTTGGGCAAGGGACTTACCCGCCTTATGCTTATTTCCAATAATACTCCCCTTCATCATAGCCTCTGAGTGAGGATTTAATGAATTAATATATGCAAAATGCTCAGAGTATAGCCTGGCACATAGTAAATGCTCAATAATTAGATATTAGCCATGTTTAGTAACCTTGAATGGATATCTTAATCTCTCACTGGACTGCAGTGTCATCATCTGTAAGTGGGTGTAATAAAAATGCCCCCTTCCTAGTGTAGCTGTGAGAATTATGTGGGACAATGTAGGTAAAATCCTTAACCACATCCGGCACATAATAAGAGGTCAGTAGACATTAGCTATCATCATTTTCCCAGCTCGAGGAATCACGGTGTGCTTCCAGAAGGGAGAAGCACTGGAGCTGGACCTTGAAGGATGAGTGGGAGTAAGACATCCGTTTTGACCTGTCAAAGCACGCATCATGACTACCGTCGATGGGGGTTATATTTGTAGGCTTTTTACTAGGAGCCCCACACGAGTGATAATTCTGCTGCCTCTCCTCCCTGTAGATCCTATTTATGAGGGTCTATTTCACAGATAAGGAGAGTGACACCCAGAGAGTGGACATGACTTGCCCAAAGACAACCAGCTCAGAAATGGCAAGGTTGAGAGTTGAAGAAGGGTTTTTTCTGGCTGTGGGACCTGAGGTCCCTCTTGTGGGCTACATAGCTTACTTTCCCTCCAGGTCTCTCAGTAGCTTTTAACCTCCTCCTAGAGAGTAAATTCAGCTTCAACAAGGTGAGATAAGAGGCTAATTTATAGCCGGTGGGTAGAGTAAGAGGGTATGTGCTCTGTTACTAAGATCCAGCACTGAGCCACAACCTGTGTGACATTTTCTGGTCAATAGAAATATTTCCTGGGGCTGCCAGCACCCAGGAGGCTCCTGTGTGAAGGCAGGAGTCACCTGTTGCCTAATGATGTAGGAACCCTTTGGGTCTCTGAGGGACATGGGTTAGGGCTCTTGACACAGTGGGGCTCTTGATCCCCGGGGCCAACTGCTTTATTTCCTTAGATTAACCTCACTGCCTTCTCTGCAGAGATTAATTAGTAAATCCAATCACAAAACCAGGAAGCACACACTGTATGGCTCCAGCTCACTCAGCCTCTTCACCAGAAATGTGATGCTGTGTCACTGTGTCCAGAAACGTCTGCTCCCTGAAACATCAACCTCTTCCACATCAATAAGCGTCATTTGCAAATAATTGTGCATTCCCTTGTGATGGCTTCTTTCTTATGATCTGTTATATATAGTCCAGTTTCCAGACTGTAGGCACCTTGGGAAGACAGCCTTGCTGGAAACCAGGCCTTGAGTCTTGGATGACTTTAGCTTGCTGTGTGACTTTGGGAAGCCCCTTAGTCTCTCTGAGCTTTACTTTATTCAGGTAAAAGGTAGAAGGTGGAGTAGATGAACCTAAGACCTTTTTCCATATAGAGGCACCTGTGATTCTGGGACTTATGCATCCCTCTCAGTGGCAACCACAGTGCACGTAGCTCACCCTGGATGCCTGTGGGTTGCCAGTGCTTAGGCATGTGCCTAACCCTCTGCCCCTTTCATCCAGGCTTGCTTATTTGGGGTTTGACTTTGGGTTAGCACCAAGACATTGGGTTAACACGTGTTCTAGTTCAAAGAGCACAGGGGCCAGGCATGGTGGCTCATGCTCTAATCCAAGCACTTTGGGATGTTGAGGTGGGAGGATTGCTTGAGGCCAGGAGTTCAAGACCAGCCTAGGCAACATAGCAAGACCCCATCTTAAAAAATAAAAATTAACCAGGTGTGGTGTCACATGCCTGTAGTCCCAACTACTCAGGAGGCTGAGGCAGGAGGATCACTTGAGCTGAGGAGTTCAAGGTTACAGTGAGCTAAGATTGCACCACTACACTCCTGCCTGGGTGACAGAGTGAGATTCTGTCTCTAAAAATAAATAGATAAATAACAAAAAACAAAACACAAAGAACAGTGGGTCTGTGGTCAGAATACCTGGGAAAGTTACTTGACAATGTCAAGCCTTAGTTTCCTTAGTTCCTTTATCTGTAAATTGGATATGATCCAAATTTTGACCTCTCAAAGTTGTTAGGAGGAACAAACAACATGATGTATGTGACCAAGCTGTGCAAGACATAAAGTTGTGCTCAAGTATAAGGATTTAATCCTCTAATTCTCAGTATTTCATCTTTGATTTTCTGTTTTCTAAAAGCCTGATCACCAGAAGTTCATCCCAAGGCTGTGTTTGACCAGCAGGGTCTTAGAAAGATATACATGCCAAGCTTATTTGTTAAAATAAAAGGAGATTTTGTTTTAAGGTAGAAGCTCAGGAGGTTGAGACTGCATCATTCTATATAAATAGCTGAACTTGGATTTGCAATTGGTGGGTCCTGATTCCTGCCTGTCTGATTATCTGGGAAACGCTGGGCCATTTCAGACAGAAACAGAAACTTAGATGCCTATAAGTTATGCTGCATCAAATCAGCATAATTAAAATCAGCTTCTTGGTGAGAAAAATCCAGTTCTATCTAGTAATTTTTTTTTCCTTCTGTAGATTGCACCAGAAAAACAGGAGGAATTTTTACTCTTTGGAGCATTTTTTGAAGCTACCATGATTGACCGGAAGATTGGAGATAAACCCATCAGCTTTGAAGTTTCTATTGGTAAGTGCAGACAGCACAGAGCATGGTGCTTAGCATGGACTTAAAGACCTATTTCTTGAATAAATGAATTAGTGCCTTACATGAAGGTGATAACACTCTGGCAATGGTTTGCACCTCAGAAAGAAATGAACAATTCCTTGTCTAACCTTGTGTCAATATATAAGGGATAGATTTATTTTCACACTTAAAAAAAAGTGAGAGCATGGTTATGGATTCAGACAGATCCAGAGTGCTGATTGTGGTTCCATTACCCTGGGCTCACTTAATTTATCTGGGTCTCATTTTCTTCCTCTGTAAAATGAGAATAATAATAATGCCTCATGGAGTTGTTGCAAAAGTTTAAGGAGTTAATGCATACAAAGTGCCATGTATATAACAGATGTTATTATTACAACTCCCAACAATCTTTCTGGGCTGTTGTGCAGCTGAGGAAACCATTCCAAGAAAGAGCATTCCATCAGAGAAGGTCTTCTTGCACATTCAAGCAGCTCTTTCAACACAGAAGAAGGAAATGGGAATGGAATCCAGCCCTTTGGAGCCATCCAACTAGAGGCCTGACACAGAATCTCAGGGCTACATGACCTGGTGAAGATATATTTAGGGAACATGTATCTTTATAGGGAAGGCAGAAGGACTTGGAAGGGTCAGCTCTAAGAAGAAAGGTTTGGGGTGGGGACAGAGAGAGACCTGGTGGCTGGCTTCAAGCATCTAAGGGCTATAGAGGAGGAAGGGGATCCAGGGTGGGATCAAGAATACAAGGGCAGATGTGAAAAATGGGCGATTTGGGGTCTTCCCAAGGAAGAACTTGCCAATAGGTGGCAAAGTCTCTTGGTGGACTGGGTTCTGCAGGAAGGCAGTGAGCTCAGCATATGGGGACCCCCACCTCTGAACTCCTGCTCTCCAACAGCCTGTTCTCCCCCGTCCCCCAACCTCCATCCTTATTGTTGCTTTTACCCTCTCTTCCATTTACTCATGAAACTATCCAATCTTTTCTTCTGTTTTACTTCCCTCTCTGTCCATCTCAGACCACATGGTTCATCTCTTTATACACTCCCAGTTGCCTCACTTCTCTTCCCTGTTGTGCTTTTACAAACACCACCTAACTATCCTCCTTCTCTGCTCTCTTGCTCTGGCTTTGTGATTGATTTGTCACAATTCCATGGTTTCAGCCATAATGGATGTCCAGAGAGGTTGAATAATCATCAAGCTTACACAGCTGGAGAATGTGAGCAGGCAAGACCTGCTAACCATAAATCTCCTCCTCCTTCTGGGATTCCATTATGCCTCCCTGAGTCTTGTTATTACTCCTACAGTAGGAGTAATGGAGAAGGGAAGGAGAGAATAACTTGGAACAAGACTGGGGAGAAAGACTCTTATGGACACGTAAACATGTCGAGGTCATTGATTTACCAAATGTGAATCAAGACCCCATGTTTGTGCCATGACCAGTGGAGACACAAAAATTAGCAAGATACTGTTTCCATCCTCAAGATATTTATAGCCATCTAAGTAGACTATTTGAAAACGAGGTGGTAGAGGAGTGATAGAAATATGCATGTGGTGTTAGGGACCTGTCTAGGCCAGGTTCCCAGAAACAAAGCCTGAGGGATTCTTGTACAAGTGAGGTGTTGGTAGTGTGCTCTCAGGACAAGGGGATGAAAGGAGCATAGGAGGTTTCCCAGAGCAGGGGGACTAGCCACAGCCTGACCCTGTGGGGAGCTCTGGAGCATGAGTGGCACCCCTATATGAGCAGTGAGTGACTTCAGGCACAGGTAGGGGCCTTGTGATCTTCCAGGGAGAGACGGTCTCCATCACAGAAGATAGCTCTCCAGGCAAGGTGGCTCTTGTGAGCTGTTTGCAGCTATCTCAGTAGATGGGGTTGGGAGTCCCTTCCTGGTAAAGGGGACCTGAGAGGGGCACCAACAGCATCTACTGCAGGAATACAGAGTAGTGGCAGCCAGCCTGCCTGGAGAGGAGAGGAGGTGTTGGGGAAAGAGTCCAGTGGGGAAGAAAGAGTTAAGAAGGCTCCCCAAGTTAAAGGGTCTTCATGGTCACAGGCTTTTGATCCTGGACCTTTCTTGCTTTAAACAAAGTCGACCAGCTCTATAACATGGCTGGCTCTGGGGCTCCTCCCAACAGAGGCAAATCTTCATCTTAATCTTTTTAAGTATTTGAAAATCAGGTTATAAAATGTAAAGGTCAATGACATTGATATGCCTGCAGGGGTATCTATTTTTATACAATGATATTTGTGGCACAAAAGCTACCCTATTTGCCCTCACATGTTTTCTTCCTCCTCCTCCTCCTCCTCCTCTTCTTCTTCTTCTCTCTCTTTCTCTCTCTCTCTCTCTCTCTCTCTCTCTCTCCCACACACACACACCTTTCCTCCCCTGCAACATGATATTGTTTTGGGGAACATAGACAAGAAGTCTTCTCTTAGAGGAGAAGCAAGCTTGGAAAGATGTTCATGGTATTTTATTGAGTGAAAAAGGCAGATTACAAAATGACAAGTCTACAATGATTCTTTACCAACATCTCTACAAAGTTTTGGAAGTATGTACACTAAAATGTTAAAAAAAAAAAAGGGTTATAGCTGAGTTTTATGATTTCTAGTGACTCTTTTCTTTTTTACTTGACTGTGTTTTCTAATTTGTAATTTGTGTAGTTTTTACTGAAGAGAAAATAAGGTGGGTAGAGATGATAGCTCATTGTCATTTTCCATCTTATTTCTTTGGTCTAACTGTTGTTCTTTCTACCTTCAGAGTGAGATCTTACTTCCTTGTCTTGGGAGAACGTGAGCTTGGATTCTTTATGCCAAGTGGACTGATTCTACTTGCTAATACCTGGCCCCTCTCCCCTTGCCACTCACTGCCTCTGCAGGTAATTTTGGAAACCTGATTGATGGAGGGTCCCGTCATGGGAGTAGGAAGAAGTCAGTTGAGTCAGCTGAGGAAGACCTTCCACTGCTGCATGAAGGACAAGAAGAGGCAGCCCGTGATGTTGCCCTCCCTGTGGCCTCCACCACTCACCCAGAGAAGCCACTGGTGACAGAAGGGAACAGGTAAAAGACCCAGCAGAGGAGAACAGCCAAGGATTCTGATGGTGGGATGTGGCCCAATTTCTGGGATTGTCTTATTCAGTTCTTCCCTAAAATCAGAAACACAATTTTTATTTTAAGAGAGCAAGGTGCAAACAAGGACGACAGCATTAGTAGTACTCAACTAGATCTTTAGTAACATGACACTTCCCAAATGACAAACTCAGGTAATTCATTTAAGGGCGATGATGATGATGATGATGATTCTATAACTTTGAAGCATAACAAGGTAGGAAGGTCAGAATTTAAAATTTCAATCCCAAACCTATTAACAGTTATAATATTCATCTGAGTTCTGTGCTATTATGTAAACTCAGTTTGGTGGGATACTGAATACATCATTTCTTGTCTTATTCTTGCCACAGTCATTTGCAAACTGAAGAACTCAAAAAACAATTGTCAGACACCACAAAGGATCATTTCAGAAAGCAGCTGGGGCTCCCTCATGCACCCTCTCTGAGCTCCTTTAATCCATGTAAATGTTCAACCTGTGAAGAGAAATAAAATTGCAGAATATTGTTTTTAAAAGTGGTGTCAAACACTCATCAAGTGATTTATGAGAAGGGAAAGCCACATGTAGTGAGAGTCTTCTATTGCTGAATCTTGTGGTATGACTAAAATATCCATGATCTTGTTGGATTTTCATAATAGCACATTTCTGTCCCCATTTTGCATGTGAGGAGAATGGAGTCCAGAGACATAACATGGACCCCACAAGGCCACATCACTATGCTCCTCAATCTCTCTGTGCTTCTTGGTCTAGATAACCTCTGACCTGTAACCACTGTTAGGATAATGGACTCACAAATCTATTTCCCCAGAAAACTTTTTCCTGGGCAGCAGATCTGAACACCTCCACTCGGGTGTCCCACAAGTCCCTCATCAGGTTCACTGTCTTCACAGACAACTTTTCTCCTTTTCCTATCTTTCTTGTACCATATACTTATCCCACCATTCTCTGAGTCCTCCAAGCCACAAACCGGAAAGTTGCCAACTGTTCTTTTAATTATTTTGAGACAGGGTCTTGCTCTGTCACCTGGGCTACAGTGCAGTGGCATGACCATAGCTCACTGCAACCTTGAACTCCTGGGAGAAGTGATCCTCCTGCCTCAGCCTCCCAAGTACTGGAGACTATAGGCATGCACCACCATGCCTGGCTACATTTTTAAATGTTTTTGCAGAGATGGGGTCTCACTATGTTGCCCAGGCTAGTCTTGAACTTCTGGCCTCAAGTGATCCTCCCACCTCGGCCTCTCAAAGTGCTGGAATTACAGGCATGAGCCACCATGCCCGGCTTGTATTTGCATACAATTTATATATGGGGCTGGAGCTCAGGAATGAGATTGGAGCAGAGGACATCCAATGGCAGGTCATCATGCGATATTCAGATTCCAGGCCTACCCTTGCTCAAAGTCACAAGGCTAGTCCTGTGTCAGGATAGCCATTCAGACTGGCAGTCTTCTCTTTCCACTGGCCGCATGGCACCCTCCCATCTGCTGTCCTCTGCCTGAACTGCAGTTTGCCTAAGAGGCCACAACATCTGGACCCTGGTCTATACAGACCCAGTATGACTAGAAGGACCCCAAGAACCAAAGAGACAAAGGCCTCAAACATCATTAGCACAAAATGACCCAAACCAATGAAACCCTGGGATAAAGTACAATATTGGGTAGGAATATATTTAGTTGTCAGATTCTCAGAGCACTAATTTAAAAAGAGATAAAATAAAGAGAGCAGTTTGGCTTCTAAATTTTTGTTATTATTGTTCTTCTGCTGTAATAACAACCTCATTTTCTGCCAAGAACTTATTTGGCTCCTTTTTCAAGTAAACACCTGCTGGTTTATTTTCTGCAGAATAGACCATGGGGCACCTTTGCTAATTTACTCTCTTGTTCCAAAGAAATTTGGGTGGGAGAGCTAAAAAACAAACAAACAACAACAACAAAAAAACACCCATTCTTTCAGGCTGAAGCTCTATTTAGCTTTTTGGAATGAAAACAAAGCTTGCCCTTCTCTCTCTCTCCCTGCCATCCCTTTCCCTCTTCCTCTCTTCCTCCCTTCCTCCGGCCTCCTATAGGCTTGTTGCTCCAAACACTGTCCACATTATCGGGGCCACCTGTCCCATCACACCCATTCTAAGAACTTCGCTTTGTCTCCTTCCACAGTGCTCATCGCACAGCCCCGGGTGTTTGTGAGAAAATTATAAAGTGTTGGAGAAAACCTAGTCAGGAAAATATGTCATTAGGGAACTTCTCAACTGTTTGTCACATTTCTCCCACCTTACTTGCCTCCATGCCCATCCCCTTCCTCCTTGGGAATCAAAATTTACAAATTAGCTCCTTCTTTTCTGTCTTCCTTCTCCCCCTATTAACTGTCTCCTTCTCATCAGCATGTAAGCATTTCCCGCTGCCATCCTCAAACATTCCCTTTGGCTCCACGACTTCCCCATTTACTGACTTTGCTACTCCTCTTGTCCCTTCTTAGCCAAGTGAGTCCTCTGTATTATTAGCACTAATGCCTAGCAACAATAAATATTGAATGCATGGATAGAAAGATGGATGGCTGAATGGATGGAAGGATGGATGGATGAAACAATGGTGGATAGATAGAAGGATAGATGGAAGGAAGGATGCATGGATGGATGGATGGAAGGAAGGATGGTTGGGTGGCAGGATGGATGAATGCATGAGTGGATGGAAAAGTGACTGGAAGAAAGAATGAATGAATCGTAAGCCATGGAATGCTGGAGTTTAGTTTGGGACATATGCCTTTACCCTCATTAATAATATTATTATTCTCTTACATTTATCTAGCAATTTCAATTTACAGATGCATTCACATTATCTCACTTGACTTTTACATGTGCCTGGCATATAGATACTTTAAAAAAAGTCAATTTTCCTCCTTTCCTTCCTCTCCCATTTAAAACTATCCTTGAAGAAGACTTTCCTGATACATCATGCCCTCTGATAATCATGTCTAGGCTTTTGCCCTGGGTCTGATGGTAGCTGTGAATACCTCTCCATTGTAGCCACATATTATTGTTCATTTCTCACAAGTCCCTGATTACAGACTAAAGATGGTGTTAATAGTTTGATACTTTTTCACTAATCCTCGCCCATCCCGCCTAGAACATACAAAACATGAATATATGGGTGGGATTACCTGAGAAACACTGATTGCCAACTAATTTCCAGCCTGATGTGTTTTCACAGGAATTACAACTATTTACCATTCGATGCTAAGAAGCCTTGCGTCTATTTCGCCAGTTCTTGGGGAGACCAGACCTTCAGGCTGCACTGGTCCAACATGCTGGAGAAAATGGCAGACCTCCTGGTAGGTGACTTTGACAGGTGATGGATTTGACGATTGGGAAACTGGGGGCAAAAGAGATTTTTTTATCCACCTGGTAGAGGAGCTTGCCCTCAGTTTATATACAAATAAATTGAGGCTGCTGCATTTGGGAGGCACATGAATCCTACCATGTGGATCCAGGGAATGAGGGTACATTTTGCAAAATCCTTGGACTCTAAATCAAGCTATCTGAATTCACACACCTACTCTGCTTCTTACTATTATAGGGCCTAGGTATAAGCTGATTTCCTAATCTTCAAAGGGCAGAAGATTGATGACTTTCCCACAAAATTGATAGATCCTGACTTCAATCGATATAAAATCCTAAGTCCCTAACAAGGGGGACAATTCTGTATAAGATCAAGCCCTGCCTGTTGACAGCTCCATCTCTCCCATGCTCTTCTTCCCTTACTTTATTCCAACCACTCTGGTCTCCTTCGAGTTTCTTGAAGAAACCAAGTTCTCTGAAGCCTCAAAGCCACTACCATGCTGTTCCCTCCACCTGGGCTGCTCTTCCCTCCATTCTGCTCCTGTGGTGCCCAGTCAACCTCCAGGGCTCAGTTTCAATCACTTCCTCAGAGAAGCTTTCTGAACCCTCCCTCCCCCTTATCCTCTCCCATAACACCCTGCTCTTTGCCTTTGGACTTCTTACCATAATTTCAATTTATTTGTGTGTTTATTTGTTCAATAACTATTTCCCACACTTTCTATGGCATTTAGCATAACACCTGGAAGCTGATAGGGATTAAATAATTATGTGGGGAATTGAATGTGTGAAAGTATTTAAAATAGTGCCAATACACAACAAATGCTAGGTCCTCCCACCTGACCCCCGGGGAGGAGAGAAAACTTGGGAACTCCATTTCTTTGGTATCTTGCACCACCGCTGTGTGAACCCTTCCCTCTTCCTCCCACACATCTCATGGCGAGTGTCCTTTACTCTCTGCCCCACACACCTCACCAGGCAACCCTTGTTTTATCCTTTCTGAAAGTGGTTGGGGAGGCCTGGTCTAGGGTCACACCATGTGGAAGCCATAGACTCTCTTTGTAAGGTTGGTCTTGCCTCTCCTTCAGACAGAACAGATAGTTTATCTCCAAGAGTCCTGACAAAACAAATAAGCACTTTTCCTAGAGGCCATAGTAGCTCTTATTTCTAATTCCTTTCTCAGTGCCATGCTTAGCATATCACAGCTAATCACCATGATAGATATGATTGAATGTTTACTAACCACCAAGCGCTGTTTGAAGATGTTTGCACCCCCTACAGTGTTGTAGTTGGATACTATTATTATCCCATTTTATAGATGAGGAAACTGAGCATAAAGGGGATAGTTTACTTGTAAGTGGTAGAGTCTGGATTTGAACCAAGGCAGTCTGACCCCAGAGCCCAAATTCTTAACCATTCCACAATGTTGCCTGCTTTTATAGTCAAAGTGCAAAGAGGAGAACATATGTCCCCAGGCACCAGACTTTGGCATGTGGTAGAGTGTCGTGGCCCGTTTGCAGGATGGGGGATGAACACAAAACACAAAGAAAGATATGGACACACATAAAGACAGTACAAGACTGCAGCCCCGAATGCACCAGTCCTTTTATTTTTATAACCTAAAAATCAAGGTTACTTCCTTATACGTGACCACCCAGGCATTGCAGCAATGG
>VBSM01001124.1:62729020-62750078 GCA_008086735.1 Cheirogaleus medius
CGGAACGTATGACTCTCACGCCACTCTGGGCTGGGCACGTACTCCTTCTCCTAAAATTAATTCTTAAGCTGCACAATTATATGGCAAGCCCTCAACAGTAGAGAATATGGTTTTTGTAAATTCTGTTAAAGCAGTAGCAGCATGTACAGGTCCCCTTGGGCACCATTTTCCTTCAAGCCACTAAATGGAATTTTAGAATTTAGACCCAAAAGGAAAAGTGAAATTATTAAGTACACATGTGTACAGCCATTGCCATATACATCCTGCACCATTCCCTGGCCAAAACTCATATATTAGAAGAATGGTTAGTCCTTTAATTTCAGAGTTTATTCAATATGATTATATTCCTATATAACAAATTGATTTGAACATTGCTTTTGAAGTTTTTGGTGATTGTACCTAAATAATCTACATTGTTAGATATTCCCCATGACATAAGCTTTCCCCAGAGGGTAGACTCTAAATAAATGGTACTCAGTTAGTGAATGGGTCTGTAACAGAAAAAACGAGTTTGAACAATATGGGAGAAGACTTGTCTGTAGACCAATTACAACTGAGAAAAGAAAGGTCCAAAGTTAGAATGCAATAGCATTTTTCAGTTAAAGCATAAGAAAATGAAGGAAATCTTCCTTCATTTCCAAGACAAATAATTAGCTAAATATTATTTCTGGGGTGTTTACAATCAGTATCTACACAAGTCTCATTCCAACCTCTCATCTCTCCATCCTTGTGGTCTGTTTTCAGGAAGAAAGTATAGAAGAAGTGAAAGAATTGATCAAGATTTCAGAGGAGGCACCAGAAGAGAAAATGAAAACAGTGCTCAGTGACTTCATCAGTCAAAGCAGGTACTGGGAGAGACAGCTGGCATAGGCGAGCATGAGCTTCTATCGGATCAGCTTTTAATTACCTAGTCGATTTCACATGCATTCAGATGGGCATTTTATAGTGTTATATCCATCTTCATTTTGTTCAGTAATTTAGCTGGTGCTTATGGGCTAACTACTGCTTTCTGACACTTATACAACTAAAACATAAACCAAAGGTGGGAAAAAGAAAAGAAAGACTTACTGCAGAAATTATTTGTGAAAAAAGAAAAATACTGGTAGTGTTAGTGCCTAGTGTCAACCTTAAATAATGAGATTTGTAAAACATGATTCAGTGTAGAGTTTATTCAAGCACAAAGCTTGAGGATGAGCACCCTGGACATACAGACACCAAAGGGATGGTGGTCAGTACCTCAAAGTGGGGAAGCTAAAGTTTCATTCATATAGGCAGAAACAGTTTTAGCAGGATGGCAATACTTTCTATACAAGGCCAGTGCATACATTACAGTGGTTTGATTAGTACAGCTTGCTACATTCTAAGGAGGATTGCTATTCCATGAGGAGGAGTAATGTTCTGAGGACCTCTTATAACTGGTGCTGCTTGGTCATTCCTAATCTTTTTCAGGAAAAAGTAGAAGTTGCAACTACATGTTACATGACTCAGGCCACATAGCCATGTTCCTCTCAAGGCTGAGAATAATTTAATGTTCTAACAGCTTTAAGTCTGAATTATGTAATCTCACACCAGCATGGCGCTTTGCATTTGGTAGATACTCAGTTACTATTTGACCGTTAGATGGATAAGTTGTATCAAATATTCTTATAAGGGCCAATGGGAAACTTTCCCTTCACACTCTGAAGGTTTGCTAAAATTCAACTGACAAAAGGCAGATTAATAGGAGAAAAGGAAAACAAAATTATTAATAATTTTCAACAGCTAAAGGCCTAAGAAATAAGCCTCATAACCAAGATCTCTCTCTGACCTTTCCCACACCTCCCTGTCTCTCTGATCTTCTTTTCTGAAGCACCAGGAGGAACTCTCTGGAATTTCCCATCTAACTAAGAAAGCTTAAATGCAATTGTCTTAAGACTCTCTCCCTAGAGATCTCATCAAATAACCAGGAAAGATCAGCCACTGAAAAAGAAAGGGATGGGGAATCATCACCATGCCCAGACAGATATTCCACCCATTTTATCTATCACAGAGTGATTATGCAATTACCCAGGGTGGTACAGTGACGGGGAAGAGGAAGGGAGAGGTGGGGAATGAAAATAATGTTTTTGAGGCACAGTATTTTTAGGGAGAATTATTATTGGGGAGCATGAATGCACCAGGAGGAAGGTGGGAGGCAGACATTATGGAATGGCGAGGGATGGAGCTGCACAGGAACAAAGTTGTCTTATGGTGCAGATTGAGTCAAGCTGATCTCTTGGAGCCGCCCTTGGAAGAATAGATGGAAAATCTGTATGGGCGTGGAAATGATGCCCATCTCTTTCTTCTTCAGTGGTCGATCTTTCCTGGTTATTTGATGAAATCTCTAGGGAGGGAGTCTTAAGACAATTGCACTTAAGCTTTCTTAGTTAGATAGGAAATTCCAGAGGGTCCCTCCTGGTGCTTCAGAAAAGAAGATCAGAGAGACAAGAAGATGTGGGAAAGCTCCAAGAGAGACCTTGGTTCCGAGGCTTATTTCTGAGGCCTTTAACTGTCGAACTCAGCATGCTGGAGCACCCTATTTTGGAGAATTGTTTTCTGCACTTTGACACCATTTAATAGAATTTTTCATATAACAGGTCCATAAGTACCAATTAATAACTCTATTCCAGGAGATAGATAATATAAGAAAAGATCAAAAATACCTATTACTGAGTAACAAATTTTTTCAAAACTCAGTGGCTTACCACAGTATTTATTATCTGCCAGTTTCTGTGAGTCAGGAATGAATGTGTGGCTCACCTGGGTCCTTTGGATGGGGGCCTCTCTCTGGCCACAATCAAGGCATTGACTGGGGCTGCAGTCCTATCAGGGCTCAACTGGGAAGGATTCACTTCCAAGACCACTCACACGGTTATTTGCAGAGTTAGATTCTTCATGGGCTGTCAGACTGAGGACTTCTTGTCCTTACTAGCTGTCGGTCAGAGGCCACCCTCGATTCCTTGCATGTGGGCTTCTCCAAGCTGCCCTCACTACGTGCCTGCTGCCTTCTTCAGAGCAAGCAAGCAAGAAGTGGCAGAGAGAACATGCCCACCAGATGGAAGTCACAGTCTTTCGTGACCTAATCTTAGAAGTGACATTCCATCATTCTTGACTATTCTGTTAGAGGAGAGTCACTAGGTCCAGGCCACATTCGATGGGAGGGGATTACACAGTGGCATGAATTACAGGAGGTGGGACTCACTGAGCATCAGCTGAGAGGCTGCTGACCGCATAAAGAAGCAATCGGGACCAACTCTTGAAGTTAGCCAGGTTGAGATTTGCACAAAAATGAGAATTTGTCATGATGGAATTCATGGAAAGAGAATGGAAATTAATTTGATAGAAGGCAAGAACCAGTGGACAGGAAACAGCTAAATTCAGGTGTTCTGCTTTATAAATTCTGTCTTTCCCAATCTCTCAACTATTCAACCATTTTCAATGTATGTATATACACACACACAAGAAAGCAAAAGAATAAATAGGGTAGTTTTTCCACCTTTATTTCTTTTCTGTTTTTCATTATAAAAGCTATATATATTAGTGCTACTCCTGTTGTGAGCAAAATACCACCTGCAATTCTCTTTAAGTGGCTTTAAAATGCTTCATAATGTCATATTTTTAGAAACTGTGATCAAATTAATAGCTCAGTAACTTTTCTGTATCAGGGGATTACTTGGGATGATAATTAATTATGCCCCTTTTTCTTCAAGTTTACAACCAAATGAAAAAATATTTATGAGGGCCAGGCAGAGATCAAAATGTTAGTTTTATATTTGGGAAACTTGGATTTAAGAATGTAGCTTGGATCTGAGGTCGGGGGGGCTTCCTGCTCCCCACGCCTGTTCGTAGCTGAGCAGCTGGACTTACAGAGCTTCCTCCAGCAGGGACAGGCCACAGGCCACATGGAGGTAAGGAGGCTGCCCACAGCCAGCAGGAAGACTGGGCCTAAAGATGGAGAATGAACAGAAACATGTGCTATGGTTGCTTAATCCACTGTTGATGGGGAAACTAATTATTTTTCCCTGTGGGGAAAAGAGAGCGATCAGAAGCGTCAGCCACTTCTACCTGGGCTGATCCATTCCAGAGAGTGGAAGGGAATTCCTTGTGCCTCTAGGAAAGGCAGGAATGGGGCAACCAGATTCCTTCCTCAAAGTATAAGCCTTCTTATTCTTTTTAAAAACTAAGAGAAAATGTAACTTTACTAATATGCTCAGAGAGAATATCTGGTGAGATTTCCAACTGCCAGCAGGTGGTTCCTGGTAGGGGATCTTTCTTTCCTCTCACTTGGGAGGTGTGGCATCTTAGATTTTCCTTTTCATTTCCTTTATAATTAATTTTTTTTGTCACAGAAGGAACTGCATGCTCATCATAAAAGAAAAGTAGAAATGTATCATGTAGAAGCATTTATCTCAACTGTCTCTCCAATCCTACTCTCTGGAGAGAAGACTTTTATTTGTCCTGCTGGATTTTTCTGTGGATTTGCAAACACACACCCTCTATATATACACACTCATAAAAATACCATATTTCTCATGATATCTCACATTTTGCTAAGCAGGTTGCTTTTTCACTCAATAATATATCACAGGCATCTCTCTATAGGAACATGTAATAGACATCTTCAATATTCAATCACGTGGATGTGTCATGTTTATTTAACTAGTGCCTAGTAATATATTTAACTGGTCCCTTATTTTGCTACTATAAACAATGCTACAATAGACATTATTGTGTAAGCTTATTCTTGCCAAATTGTTCAGTTATTTTTGAAGGATAAGAAATCTAGTATAATTTTTGAGTCAAATTATGTACATATTTAAATTTTGATAGGTGCTAATAGCCTCTAAAACATTGTAACAAATTACACACGGCAACAATAGTATAGAAGAGTAACTATCTCCCCACATCTTCACCAAACTTGAATATTACTCATTTCTTATGAGTGAAATGGTACTGATTTTAATTGGCATTTAAGTTATCACTAATAAGGACAATATCTTATTTCCTCAAGTTTTTCGGCTGTTTATATTTCTTCTTCTTGAATTGTATTCATAATCTTTACTGTTTTCCTATTGAACACATTTTTAACTTCATTTCCAAAAAAATGTTACTATTCAGTCCATTTTTCAAAATGTGGGGACATATCTCGGTATGAAATCTAAAATATTTGCTTTACATACAACTTTTTGGAAACTTTTGGTGTGTGTTAAATTTGTAAGATGAAGGAAAACTGCATTATTGTTTTCTTTGTTAAGAATTTTAGAGATTGGCCTCAAACCTGTAATCCCAGCACTCTGGGAGGCCACAGTGGAAGATTGCTTAAAGTCAGGAGTTCAAGACCAGCCTGAGTAAGAGCAAGACTCTGTCTCTACCAAAAGTAGAAAAAATAAATTAGCTGGACATGATGATGTGTGCCTTACAGTCCCAGCTACTTGGGAGGCTGAGGCAGGAGGATCACTTGAGCCCAGAAATTTGAGGTTGTAATGAGCTACGATGACACCACTGCACTCTGTCCAGGCTGACAAAGCAAGACTTTGTCTTAAAAAAAAAAAGAATTTTAATAGCAATCACAATGGATATGTACTGAAAAAAAAACTAACACAGAGAAACATGTATTTCCCAGAACTAATGTTGGATCTGGGCATCATTTCCAATTCTCATTTTATCTCTTAGAAAAGTTGGAACGTCATTGCTTAATCCTAAATTAAAAATCTTGTTTCTATGGCTTCCTCAGCTTTCCATTGTATTGTAGAAAGTGTATTTGCAAATCTCTGGAATTATATAAATGGATTTTCACTAAGTAGGTTTCAAAATTGTTATTCTTCTTTTATAGTGCCTTTATCTCTGAAGCAGAAAAGAAGCCCAAGATGTCGAACCAAACCACTTTAGATAAGAAACGACTTACACTCTGTTGGCAGGAATTGGTATGTGGAAATCTATTTATAGTTTGGACACAGTTAAAGCATGAGCTTTAAAAATAAACTTCATGCATGATGCATAGGTCATAGACCAGATGAGGTTAAGGTTTAAAGGTCATACATTTGTGTGATGTAGAGACAAGAGTGAGAAAGGCATATATGTTGAGTCGGAAAGGAACTAGCATTTATTGAAAGTTTACAAAGGTGAGCTAGAAGCCCACAGGTCCTACTTTCTATTCTGATTGAGTTTCCCAGGGCTCATTTTCTTGATCCTTATATTTTGCAAAGACCATAAACTCACTGGGCCATCTGCCCCACAAGCCAAGAAACCAAAAGAAATAACTATTCTCCCTGTCCTTAGGTTCTTCCCATTAAGTGTTGTGTTGAAAGTTGTAAGCACTTCTTGAGAACAGGGAAGTAGTTGATACCCCTCTGTGTCCTGGAGACCTGCACATGTTGGGTGCCTTGTAGATGCTCAGTCCTTGTTCAGCGAATTCTGACTGGAAATGCCAGACCAAGTCAGACCCTGAATTATCTCACCTGTAATTCCAGTTCCAGCAATGACACCAAGGGACATTTTGTGTGATGCCATGACAATTCTGCAAAGAAAATTACTCAACATTTGACTTCTCAGGGACCTTTTAAAGATATGAGTGGGACTCAGAGGGATTAACAGATTTTCTAAAGGTCACAGCTAGTTAGTTGTAGTCCAGAGGCTAAAACACAAGTCTCCTAATGCCTCATTCATCCTTCTTTCCAGAATATTTCCTTTCTGTCCTTCAGAATATTTAGGGGAGGCCAGATTCCCACCATCTGTAAGACCTTCCTCCTGTGCTGGTTCCTCCTGAGCACTGAAGTGCTGTCTCTGCAGTGTCCCTCCACGACATGTTCTCTGCAGAGTTCTCTGTCTTTGCATTTTCTGCCAGTCCCTAGCCTAAACAAGCCCACAATTTCAATATCTGTGTATTGAAAGGCCTCCTTCCTCGTCTGTAGACCTGTATCTCCGACCTCCTGGTGGACGTCTCTATGCTTGGCTCACATCACCTCAGACTCTACATATCTTACTGAATCCATCACCTTATCTAAACTTGTTCCACATTTTGTGTTGGCACTGCCAGCTATGCTTACTGCTCCTATCACACAGTGCAGACTTTTTATCACTCAACTTCAACAGTCAGGTTGACCCCAGGTCCTATCAATCTGCTCCTTAAAGACTCTGGAACTGACTCTACTTCTTCCTCCCTAGAACCACTCCCTAAACTGAGTTCCTTAGCATCTCTGGCCCAGACTGTTACAGCAGTCTTCCACCAATCCATCTTTCTCACCACAACCAGAATAGTCTTTCTAAAACACAAGCCTGATCAGATCACTATTGCTTAAAAAATTATTAGATTTTCTCAATAATTCCTAAGATAAAGTCCACATTCTTTTTTCATGATATGCAGGGCTGTTCAATGTCTGGCTCCAACCTAGAATCCCAATTTCCCCCCTCATCAGTCCCTTCCATATATCTATGCTCCAACAATTTTGATTAATCCTTGTTGATTACACACCTTTGTGTGTAATTGTTCCCTCTGTCTGATAAATTCTATTCACATTTTAAGACTCAACTCAAATGTCATATCCTCCATGAAACCAGCTTTGCTCTTGCCTAGTAGCACAATCTTTTACACATTTTAATTATTTTCCTGTATTACTTTCAGCTCACCAAAACGTCAAGGTCTCAGGGAAAGGAAGCATTATGTCCTCCCCCACTTTCAGGCCATGGCTCCCAGCACAGTGCCTGGTAGACAGCAGGTATTCGGTTCTTCCAATCAACGTCAACAGAAGGCTTCCGATGTGCCAGACACTGTGCTGGGAACACAAAGCTGGAAATACCTGGTGCTTGTCCTTGAGGAACTTGAGTGGTTCATTCATTCCATAGATACTTATTTAATACCTGCTATGTGCCAGGCACTCTGTTAAGCAATGAGAATACAAGGTGAGGGCAAGACAGAGGAGGTCCCTGTCCTAGTAAAGTTTACATTTTAGTGGTGGAGGTAGAAGACAGACAGGTAAGCAACTAGTACATAAAAATGATTACAGGTTCTGACTATGAAGGAAATTTCAAAAAGCCATGGTGATTGGGAAAACATGGGGGAGTATATAATAAAGGGATGGCATGTAAGTTGAGAAGACACCAACCATGTAGAGTCTGGGAAAAACATTTGAGCAAAAGAAAGCACTAAGCGTACCAGCCTTAGGATGGAGCAAACCTGGTGTGTTCTAGGTGTAGGACCTGTGAGGACCAGTGTGCCTGGGGCACCGTGAGTGAGGAAGGAATGTCATAAAACGAAGCAGACAGTAGGCAGGACCAACTCACACAGGACTTTAGAAGTCGCTGTAAAAAGTTTGTTTTTTTCCTAAGCATGTAAATGTGGGCTGAACAAATGAATCAAAATAAACACTTTCGGATGTTCCAACCACTCATACCGAGCTCCCTGGCAGTGTTCCTCAAATGACGTCTTCTTGGTCTGGAAGCATCCACCATACCTCTGGGAAGGGGTGGTGAGTGCAGTGATTGAGGACAAGGAACCTGGACTCAGATGGGGGTCAGCTCTGGCTCTGCCACTTAGTAGCTGCATTATTGTCTCCTCAGCTGTAAGATGGGAATAACAGCACCTACCTCGTACGATTGTTAGGAGGAGCAACGAAGGATTAATATGGTGGTTAGAACATGGCCTGGCACCGAGTAACAGCTCAATACATTTTAGCTGCTATTATTATAGCTGTTGTTAGGTATCAGCACACCTGGATTTAGGGCCTGGCTAACCAGTTATGTGAACTTGACAAGCCTCTGACCCTTCTGGGCCTCAGCTTCTCATTTGTCAAGTGAAGGTGAGATGACACTCACTGCCTCCACAGTCCTACGAAATTTCCATTAAGTGGCAGACTCAGGAACAATCCGCATGAGTGGCTCTGTGTGGAGCTTATAAGGACCTTCAAGTCTCTTCAGCAACAGGACAGTACTTGTCCAGATCTCCAGAAAGATCTATACTGACTCTTGTCTTGTTTTAGGAGGCAATGTCCAAGGAGGCCAAGGGGATCCTTCAGCAGCAGAAGAAAAAGTTATCACTTGATGAAATGATCCACGAAGCCCAAAACTTTGTGGAAAAAATCCGCTTTCTTGTTGATGAGGTAATCTACTCTAAAGGCAAACTTCATTTGGGAGATTAGACTGAATGTCTTCTTAGTGAGGTTTGGGAGTTGGGTAAGGGTGAAAGATGGATCATTGTTTTCTTCCTAGCCTTGCTGAGCTGAGCAGGCACTATTAGTTTAGGGGTGAGAGAAGAGATTTTTAAATTAAGACAAACATCTGCAGCTTTATTGATTTTTCACAAAGCCTGAGTGTTCAGCAAAATAAAAAGCATATTCCCTAATGGACTCAAGTGAAGTCAAGATAAGCACAGGAACTTTGATAGG
The DNA here is from genome assembly GCA_008086735.1 of Cheirogaleus medius. NCBI lineage: Eukaryota > Metazoa > Chordata > Mammalia > Primates > Cheirogaleidae > Cheirogaleus > Cheirogaleus medius. The sequence continues at coordinate 62,738,419 of VBSM01001124.1, forward strand.
TTTTCAACCTATATATAAGAGGATTTAAATTCATATCCAGTAAAGGTCAAAACAGATTCTCACTTAAAAATGAGTTGTCAACAGTGTCTTCTGGTGACTTCTAGAATGATCTGGAAAAAAAGGCCCTCATATTTGCTCTGTCAGATACTGAAGCCTGTAAATGTGTAGAAACCTCTTAAACAGAGATTTGTGTGGGAAGGTTTCAGGGAGAGGTACAAATGTACTGCTTCTGTTGTTCTTGAAAGTTGTAATTCTTGTCGCCAGTCATTCCCTAGAGGCATAATAAGCAGCGAGACAGGCAGTGATTAGATGTGGGAATTTTAATAAGCACGCAGAAGGTTCAAACCAGGCAACAGGGCTCAAGTCTGTGACTGAGCAACCCTTGTCCAGGAAAATCTCCATCCTTATGTCTCTGTTTCCGTGTCAAGAGAGAAAGGATGCCCCCTTTGGGTACCAATTATACCTGAGCATTAGAGATTGGAAAGACAGAGCATCTGCTTCCAGCTCAGGAATGTCACAACCAACTTTATAGTAATATACCTCCTTTTGTTTTGTTAGTTATATTGGTTCAGAAATGTGCATTTCAAACACTCACAACATAATGGGCTACTTGGCATGGAATTTTGCACTTCCTATGCTGATTAGCTCAACTTTAAAGTCCAATTTCCTGTGCCATTTAGTCTAGTTTCTCCTGAATAACCACCTAAAATGGGGCTAACATACTTGAAAATCATATGATAGGTATAAAGTTCCTTGCAGAATTACTTTCCCTTTCTTAAGAGCAAGTAGAAAGTCATTCATGGATTTTTGTTTTTGCTTTTTCATTGGAATATTCTGGAAATGTTACCTGGCTCTGAGGAGGTCTGGGGCTTGAAGATAGATCATTATTACAAGTTTGGTTAAAAAAAAATCCATGGGAAGTGTACAGATAGAGAAAAGCAGGCCACCAAAGACGCCAGCCGAATCATGGGTCCAACTTGCATGTCCTCATAGCACAAGGAGCTGTTTGGCATGTGAGTTTATACGTACTTTCAATTCATGGCCAAAGACTCTTTACTCAAGGAAGCTGCACTTAACTTGCTTGATTGCATAGATGTTTAAGTACCCGCATAGTTTCAGTCATAGAATTTGTTTTGCAGAAGAGGGACTGTTCCAAGGTAACAAAACTCTGGAAGTGCATTCGTTTGGTACTAACCTATCAAATCCCTTTCCCCTCTGTTCCCGTAGCCCCAGCACACCATTCCTGATGTCTTCATCTGGATGCTCAGCAACAACAAGAGGGTGGCATATGCCCGCATCCCCTCCAAAGACCTGCTCTACTCCCCCGTCGCGGAGCAGATGGGCAAACACTGCGGCAAGATGAAAACTCACTTCCTCAAAGTAAGTCTGCGCCATTTTTTGACTAAATGAAGGAAGATTCCTGTTTTTCCGGAGTGGCTCAGAATTTCTAGTGTATGTTTGTGTCTCGACTCTTGCCGGATGCCTTCAAAGGTATGAAGACACCTGGAGCATCTTGCCCCCTCTTGATTTGAATTGCGCTTCAGGAGACCAGCTTGGGGCAGAATCTTTTCCAATGGTTACATCACTGTACACATAGAAGTTTCTTTTTCACCTTGGGGGTACCTCAAGATTACTTTAATTTTTACTTCTTTGATTACTAATACGAATGAACATTTTTCTATTTGTTTCTTCACTACCTTTTCTCTTGTGTAGTTTGTCCCTGGTATCTTTTCACATGAGATCACCTATATTTTAAAAATAGTTTCAAAGAAAATTACAAGAGGAACAGAACTGCTAGTTCAGGATTCCTGGCGACTTTAAAATTGTGGAAATATATGTCTTTTCAACTTCAGGGTCCTGCCTTCATGAAGACAGGGTCCCCAGATGCCTCAAGAGTGGGCCCTCATAGACATACATCTCTGGGTGGATTCTACTATCTCTAGCTCCAGATCTGAACCTTTCTTGGAGACCCCAAGTATTTTATTTATTATTTTATTGTCTGTCTCTTCACTTGGCATTCTTTTTATGACACCAGTCATATTGGATTAAGGGACCATCTAATCCATTACAATGTCATTTTAACTTAACAAATTACCTCTGCATTGACCCTATTTCCAAATAAGGTCACATTCTGGGTATTGGGGATTAGAACTTCAAAATATGAATCTTGGGGGACCACAATTCAACCCATAAGAGAATTCCAGGGCCAATATTTACTAGCTGCATGACCTTGAGCAAGTTACTTAACATTCCTCAACCTTCAGATGGATAAAGAATATTCATCCCATTGTTCACTCATTAAATGGAGATGGTTGTGATGATTCAGTGAATAAATGCAAACAAAGAACACATAGTTGTGCTAGTTGACCCCACCCAGAGTGATCACTTAATAAATGCTAGCTGTCGCACAACTGGACATCCAACTTCACAGAGATCATGGACATAGCTGTGTGTCCCCTTCATATCCAGTAAGCTGTTTGGGACTTTGCATGCTATTTTCTGTCACGTCTGTAAAATTATTTTTAAAACCACTGCTGTAAAACTGTAACTGAAAAAAGAAATTTTTTTCACCCAAGTCATTCACCACAATCATCAAGGATTTTCTTTAACTTTCTCCATTCAGGGAATGCTAGGGAGGCAAGACACATTTGTCTTAAAAATAGCAAATCATTTCCAAAGGCCCTGTGCTAAAAATACTAAAAAAAAAAAAAACCTGGTATAACATTACTCTCTCCTAAATGTTTTGATGTATCCCGGCACTATTTAAAATTAGAACGAAGAACAGTTGTCAAATAAAGCCAGAGGATAAACGTAACTGAGAATGCAGAACTTTTGCCCTGCGGCATCCAGCCTCTGTATGTTATCTTTATCAATGCGTCTGTAAGCCTCGGTTTACCTCTTTATCTATATACTCTTTTCACCTTTGGCGTTGCTTTGGGCAACAGCTTTCTAAATCATGTTGAATTCGATTATGCCAACCGGATGAAAGGTATTGATAAGATGATTCAGCAAAACTATTTTCATTCCTGTTTTGATTGTCACTCCTGATTTTAAGTCTCTCCTACTCACCACCTCCCTTTATGCCCCTTTCTCCTCACTGAATTGGTAAGTCTGAAGAAAGCAAGGGCTGCACCAGGGAGACTGCCCTCACCTGCCGCTGACTCCGGTTTCCTAGCTGGGAAATAGAAGGTAGGGAAAAAACATAGAATGGAAATCTCTAAACTCTTTACGCCAGAGTTTTCTTAAAGTTTATGCTAGAAAGCAGCTGTCCTTTGAGTGGCTCTATAAATGCCCCATGTTCAAATACATTTAGCAGGTTGCATTTGTACCCTTGGAAACTCTTGGTGTTTCACAGGAGCCATTAACCAGTAGAAGGTTCTAAGAAGTCCTGCAGTTGGGAAACATCTTTAACTTTTTAAACCCACGTTTACCAGGTTTATTCATCCAAAATAGCTAGTTAGAAGTTTTAGGAGACTCCAGTTCTTAGAGACCCAGTATGGGGAATATTAATCCAGAGGAAACAAAGGTGGCTCATCTGTAGTCTTGTGGCTAAGTAATGGTTGATCTGTAACCGCACTTGGGATTTCATGGTCCCTGGTTCCATGATCTTTCTTTATCTCTAATTTAAATATATTCATAGTGCTACTAAAAATGATGAGGCAGAATTTGCAGAACTCAGCTCAGCCCACCATCCAAAAAATCTGGGTTTTCCCCCTTTAATCTCATTCCCACTCTACTGCTGGTGGCTGGAAATGTGAGGAAGGAAATTAATTACCAAAAGGAAACCTTTCCTGTGGAAGGGGTGGGGTGCACTATGAGCGCCAAATGTGGGGCTCAACCCTCCTTTTCTTTTCTCCTTGAGTCGCCTCTCTGTGCTGAGCCTACCTCTTCTTACTCTCATCTCTGTCCCCATCCTATCTTCTCTCCACATCCCTGAGCCCATCTCTTCTTCTCCAGGCTGCTGGCTTTCTATCCATCCTTTCTTAGGATGCAGCAAGAAGGGGTGGCCGAAATGCACCCTTCTGGGTCCTGCTGCAGAGTAAATCCTCTGCAAGACAAACAAGCCTTCCTCTCACTAGTACTGGTTGACCAACTCCAGCACAGTTTGTGCAAATTACCATCTCTCTCTCCTTCCTCGACTTGCCAAGACTTGCTCATCCTTTTAAGCCAGCTGGGGTGCACCAGGATCCTGGTGGGTGGAAGGTGGGGGGCCTGGGGAAGGTTAAGCCTTTAGCATTGTGTCTCATGCAACATTCATACACGGGTGATCATAGCTTTTTGATACACTTTTTCTTTATTCAATTATTTTTCTCTGGTGTGTTTTCTTTTTTCCTACCTTTGCTATTCTCAAAAGGACAGGCCTTGGCTGTGGTTGGTCAGGCTTCCGGGTCACATGAGAGGGGAAGGAGAGTGGGGAAGGGGAAGGTAGGCAGATACACATGAGGATGGAAGTGCACATGAAATTAAAAAGGGGATACTGGTTCTGAAAGCACCTGGGTCATTGCTCGGTAATGCTGGGTGAACCCCACTTGGATGCTTAAGTGAGACACTCTGCATCATCTTCTAGCAATTTCAGTTTGTTTATTTTTTAAGGAAATGTACAAGCTGCTAACCTTAGGAGTGCAGCAGTGGTCCTTATGGAACCCTTTCACAAGATGTTAGCTGAGTTTGGGGGTCTGTGAGTTCATATGCACACATGTAGTTTAGCAGCAGTAGAAATGAATGATGTTGTTTGTTGTTGTTTTGTTTTACTCTAAGAAGCACAGCATATTAGACCTGTGGGGTAACGTAGTATAGTAAGTGAAGAGCCTTGCTGCTCAAATACTTAAAACTGAGGTCTGTAGACCAGCCGGATCAACGTCAACGGGGAGAAATGCAGACTCTCAAACTCTGTTCCGGACCAACAGACACTTTAACCAGATGCCCAGGCAATCCAGACGCACACATTTTATGAGGAACACTGGAGCCAGGTAGAGCTGGGTTTGAGTTCTGGCTCGAACCCTGCCTTGCTCTGTGACCTTGGGCAAACTGTCTTAACTTCTCTGAACCTTTGTCTTCTCACCTTTGAAATACACATTATTCAAGTATCTATTTTATGGAGTCATTGTGAAGATGAATAATAATGTATAACTTAGTAATAACATGCAGGTATTAGAGCATTCTGTGTGAAGGAAGAAACATTAGACCAAGGCCTAGAACAATGTAAGTGTTCAACATGTACTAGATTCATTGTTATTAGAAATGTAAATGAAGAATAAACACTCAGCAAATATTTACCGCATGCTTCCTGGGTGTTGAGCACTCTTTCGGGCCTTGGGGACATCTATCGCTGTGAAGCAACAGACAAAAATTCCTGCCTTTATGAATTGATGGCCCAGTGATGTCTACAAATGGCAGAGAGATTGCTTTTATTGCAAAAAATTAGCCTTAGGCTTTCAATAAATATTTATTTTATTAAATAAGTATTAATACTTAATATATTTTGGCTATTATGATCAGAGAAGTGATGGATTAAGGATTATTTGTCTTAATATAATTTTTTAAATTACAGGTTACAGAGTGGTTGCCTTTACCAACAACAAAATGACCTTATTTAGATTTTTTTGAGCTCAAAAAATGATGGCATCCTACTCCCTAAAGAATAAAATGTCAACACCTCCACATACTGAGCAAGATTCTTCAGCCCTGTCTGTGTCATCCTCGGTCATACTCACTGGTTGTTATTTCTTCTTTTTTGAAAGCTCTTAGCGCCATTCTTGGCACGGAGTAAGCACTCACTAAATACATTAGCTCATACTACCCAAATCTTTGCTTATGCACTTTCCTCTTTCCTCTCTTTCTGGGATCTAACTCCAAAGTACCAGTTAAAACTCAGGTGAATATTTGAATCTTAAAAAAAGGATAGAAATACCTGCTGCTACTTCTCTGCTCCCTCAGCGCTGTCTTTGCATTTGAGTAAGTGAATGCAAGTCGGCCTCCTCGTGAGCTTTGGAGGGAGGGCCAGGGCTGAGTCTAGTCACTCCACAGCCTCCTGCCCCCACTCCCTCAGCAAGGGCCCGGCCGCACTTGCAGTAGTTGCTAAATTGAGTTGCTCAAAATCTGTTTATGGAACCCACAGAGCAAGCCTGAAAGGCAAACAGCCATCCTCAATCTTGGATTCAGAGGCTCTCCACAAGGGACTTGAAAATTGTCAGAGCAAGTTCTGGCCTTTCATATTAGGATTTTGTGATCCTCTATGGAAAGAAAGTGGTGCAGAAGAAAGAGGAAAGTACTGATAGGGAATTCTAAGAAACACTAAGAAGAGGCACTTAGAAGAGTCAACAAAATCTGGAGAAGTAGCAGTGTCTCAAAGTGCCATAGCTACTCTTGGGATGATGGCCTTGCCAGCGATCCTGAATGCAACCAGGCCCTGGGACTCCTTGGCTGTGGGCAGACAGTCCTCTAATCCTGGTGACTGAGAAACAAATGAGCCACACTGTCTGCGTTGAGTTGTGTCCTTCAGATACTGAGAATACATGCCCCCTCACATACACATGCACAAACGTATACATATGCACACACTTGTGAACATGCACACACTCCTTGTACACACTCATATCACACACACTAATACAAACATAAGCATAGAAATTCTAACAAATATATATGCACAAATCTGAGCACATTCAAAGGAGAGATAGTAGGGTAGTAAGGGAATCAGAAACCAATCACACTGCATGAGGAGGGGATGAAGGAATTATAGGTGTTTAGCCAGGAAGAAAAACGCGGTAGGCCAGGTAGGATCAATCACATGAAGGCCTGACTTATAGAAGACCTCTTGGGTTTCTTCTGAATGAGGCAAAGAGGTAGGAACTCAGGTTGGAACTCCAGGCCATTGAAAGTTTCTGGAAGGAGATTTCAGCTCAGTGTCATGAAAGGGTAGTCTAAGGGATTCAGAGTCAATAGTGTAGATTTGGAATCATCTCTTCTGGGCTTGAGTCTTGGCTCTGTCAAAAATGGAGTGATCTTAGGTAACTTACTTCATCTCTCTGAGCCAGATTTTCCTCACCTAGAAAACGGGGACAATAAACACATCTACCTCTTATGTTTAAATGATCCAGGGCTTGAATTGCTTATCACAATGCATGATTAAGCTTCAGGTCCCACTAGACATGGATCCTTTCCTGGAGTTATGAATTGAGGCAACTGGGACCATTGCTCTCATTTTGATTTGAGAAGAGCCCTTGAGAACTGCTCTCTGAACATACCTCCAAGTGTGTCTCCAGGAAGGACCTCTTTTCTCAAGGAGTGAAGCCCGTAATTGTCTACTACTAACAGGAAGTCTTCCTTGTAACCTTCCCCCAGCTTCCTGGAAAACGGTCCACTGGTTGGTCGGTGCAGGCAAAAGTCGATGTGTACCTGTGGCTGGGCTCCACCAGACACTCCAGTGCTGCTTTGGACAACTTGCCAGCAGGCTATGAAGCAGAAATGCCTTCCAAAGTGGCTGGCGCTAATCACCCCCCAGCCAACCTGCTCTATCAAGGTATGGTGCCCACAGGGCAAAGGGGTCATTTGATGTCTCAGGTGGGCTTCTGAGAAGACAGGTGGGCAGCATGCATGGATTGATTGCACTTTATTTTAAGATCAACTTATTTGCCTTCTATAATACAGTTTCCACATGTTCTTCCTTACCTTCCAATGTTTCATCTAAAAAGAATAAAGTTAAGTCATTAAACACATCTGGAATGAACATTTTTTTCTGTGAATGGTGAGGAAGCAATTTGAGTTTCTCTGCAGGCAGACTACGCAGGTTGAGCTGACATTTTAAGCAGAAGATGTCTTTTAAAGAAACATCAGTAAATTCTTGTGCTGATATGACTGGTGGAATTAAGGCATATTTTCTTTTTCCATGGCAGTGGGGTTCTGACACATAAACAGCAGGCACTCACAGTTCTCAGTAGTGACCCGGTGCAGACCAGTATTGGTGAGGTCCTTCATGTTTCTCCAGCTTGGGTCTTGGCTTGGCTGCTTTTAGAAATTCCGCATGCTTTATGAGATTGTTTTTCTATGCAGTTATTTTCTCTGAGTGCTATCGTGTTTACATTTTGATACAGTTTTAAATTTTATTATAAATATTTATGTCTTACAATCGCATTTTGCTCTCTGCCTCCAAATTATTTCAATTCGCACAATCTCTTGCTGCTGAACTCAGATAAAGCAGACTGCAGTTTTATCTTCACTTCTACTGAAGTTGAGTTTGGAGCTGAGCAATGTTGGAAACACTGGAGAGCTGTCTTACACACTCAGGTTTCCTGTGTTGCACAAGGCTCCTCTGATGTTGGTTGACCTTGACTGCCAGTGGAATCTAAGTTGCTCAGTAGTCAGAGAAGACAAGGTTTTGGAGATTGTATCCAATGGTTCAGTTCATAGTTTCTGTACCCAATGTCAATGTGTAAGAACATTGTCTTTTTGGAAAATGCATAATACCTACCATATGTCAAACATTGTGCCCTATACTTTATATATAAGATCTCACTTATTTTTCACATCAAGCCTGGGAATTTCCTTCATTTTACATATAGAGAAAGTATATATCAGAGATGCTTAGAAATTGCCCAAGATTGCACAGCTAGTAAATGGTGGAGCAAAATGTCTCCAAACCCTGCTTTCTCTCCACTGCTTTCCATCCTACCTTTTGAGAGTTTTTGTCTTTGGCTGAAACTATCCAAATCCAGTTATCTTCCTATTTCTATAAACACTATCTTTAAAGACCCAAGGATCTGGATGTGCTTGCTGTCCCAGCCACTAACAATTCAGAGAAGAGGAGAGACTTTTTCCAGTGCTCTCTGGTCCTCAGCAGTGTGCTGTTTTCACAGAGTGACCTAATAAACTTTTTCTGCTGAGCATTGGCATTGATGGCTTTGGCTGCCTGCCATACCTACTGGAGAATTTTGTGCTCTAGAAAATGCCCATGCTGCAAATAATTAGTTTGCACCTATATACGGAAGTCATGGTGGAAAAACTAGTGGAGAATGTAGAGATGAGTGAGAGGTGATTCTGTCCCTCGAGTGGTGGCAATCAGACACGTCTCTAACAGCCACAAATGGAAAGCGAGCCATAGCGCAAGAGGTAGACTGACCGAGTGCAAGGAGGCTGACTAGATTTGTCCAAGGAACAGAACTTATAAGACTCAAGGTTTCAGAAAAACAAAATCTTAAGTCAGGGGCACCCCCTGGAGTTGTGCAGTGCATTGCTTGTGTGGCTGCCATTGGGAGGTCTCCTAAAATTCCAGGGTTAGTCATTTCAGGAGCAGCTGGTGGACATTCTCACAGGATGAGCCATTTCCAAGTTTGTGGCCAGCTGAGAAATTTGCCAAACTATGAAGCATGCTAAGGAACACGTGGGTCATCTCTAGACACACTCCTACCGGGAAATCCTTGTGCCATGTGCAGAACATTCCATCATTCAGCACTGTCATTTTAAAGGGTGCTCTTGTCAGCAGGACACAGTATATCACGTTAGGGTTTATTGGTGCCTACAGAGGTAGGGATGGAGGGAGGACTTAGAACTGAGTCCAGAGGAATTGCCTTTCTGGTTCTCCTGACTTGATCAGAGCTTGGAGAGGCCTGCACTGTAAGTACCTGGACTCAACCAGGAAGTGTGCAGCGCTCAAGTTTCCAAATCCTTTGCAGGATTGGAGTGGGCACTGATATGGCTGCTGCCTCCTCGGGCTCCACACTGGTCCCCACAAAGCCAGACAGTGGCATGGGTCAAGGGTGGAGAGACAGAAGCATGTGTGGGTGTCATGACAATCTATGGTGCCCCAGCCTTCCCTACCCTTCCTCTTCCTGCTGGTCAGGGGTCAATGTCCTGCTGCAATGTCCCTTCCCCTCATTTCCATCCCCTCTGCAGGTGCATGAGATCTGGCCCCTAAGCTTCCTCCCCAAAGGGGGCAGTGTTGTCTCCTTATTGGTCCCCTCTCTGACATTGTTTCTGTCCATGGCTAGTGTGACTCATAGTTGTATGCTCCTGAAGCTCTGCAATGTTGTCAGCTCCTGTGCACACACCTCCAAGAGCTCCCTGTTGCCTGCTAAGCTAGGTGTCAATGCCTCATTCAGGCCTCCTAGGTCCTCAGGGATATGACCACAGCTGTTGGGGGCCCTAGACTCTAGCTAAATTAGACTACATCCTGGCCCCTACATGATGTGGTGATTTTGACCTTATCTTGACTCATCCTGCTTCAGCCACTCACTGCCTATCAAATGTCACCATCCTTTAGGGCTCTGCTCAAAGGGCAGTGTCACCTCCCCTAGAGTCTGACCTTTTTATTTGAATTGCTTTGGTGAATGTGAATTATTCCCTTGTATGCACATATTTTTATTTTACATGAATACTATTGTGTTATATATCTTATGCTGTTTTATCATTCCTCACCAAGCACTAGATTCTTGAGATCCATCCATTCTGCTGTGTATTTCTCTAATCTGTTGCTCTACGGAGCTCCCTGACCTTTGTTCTGTTTACTCCCCCAGTGATACCGTGTTTTCCCGAAAATAAGACCTACCCATAAAATAAGCCCTAGCAGGATTTCTAAGCATTTGTGCAATATAAGCCCTACCCCGAAAATAAGACCTAGTGATGGGCGTGGCTACGCAGCGTATCTGCACAACCCATGCATTTCGTCACCGAGCGGTAAAGAAGACGAGCAGCCCTTCTTATCTGCCCCATTGTGACAGCTACTATCCCAGAGGTGACCGGAAAGGTGTGGGCAGCCCCACCAACAAGGTCGGCTCCCCCTGTCAGGTCCCGGCCATCCTGTGCGTGCTGCAAGCTGAGGCTTTGGGGAGAAAATAACACATCCCCTGAAAATAAGCCCTAGGGTGTCTTCTTGAAGAAAAATAAATATAAGACCCTGTCTTATTTTCGGGGAAACATGGTAGGCACGCAGCTGCTTTGTGCCTCTCACCAGCACAGGATACGTTGTAATGAGCAATAGTAACAACACAGCAGCATCTCACACCACTTCAAAGTCCCTCCCATGTGCCAGGCACCATCCTCAACCCTTCAGGCCTCTATAGTGAGCCTATGAGGAACTATTATTCCCCCCATCTTACAAAGGAGAAAATAAAGGCACAAGGAAGGTCAGTCACCACGTACCAGTCCCTGTGTGGACTTGTGAGATAAGCCTGGGCGTGGCATTGCGGGGGATGTGGCGGGGGACTCACAGGGTATTATACCCTTAATTTGACTAAGTAGAGTTATTCAAATTGTATTCAAATTATTCAAATGAGTTCCTGTGTACCGGTCCCCACACCAACACAAAAGCATGGATATACACTGAGCACAGTGCCTTTGGGAGAGCCAGGAGAGTGGGAGTGGGAAGGAAGTTAAAAGGAATAAGTGTGTATGAAAGCAAGAGGTGCCTAGTGGGGCCAAGGAATATGGCTAACTCCACTCATACCTGAGGTTTCCCACTGACCCCTGACCTGCCCCAGCCTGCAGCGCTCTCTCTGCCTCCCATCCTGGCAAGCAGGTGCGCTTGCTCCTGCCCGCCCCTGTTGAGGGCTTGCCATATAATTGTGCAGCTTAAGAATTAACCTTAGGAAATAGAATACGTGCCCGGCTCTGAGCAGCGTGAGAGTCATACATTCTGGCCAAGGTTCACCTAACAAACAGGGTTG
>VBSM01001124.1:62750178-62765716 GCA_008086735.1 Cheirogaleus medius
CCAGAGATGGGTAAGATTCCTCAAGGAGGAACAACCTAAGACAGGCACAGCCACAGGGAGGGGGCAGCCAAGAGGAACTGGGGACGGAAAGTGCCCCCTGTGGCTGCCTTGCTTAACCTTTGCTTATCTCAGCCTCTGACCTATGCTTTGAGCAACTGCCTGGAAACCTTGAGTCAGGGGACATCTGTGTCCTTAGGATACATGTTCCGGAATTTATGGCCGTTGCTGCAATGCCTGGGTGGTCATGTATAAGGAAGTAACTATGATTTTTAGAGTATAAAAATAAAAGGACTGGTATGTTCGGCGCTGCAGTCTTGTACTGTCTTTATGTGTGTCCATGTCTTTCTTTGTGTGTTTCTTTGTGTTTTGTGTTCATCCCCCGTCCTGCAAATGGGCCACGACACACCCCCACGTCTTTTGCCAGTGTCCTTGCAGGACACTGACCCCTAGCCTCCTGTCATTGTACTTTGGATGCTCGCCTCCAGGGCAGGGAATGTCTTAGTCACCTGAGAATCCTTAAGGACCAAGACCACGACTGTACACACTAGACAGTCAAAATGGCACTGGCTGGCTGAATGAAAAATGGGTGAATGGATGACTTAAGACACATATTGCGTTTATTGAAGTAAAAACTGTGGAGCAGCCCCTTTCACACACATGCGTGCACACACACACACAAACACACACACACACACCAGTGTAAACAGGAGAATTATTAGGGAGTAAAATGTGATATTTTTAGAAAGAGAAGAGGATTCTGGAATCAGACAGATAAAATCCAGGCTCTGGTGTGTGTTAGTTCTGCTAACTTTGGAAAGTATTTTAGGTTTTTTTTTGTGGGCAATTTTCCTGATCCCAAAACTGGAGACCATTATCTGTACTTCACAGGGTTGTCATAGTGATGAAGATACATAGCCTGGTGAAAGTGCTGAGAATGCCTGGCTCCAGGGTACCCCATAAACATCCCTCTTCCCTCTCTCCACAGCTTCCATTCCAGCCTCAGAGGAGGGTGGCGCTGGGGGTCTCCTTTCGTCTGTCCGCAGACACACAGATGCACATCACACCATCACACCCAGACACACGGCTCACACATGCTCTTCCCGAGAAGCCCACTAACGCCTGCCCCTTTTCCTGATCTGTCCACAGCCCGGCACATCTTTCAGCTGAGAGCTCACATGTACCAAGCCCGGAGCCTCATTGCGGCTGACAGCAATGGACTTTCAGACCCCTTTGCCAAAGTCACGTTCCTTTCCCACTGCCAGACCACAAAGGTAATCAGAGACCAGCCTATTTTCTTCCCGCAGCCTGCAAGTGACCTGAGGCAGAGCCCAGGAGAGAAAAAACAGAGGCATGCTGCCAATACCTGCATCTCTTGGTGTGCAGGTGTTTCAGACTATAAAGCAAATGTGTGCCAAGGACTGACCTGGGGAAGGTCTTGCATTCCACTCAATCCACTGTACTAAGGCAAAGGGAAGCAAGTCCCTGAGGTGAAGGAAAGTTGGGGGGAAAAGAGGACCAGGGAAGAAGAGCAGAAAGTGGCACACCTAGGGCACCTGCTGAGGTGCTAGGCACAAGGCCAAGTGTGGTGGGGAAGGAGCAAACAAGGAAACAGCATGGACAACCTGCATGACGTTTATGATCCAATCGCTATTAAGGAGTCTTGGTGGGGAGGAAAGTTTTCCAGTTTCATGGTCTGGAAGCCCTAGACTTTGCACTTAACAGCTGAGGAGCTTTGCACACTTGTAACTCGTCTGTGTTTCAAAATCCCCCTCCTCTGCACAATACTATTCATAATGGATGTTGTGAGTATCAAAGGCAATGGGTAGTCTTAGTCCATTTAGTGTTGCTTATAACAGAATATCTGAAACTGGATAATTTGTAAAGAAAAAGGATTATGTATTGCAGTCACGGAGGCTTGGAAGTCCAGGGTCGAGAGGCCACATCTGGTGAGGGCCTTCTTGCTGGTGGGGACTCTCTGCAGAGTCTCGAGGTGGTGCAGGACATCACTGGGTGAGGGCTGGGCATGCTCAACTGTTAGTTCAGGTCTTCCTTTTTTAAAAAGAAATTTAAGAAAGTCTTTATCAATAGTTCAGGTTTTTCTCTTTTTATAAAGCCTAGTCCCACTCCCATGATAATCCATTAACCCATTAATCCTTGAATGGATTTATCCATTTATGAGGGCAGGGCCCTCATGACCCAATGACTCTTAAAGCCCCCACCTCGCAAAATTGCCACACTGGGGATTAAATTTCAACATGAGTTTTGGAGGGGACAAATATTCAAACCACAGAATGGGTCTATGGCTATTTCCTCTGTACTTTCTCCCTTACCTCTGCACTGAGTGCTGAAATGTGCAAAGGGTCCCTAATCAGCAAGAGTTGAATAGTGTGTTTTTCTCAAGAGATCATATTCTCTAAGGATCTTCTCTGTTCTCTGATTTGCTGTTTGGAGAGAGGGAAGCTCGGTCAAGACTTGCCCTCTCAGGGGGTTAAGACACCATGAGTGAACACACGAAGCACCCTGAGGTTACTTTCTAGCTCATCTTCTCTCTGGCTGCATGTCTTTGGGCAAAGAGTGGTAGTCACTAAACCTCAGGTTTGTTGTTTTAAAATAGGGCTGTCATGAAGAAGAAAAAAGTTAAGTGCATAAAGTGATTGATACCTGCTGGCCATTATATTGGCTGATGTTAAGAGGGCTAACATTTTTCTCCAAGGCGCAGCCCGTGACCTGGATGATCGATTAGACTGCGTTTTGATTTATGACTCGCAGACTAAGAGCATGAACCAGCCTCCCATTCATTTAACCAGCACCTGTCGAGGGCTGGCCCTGTGACAGGTAGCTGCGAGGGACCAGGCTCTGCTTCTGCACAGTGTGCAATCCAGGTGTGGATGCAGTCCTCCAGAGGTGCCGCTACACTGTGATAAACTCTGCACAGACCCCTACAAGATCTAAGTGGAAGGAGGGTTAGTTCTGCCTGGGAGGGTTGCGAGAAACCTCAGAGGGAAAGTGACTTCATCCTCATTCAGTAACTGAGCATGAAAACAGGAAGACATCAGACTATTTTCTGTTTCCTATTAATATGTTTCGAGAGGTAGTGTATAATGCAGTGATTATGAGTACAGACTCTGGGGCTGCATTGCCTGAGACTAAATCCAAGCTCTTCCATTTATCAGCAAACCCCTCTTTGTGTCTTGATTTCTTTGTCTGTGAAATAGGGATGATAACATTGTAGATTCCTCCCAGAGAATAAAACACGCAGGACAGTGCCTCGCTTAAAACAGCTTCTACATAACTGCTTGTTATTTTTGCTATTGAGGCTTCCTACTAAAAGCAAGGGAATTCTCAAAGGATGGGCCTCTGGAACTTTCCTCCACAAGCCATGATGACTGTGGAATCCAGGCCCTCAGAGGTGACCTCAGGCCCAGAGTGGAGAGAGGTTTAGTGAGCTCCCTGGGCTGCTGTGTAATTATCATTCGATTTTCCGTCGCCATACAGTATCTTCCTTTGATTTAGATCCATATCTCAAAGGACCAGATGGCTTTTGTTTATCAAATAATCATTTGAAAGGGAAAATAAGGTTCCGGTAAGCCCTGGACTTTGCCTCCATAATTTTGAACCAAGTACCTAATTTTTGTTAATAATAATAGCATTCATTTATTAAAAGCTCCTCGTGTGCCAGGTGCAATGTTGAGCATTTTATGTGCACTGTTTGCTATGTCTCACTGCAGCCCAGAGGTGTTATTAGCACCCATATTCTGCAGAGGAGGAAGGTAAGGCTCAGAGGCAATATAGCTAGAAGATGGTAGAGCCGAGATGGAAACCTGGATTTGTCTAATCCCAAAGGTACTTTGCTTAACCACTCTGCTTCCATTCTGGTAAGAAGGGGTCCCGGTTTCCCTCTCCTGCTTCAGTGCTGTGCTGCCAAGAGGTACTGATCAGCAGGTGACATGTCCCCTCACGCACTCATCATGATGGAGAAAATTAAGCCTGGGCCCCTGCAGTCATAGCTAAGCACCACTGTTTACCTCTTGGTTCTCATCTGAACAGACCACATGGTGCTCAGGGAGAACATGCCTCTGAAGGCTGGCCCTGCAGATCAATCCTTTATAAAGTGACTTAATGGAATAAAATATATCAAAGATGACAATCCAGTCATTACAGACGTCACTGAGGACATGGGACTTACAAACCTTGTGACTGAAGAATAAAGGGAAAGAGAGGGAGCTCCCGCAGAGAAAGGCTCTGTAGATAAAAGAGGAAGAGGGACTAAGTGGCTGCAGAGGAGCAGTAGAGGAGAAGGGGAGGGGATCTTAGTGGGTGCAGCCTGGGCCCTGAGGTTTCAAACCACCAGGCTTAGTCCTGAGGACATGGAGGTGTCTTGGTAGACGTGATTACCCCAGTGCAGGGTAAGGCACATGGCAGGCATTCAGTAGATGTTTATTCATTTATAAAAGAGTGTAGGCAGGGATGGAGTGGGGTGGATAACAAGCATTTATTGAGCACCTACTGAGTGCCAGGCACTTAATATTTTTAGACAATGGTCATAACTCTGCAAGATAGGTGCTAACCCCATTTAAATAAGGAACACTAAGGATTGAAGAGGTTAAATCACCTGCCCAAGTTGGACATAGGGTAGGTAATGAAACTAGGATCTCATTCCAGGGTTATCTGATTCTAAAGCTCTACTCTGTCCATGATAGCCAAACTCCCTCATTAAAGTTTCAGCTAAGTGCTACCATAATGCCCCAAACAATGTCACTTAACCCAATTATGATGCATAACTCTTTAAGGAAGCCCTTTGGAAATTAGGCTAATCATAGGCACCATAGCAGAGAAGTGGGTGAATGTACCCCTTGAAGGTGGTCATATGGTCCTTTTACTCATGGGAGAAACTCTGAGGACAGATCAATACACACTCATTCATTCATGCAAATAGCTCTTGAGCACCTGCTACGCACAGAATGTTGTGTTAGCTTAATACTGTGCCTAGCACATTGTAGGTCCTGAATAAATATATGATGAATAAATGAATGAATGAATGCTGCCTATGAATCTTATCAAGAAGCATTTACAGCCCAGTGCCAAGAAGACATCAAGATATTTCTGTAGGAAAGATGCTGTCATAAATTGCTTTGGTATCACTGTCAGGTGCATGCTGCAAAAGAGATCACGTTTCCATTTTTGAAAACAACATAACACATTGTTCTTTGTGATGTCAGTCACTGACACAGGGTATCTTTGCACTGCAACTCCATAACTCCTGTTTATTGGTTGGTTGAATCCATTGATTTCCTGTTGGAAAAGTTAGACTTTCTCTGAAATATTATGTTTAAAACCTCGTTGTGTCTGAGGCATAAAGTATTCTATAAGCAAAAAGCAAGAAGAGAAGGAAATTGTGAAAATGCACAATATTTTTATGAGTCACATAAAGAAGTGCAATAAAAATATTCTTTCGTGACCACAGTGCAAATGACTTAATGCCACGCTTAGAGATGCTTCGATATAAAACTCTGAGATGACAGGTTTATGTGGACTTTGGAGTCCAGGCCAGGACTCTCTCCCATCCCTCCTGGATTGTATTGTGACAGATAAAGGTGCAGTTCAGAGGTGCCATGGAAATGTACCCAGGACCCAACAGCTGCTGTGATACATTTACCTGTGAAATCACTCATTTGCCTGCAAGAGAGAAATGTGGTTTTGGACTCTTTCCAGGACAGGCCTCCCATAGTAATGAGGCAGCTTCTGCCAAGGTGCTGAGTGCACCAATCCTAAGATCTTTAGCTCTGTGAAACTGGCATATTTCCAAATATTCAATTAAACAGAGAATAGGATGCAAGTCCAAATATGCCCTCGCTTCTGAAGGCACCACTTGAATGGCCTGGCAGGGGGCTGTGAGCCACCTCTAGGTGAGACATTTGTGGTTCTAGACCTATTATGCAGGTTACTGTTCCCTTTGTCCTTTGATTTTTCCATCTGTATAATGGGTGCAGACAACTATCAATTCTACGATTTGCTGCCATAGCAAACCCTGTGGATGGAAGATGTCATGCAAAATGTTGTTGAGGGTTGTTTTGAAGATCCCGGTCTATTTAATACAGTCAATAAATATCCACAAAACAGTAGAATTCCACATAAGGGATGTTAGATTTTTATATCCAACTTTAGAGCATTTGAAGACAAAATTGTATTTGCTCTTAAATAATCATTTAATCTCACCCATCCTCAGCTTTCCCCTGAATAAAATGGAGATAATATTAGCATCTACTTGGTGAGAGTGGATGAGGTTAGCAGCCTGGGCTTTGCTGTCAGATGAGCCAGCTCAAATCCTCATTCTGCCACTTACTGGCTGTGGACAAGGAAGCCTCAAGTTTCCTGGTCTGCAAAATGTGTATAAATAACTGAATCTACCTCTGGAATTATTGTGAGGTTTGAATGAGACAAGGCACGTAAAATGCAGTAGCCAGCACACCATCAGTGCTCAAGAGATGGCAGCTAGTATATTCATTAACACTGCTGTGAGGAGTAAGTTGAAATTATATATGCAGAAAGGGTGTTAAACATTGAAACTTATTAAGAATGCAAGCTCCTCCAGGGCAGGGAAACTTTGTATCCCCTAGCATTTGGTACATGGCAGCTGCTCAGTTTACCTAGTCCCTGGGATGTTGACAGAATGAGCAACCATGGCGATGTGTTCTCTTTGCTCTGCATGTGTGTCTGTTGAATGAACCTTGGAGCCCCTGCAACCCAATCGTATGACCTTCTGCTTTTCTTTTGTCCTTCCAGGTCATTTCCCAGACCCTGTCCCCAACCTGGAACCAGATGCTGCTGTTCAATGATGTGGTGCTGCACGGAGATGAGAAGGAGCTGGCAGAGTCCCCGCCCTTGGTGGTGGTGGAGCTGTACGACAGCGACGCGGTGGTGAGTGTCCCCCTGGGCCAGTGCTGGCTGCACCTCGTAAAAAGTGCCACATCGAACTAACTCACTTTATTTTAATGTAAATAAAGTCCTGACGCTGCAAGTGGTCAGGACTCTAGATGTACCTAGAGGCAAACCTGACCTCCGAAGACAATTCACAAAAGCAAAAAATAAAATAAAAACAAAAAACAAACAAACCAAAACCAAAAAACTGGTGATCATTTGTTTTACTAAAGGGTTTTGTTTTTGTTTTTTTTTACTGATTTCCCTTTAGATTGCAATTAAAAATTGGATCTGCAAAATCAGTTGACACACTTCTTCAGGAATATGATACTTGTATAAAGCAACCTGCAGCCGTACCCGGCTAGTTCCATGTCCTATAGCGATTTAATAAGAACGGCCGTGCCTTTTGAAAACAGGAGGTTTTTACTGATCTCGCCTAGCTGGAAGGAAATGGATACATGTTGTCACTGACTCAGCCTTTGTAACTGGGTCTCTGCTTTTTCTTGGTGGTTGCTTCTAAGCCCTGCACGACACATTCATTTCTATCTCTTTCCTGTTATGACGTTCACGTCATAAACCAAACCTCTTCCTCTCCAAGGATGTTTGTGTTCTACAGCCTTGGATAGATTGAAACGCTTACTGAAAGATCTTTTTTTAACTTACTGAGACAAATATTCTTTTTCCTTTTTTTAAATTAAGAAGTCTAAAATGAAAGGCAAAGATGTATTTATTTTATTTGCTGTTTCTAGCTCCTCTGGAGGTTGCGGAGCACAAATATACTAAGTATGTTGGTTGTTCCAGGAAGCCTTCCTAAAGCTTCCACCTGCTCCGAGCACTCCTGATAGCCCTGCCTGGGGCCAAGGTCTGGAGGAAATAGGATGTGAGAATCACTGAAGCTGAGCAGGGACCTTGGAGAGCATGAATTCCCTCTCGTGGTTCACAGAAAGGTCAAATACCTTCTTTAAGGTCACAGCTGGTTGGAGGCAGAGCCGGGGACCTGAACTCAGTCTCCCGTGCCCACTCTTGCCTGCACACATGGTGGAGGCTAGCGTGGCCACGTCCCCCACACGCACACATTCTGGTTCTCATGTCACTCTCTCCCTCTGGGCCCTATTCCCCCACCTGTCAGTTGGGTCTAGATGTACATATTTATGGAAGTTGATTTCTACTATTCAGCATGTTGTATAGATTTTCCATAGGGAAGGCCACAAAATGACTACCTTTTCAATTTTGTCCCTAACAACATACCTCCAATCTTAAGTGTTTATTCTCCGTTTGAAAAGCAGTGATAGCAGTAAAGCATCTTTGAAAGTTCCTGCTACTCCAACCGTCTGGGCTGATTGTACTTTCCTTTGCTGCCTCGCTGTCCATGTCCCTTCTAGATCTCCATTCAGCGATGGTCTTTCCTGACCCGAGCCGAAGCCAAGCCCTTTGCAGAGAAATCAAGCTTACACTCTTACACTTTTCTTTCTCTCTTGTGAGAGAGAAAGAAAAATATAAAAGTTTTTACTTCCCTCTTGGAGAAATATGCAGACATGCAAAAATTGTGTTCACAGTTGTGGGCTGCAGCTAAATGGGGCCCCAGATGTGGTGATGATCAGATTATCAGAATTGGACTCTTTTGGATCTGTGGTTTGGTCCCCTTTCCTGGTAGCTTGTGTCCTGGTAAGAATCTGCTGGCTCTGTAAGAAATTAATTTATGTTTGGAAAATAGGTTGCTTGGATTTATGTTTACTCTTTTGTTCCCAGGGCTAAGTTGAAGTCACCATTCCCAGCTGCGATAATGAACAAACAGTTGTTAGGCAGATCACTCATTTTCTACCTATTTGCCTAACTCCACTCATATCTGGAACAGGTCTGTTTCTGGCAGCGGACACCAGCAGACGGCTTTGTTTGCTTTCAAGTGTGGCTCAACTAAGACCTCATTTCCACCTCAACCATGCTTCCTTCTACAGCTGGGGATGCGAGCACTGGTTCATGAGTCCAAAGACAACAATGCAGTGTGGCTGCTAAAACCCAACCCCAGCCAAAGAGAACATGGGGACTGTTCTTGGACTGTGGAGGTCGTTTATCCAACAGCTTTCACTCAGCAAGCTCGAACTGAGTACTTGCCCTGAGTACTCGCCCTGTGCCAGGGGACACGGCAGTGAATAAAGCAGGCAATTCTGCACAGAAGGAGCTTACATTCCAGCAAGTCTTGAGATAAATAGCACAGCAGAGTGATAGCTCCAGCCCACGTGGCTCCTGGGAGCAGGCCTGGGGGAAGAGGCAGGAGGTAACATCAGATAGTTGTTACAGACACTGAAGACCCGTATACATACATATGAGGATATTTGAGTACCCTCTTTTACTACCAAGGAAAATAAGGCAGAACTGCCCCATCACTTAAACATATTGATCTTCCTCATCACCGTCATCATCATCATTATCATCTTACTATGTATTAGGCACTAGCTGCATACCAGTCAAAGAATATAAAACATTACATTACTCCTCATAATCCTATAAACAAGTATTATTTTTAACTTTTTAAATTTTTTAGGTATGAGGCTCAAAAAGTTTGAGTAGCTGGCCCAAGGGCAGACAGCTAGAAAGTGATAGATTTGAGATTTCAAATTCAGGTTTGCCTGGCCAAAGCTTGTACTCCCAACCACAAGGGTCCCCTGCCCTGAGATCTTTTGGAATGTTGGCTGCCACCTTATTTTTTATTTTCCAGTCTACCCTGGATAATTATTTTAACCTTATCCCACTGGGCTCAATATGTGGGGAGAGACATCCTTCTTAAGATGACCTTGGAGTTGTCCCTGGGAGGCCGAGGGACCCCACTGCTCCCCAGGACTGTGGAAATGGGCACAAGGAGCTTGGAGGAAGAAGAGCATGAGACGGTGGGGCAAGAGGGAGACACAGATGCCGATAGTTTTGTGAAGATTGTTTGCAGAATTGCTCTGATGCAAGTCAGAACCAGGTAGGTAACAATCAGGGGGAAAAAATTATTTCTTTTCTGCCTTAGGGGAAGCCAGAATACTTGGGTGCCACGGTGGCTGCTCCCATGGTGAAGCTAGCTGACCAGGACTATGAGCCACCCAGCCTGTGCTATCATCCTGTCTTTTGTGGGAACCTCTCTGGAGGGGACCTCCTCGCCGCATTTGAACTGCTGCAGGTGAGCGAACCAGCGGTGGCACCTGTACTAGATGTCTGTCTGTTCTGCCTGGCCTCACTAGAAGTGCCACTTCAGTGTGCTGTCCCTGGTCCATCCCTCTGCTATCTCACGTCTGGATGTGTCTCCTTCTGGGGATCTGAGAGGTGCCATGTAAGAACTCAGGTGACATGGGCTAGTCCCAGATCTTTGAGTTTTTAAGTCAGAATCCCAGGATGAAAGATCCTTGTGGGTTTGGCCAACAGTGCTAGAGCAGCCCTAGGTGACAGTCCTTGAGTTTCAGGCAGACTGTGAAAGGAAATGAAAGAGGAGGGAAGCAAACATTCTCTGGGCTCTTACTGCGTGCCCAGTGCTGTGTTTGCTGCCCCGCGTACCTTTCATGGCACTAGACCTCCCTCTATCCTGCTGAGGGAGGTATTATTATTCCCATTCTACAGACAGCAAACTGAGGATTAATGTGGTTGGCTGACACACTTCATCTCACACCTTGGTTGGTGGTTGAGCTGAGAGTTGAATTTAGACCTTTAAAGCCTTTTGCTCCTTTCACTGTATCACAATTTCCCAAAGACAATTTCCCCTTCGTCCTACCCACTAAGACCTTGGGGGAATTTGTGAACATGTGTCTGGAAAGACTTTTTCAGAAAGCAGAGGCAGGATATTAGGAAGGGAAGCTGAGACCCTGAAGTCCAGCTGTCCATAGAGGACCAAAGAGGATGTGGGAAGGACCTGGAAGATGAGTGAGCAGCTGGGCATGTGTCAGAGAGACTTCTGTCCTTGACCTTCCCTGAGGCATCAGAAGGACAGGTGGCACTTTACCTTCTGGTCACACCAATCCCTCTGTCTTAATCTGTTGAGGCTGCTATGACAGAATTTCATAGACTGGGTGACTTAAACAACAAACCATTATTTCTTGCAGTTCGGCCCTCATGACCTAATTGCCCCCCTGTGAGACAGGCCCCACCTTCAAATACCATCGCAGTGGGGTTAAGATTTCAACACGTGAATTTTGGGGAGACACAAACATTCAGCCCATAACACAATCTGTAAGCAAGCCTGGCTTTCAGAAATCTTGATTTTAAAAAACAAAACAGAAAACAACAAATTAAGCCAAAACTTGCTTAGTGGAAAAACTAGAAGGCAAGCATTCTTAACAAGCAGAATGAATAAAAGCTGCGTCCCGTGGTGGGGATCTCAGTTTTACCATCTGTTGGTGTACAACCTTGGGTAAACTATTTAATCACTCTATGTTTCACCTGAAAAATGGGGGTGATAGTCAATCTACCTAACATGCCTGGCATGGAATAAACTCTCAATAAATAGCTGTTTATTGTTATGATGACAACGATGATGGTGCCAGAGAATATTAAAGCAAGATGTCCAATCTTACCATCTATTTAAGGTAAAGAGATTAGATTAAGCTGGATAGAAAAGTAATGGCTTGCTCAGTATGGCAGGTCAGAGCCTAGAACCCAGGCAGACAGGCTCCCAGCAGAGCTAGGGAGGCCGGGGAGCACACTTTGGGGTGAGACACTTTGGGGTGAGACACATTTGTATTCAAATCCAAACCCTGCCCGAGTCTATAGCCTAGGGGTTGCATATAGCTACGGTGTTGAGTTCTTAAGCCCATCTTATCAAAGACTTTGATTGTGGTCTTGTTTTTGCTCTGCTTAAGGGAGAACTTTTTAAGGATGGAAGGGCTGCCTTGGAGAAAGAGTGAGCTCTCTGTCAGGGGAACTGAGGCTGGGTGAGCTCTTGGAGGGATGGAGGAGCAGGAATTCAACAATGGCTCTAGTTTCATAATAGTTGCAACCTAGGAGGGTAGGAAGGTAGGACTAGAACAATCTAGGTCTTACAAATCTTAAAATCAAATGAGATTCTAATAGAACCAGCTCTAGCCAAGTAGGTGTGTGCTGCACAGAAATACATTAATAGTGCATCAGAACTGAAATTAACCTTCAAAACCGCTGGTCCAGTCTTCTCTCACATGAAAGTCCTGGTGATTTTAGGCTGCCAATGAGTGTTTTTAGGTTGAAACAAGGATTAAATAATGGTGAATCAATATGGAAGGAGTTTTGGCCTTCTTGATATTTCTAACTACTTCTAGAAGAAAGTCACTTTTGATGTTCATCTGTCTATAATACCTCTCACAAATTGCAACCTCCCTTTTTAAGACAGAGCACAGGTTTTAGGCTCAGTATCTCCACAAAAAGATCAATGAGACCCACAGAAACATTTTCCAAAGCCTGCTTCTTGGAACACCAAGAAGTCCCTCCAAATATAGTAAAGAGAAAGTTTAAGAAATGCTTCACATGGCATATTCCAGTAACATTGTTTTGTTTCATTAGTTTTCTTCCTAAAGCTAATTTTCACTTATGGCAAATGGTCCTTGTTTTATCTAGCGATATGAAGTTTCATTTTCAAAAACAAAACAGTATGTAACAAAAAATGTTTACTGGATAATAGGACAGGAATGGCTGATGGGAAAATCAGATCTAGTCCCGCAGTCCCATTTTGCATGTGAGAAAGCTGAAGTGCAAGGTTAACTGAATCGAATTCAGTCAACTCTATTTTCACTGCCCGGAGATGCCCTAATAAGACCTCTGGGCCCGAGACCCCTCATCTATCAAGGAGGAGCAGCAGTGGTTGATCGTTAAAGCCCTCCAAGGGCTTGGCTGTCTGGGTTCTGTGGTCCCAGAAGCCTCCCTCCCGCAGCGCTGAGCTGAGCGCTGGTGAGAGATCCCGCTGCTCCCTGACAGCCGAGTTAATAGAGGAAGCGTTGTCAGAGGTAAGTAGCCTGAGAGATACAATTCATTAGGGTTTCATTAGGATTTCTTCTCATTTGATCACTTGTTCAGAAAGTAATTAGATCACCAGCGTGACTGCCTTAGCATGTGGATCTCGTGCATGCCGGGAAGACGGGGGCTGGAAAATGCCTTCGTTTGTCACCAGCTGTTCTGTTTCCATCTGTGGCTGGCGGCTCCAGCTCCTCCATCCCCATCACCAAACACTTCCCTGTCTCAGAAGGATTGAGTACTCTGGTCCTTCTGTGTGTACCAGACTGAATCCATTCTCCTGTTTTCCTCTACCCAAGCTAGCTGCCCATGTCTTCCCAGTCCTAACTCGTAGCCCTGCTGTCTTCCCAGATACCCTGGCTGGAAAACGCAGAGTCAGCCTTGATTCTGCACACTGTGTCTGTATCCGCAGCCGGCCTGCCCCACGGATTGCTTCTTGAACTATTTCCATCCTCTCTGTTCCCATGGGTTCTTTGAGTTCTCATCCGAATGTCACATCGGCCTCTTTGTTGGCTTACTGGCCTCGTTTCCTGTTCTCGTTCACTCCATCCTCCCCATTCCTTCCAGAATACAAGTTGGTCATGCCACTTTTCAGAAATCCACTTCTTACATCCGGGAACATTCCCCAAAGTCTGTTTTTCGGGAATATCAATTCCTCCAAATACAGTGAAAAGAAAGTTTGAGAATTGATTCATATTATATCTCTCCTGGGGACTTGAAATGTCCATTACCACGGTAAAGGCTCTGAGAAGTCCTGCAATAATGTATTTTTTTAACTTCTTTTTAAAAACCCAGTATTTCCCAAATGTGTTTGACCACAAAACTTTTTTTGTCGTGATAACTGTTAATATTTTATGAGGAGAAAATCTGGCTCGTAGGATAATGTCAAATTTCTGCAACCTGGCTTTTAAGCTATCCCCAAATTTGTCCTCAAACTACTGTTTCAGCCTCACATTTTAGTGTATTACTTTATACACACTATAGCCTCTTTATACCAGACTACTCTGAGTTCCCTGATTTCATACCACAAATTTACTTTTCTGCTTTTAGCCCATTCTGAAATGTCTCCACACCCACCTGCCCCAGCCGCCACCACCCCATTCACCTGTGAAAGTCATCATCAAAGTCCAGAACACGAAGTGTCTCTTCTAGGAAGCTTTCCCTGCCCTACCTCAGTTGAAGTCAATGTCCTCTCCTCTTCCATCCTATACTTTTTTCCTATTTAATTCAGGTTATGGTGCATTCAGTTATTTTCAAGCTGTCTCTTCCATTAGTTTGTAAATGTTTTGAAGGCAAGGGACTGCTTCACTCATTCATTCATGCATTCGTACACTCATTGATTGTCTACTCTGTGCCAGGTACATTCCCAAGGACTCTTCCTAAGTGAACAAAACAAACAGCTCTCCCTGCCCCCTTGGGATTTACACTGCAGTGGAAGAGACACAATAGACGTCACTATGTAAATCATAGCAACAATATGCAAATTCTATCGTATGTTGCAGCGTAGTGAGAACCGAGGGGAGAAGCTGGAGCAGTGTGCGATGTGAAGTGGGCATGCGTGTGTTGGTGCAGGAGCACCCAGGGAAACCTCACTAAGAACGTGGGATTTAAGTCAAGACCTGCAGACGGAAAGGGGCTTGCAGATAACTGGGCAAAGAACCTTCCCTGCAGAGGGAACAGCAAATGTCAGACCCTGAAGCCTAGGTCCGCCTGGCACGCCTGAGAGGGCCAGGGTGGCTGGAGTGGAGTGACGATGGGGAGAGGGTAGACGATGAGGTCGGGGGAGAAGACCACATGCAGCCTTGTCAGGACTTTGGCTTTTACTCTGGGAGACATGGGAAGCCAAGAGCAGATTTTCGGCACAAAGTCTGAAATACATGTTGAAACACTGTGGATGTGGATCGAATGTGTTCTGAAGGGGCAAGAGGAGAAGCAGAAAGGCCAGTGGGAAACTACTGAAGTCATTCAGACTGGGGACAAAGGCGGCTAGGCCCAAGATTGTAGCATGGGAAGGAAGAGAGGTGGACTCTGGATGTATATTAAATGTAGAGACCACAGGATGGGCTGCTGGCTTGGAAGTGGGGTGTGAGTTTCAACTCCATGTCATGCACAGAAGCCAACAGTAATATTTTGCACATGGTAGACTCTCAACAAAAGATCTTCAAGCACACTTATTCATGCATTCAGTTAACAGACATTCATAGGATTCTGTGTATGAGCCAGGTTTCAACTCTCAGGCCATTTCTTGGACCACTCACAGCACCTTCCCCTTCTGCAATCTCAGAACCGTTCATTGTTTTTCAAACTTTGCCTCCTCTTCCAATCTCTACACTGAGAACACCCATTTTTTCCCTCTAGTTTTATAACATTCTTCTTGTGTTCAGAACCCTCTGTCTCCTATTAGAACTTTCCTCTTCTCTGCTCTTTGAATGTTCTCCTCCTAGAAAACTCACCTTCTTCCCTTAGAATGTTTTGCTTCCTGTGTTAGTTTCCTATTGCTGCTGCAGCAAATTACTACAAATGTGATGGTTTAAGATAACACAACTTACTATCTTACAGTTATGAATGCCAGAAGTCTGAAAGGGTCCCATGAGCTAAAATCAAGGCATCAGAGCCAGGCGTGGTGGCTCACACCTGTAATCCTAGCACTCTGGGAGGCTGAGGTGAGAGG
>VBSM01001124.1:62765816-62824077 GCA_008086735.1 Cheirogaleus medius
AAAAAAAAAAAAATTAAATAAATAAAATAAAATAAAGGTGTCAGCAAGGCTGGGTGCCTTCTGGAGGCTCTTGGGGAGTATCTGTTTCCTTGTCTTTTCTGGTTTCTAGAGATGGCTGCATCCGTTTTGTCACAGCCCTTTCCTTCACCTTCAAGCTGGCAGTGTAGCCTCATCAATTCTCTCCCTCTCCCCCTTTCTTTCTCTCCCTCTCACACCTCTACTTCCATATCACACCTCCTCTGACTTGACCCTGACCCGCCTGTCTCTGTCTTATAAGGACCTTTGTGATTACATTGGGCCCACCTGATAATCCAGGATAAACACTTTATTTCAAATCCATAATTTAATCGTATCTGCCAAGTCCCTTTTGCCGTGTAAGGCAACATATTCATAGACTCTGGGGATTAGGATGTGAACTTCTTTAGAGAGCCATTATTCTGCCTACCACACCTCCCAACTCTTGGAAATGTTTCCTTGGCCTTCCTATAGGGCTAGTACACTACACATCCCCACAGGGGCCATTTCCATTTGGTCTATGTGACTGGCGCCCCCTGGAGTTGTGCACCGTGCAGGCTTTATAGATTTATGTGGCAATTCTGCCTTCTTAGAATCCATTCTTCCTTCTCATTCAACTTTCTAGGAATCTTCCCTTACTATCATGTGAGCTTTCTCTGATTTTTTCATATAATCTTTGTCTCTATGGTGTGGACTAAAGTAAACCTATTTCCTTCTTGTCCTTAACCTAAGTTCTGTTTGCTTGAGAAAATGAGATATTCTTCCCTCATTCTTGGCATTCATTAAATCCTCTCATTAGAAGTCCGATTCAGGTGATTGAGTTAGCTTCAGACAGCATCGCTGTATGGTCTTCCTCCCTGTTTTAAAGGTAAAGAGTTGTTAATTAGTAATCTATTAGCTATGTATGACATTACAGAAGCCATTCACCCTAAAACAGGCTAGTGAGGGGTCAGAGAAGGAACGCAGGTGATCCTTCCATTTTTTTAAGAACTTCCAGCAGAGACCCTGCTCAAACCCTGACAATCTCCTCAAGTCACCAACTTCATCCTGGAGACCGTGCTTACCTCGTCCGGTGGCCAGCAAGGCAGCATGTTCACTGGGCTTGATGTCTAAATTCCTTCCCTGGCTTGTACTGCCTGTTGCGACGTTATCTTGGTGAAGACATTCAGGTCTGTTTCTGGCTTCGATACAATCTCACTATTTGACTTTAGGACTATTAAATTTCCTCTTGGATCTTCTTGCTTGCCTGGGTTGGCAATGGTTTTCTTTCAGCACCTTGAAGAAAATCATTCCATTGTTTCGGCTGCCCTTTCTCTGTTGAGGAGTTGGTTATTATTCTTGCTCCTTAAAAAATGGTCTTTATTTTTTTTCCTCTTCTGATTGTTTTTAATATATTTTTTTCTTAATCTTTGAGTTTTTTAAAATCAGTCTTACTATGTTGTATTAAAGAGAAATTTTCTTTGTTTTTATACTGTTCGGTTTTTAGAGATTTTGAAACTGTGGCTTGATATTCTTAACTAGTTGTGGAAAATTTTCAGCCATTATCTATTCAAATATTTCTTCTGTTTCATTCCATTCCTCCTCTCCTCTCCTCTCCACACCTCACTTCTTTTCTCTTCTTCTTTGTGACACCAAGTACGTGTGTGTTAGACCTTTTAATTATAAATTCTATGCCTCTCATGTTCTTTTATGCATTTTCTGTCCTTTTGCCTGCCTGAGCTTTATTTTATCCATAATGGTGGCCTATCTTCCAGTCATTTCCTCTGCCTGTATCTGAACCTGATCTTTTTCTTTTAACCCATTCTCTAAGTTCTTCTTTGTAGTAACTATATGTTCAGTGATAGAATTTATTTTTCTTCTTTTTTATTTTTGGTTTCATTTCTCAGTTGAAATTCTTAATCTTGTCTTTTATTGAACAGAGACAAGAAAATTCATGTCTGATTGCTGCATTATTTGAATCCTCTGTGGGTCTGTTTCTTCAGTTATTGTTTCTCTTAATTTTTAATCACATTATCTTATCTCCATGCCTGCCATATTTTATTGCATGCTAGACGTTGTGTATAACAATATATAGAAAAAATGTGAGCCGAGGCCAATACTCTTTTTTTGCCAGAGGTTTTAAATTACTTCTGAGGTAGTTTGGGGCCACTAGCCATCCTAGATCATCTAGATCCAATTAAAGATTAAGATTATTTGAAGCTGAGCTTTAAACTTTGCAAGGATCAGTAAATTTCCAGTTTATCTTTACTCCTAGGAAATTTCCTTTATGCAGAAAATGGGCCAAGTACTTTCCATGCTTTCTCAGCAATTCTTCACATCAATTCTTCACAGCAATTCTATGAATTAGATATCATTATCTTCATTTTACAAATGACAGAACTGAGACTCAGAGACACAGGAACTTTTCCAAGTTCACACAGCTGGTAATTGATAGAGCCCAAGACTGGTCCCTCACCACGGCACTGAAGATGAGATGTAATAGGAGTACAGGTGATGAGCTGAGGGAGACAGAGAAAGGAGAAAGGTGTCAGTGATGTTCAGATGGACAGGACTAAAAATGCGTGACCTCGAGAGTGAGTCCTCCTTCAATTTTGCACCCTCTGTGCCTCCTTTGTTCACCCTTGTCCTGACCCTAAAGCTGGACCTACTTCGAGGTCCTGACATTTTGTCTTCACTGAGATATTAGAGCAGTCTGGCTTTCAGACCAACCCATCCTGCTCACCCCCGATTCTTACTATTTCACCTTCATAACAGTCCCTTATGTACCCCTGGCCCCATGTGCTGAGTAACCGCATACATGTGGTTGTATAGGCCAGCAGTCAACCCGTGTCACTGTGAAAAAGCTTAATCATGGCTGGCAGCAAAGGTGTTCAATCTCCACCATGTTATGGGCTCCTTCATGGGCTGCGTTGAACTCTTACGAGCATCTTTCAGGCACTTTCGGAGCAAAGCTCCTACAGGGCATTTCTCAGGCTGACATTTCAGCAGCCCCAGGATGAGGAAACATATGATGCTTTTTAAAAAGCACATCCAGAGGGGCCTCTCCCGCACCACCATCACCGCTGTTCTGTGGCTTTATCTTTGAAGCCAGAGGAGCAATTAACTTTCCAATGAAGTGATGCTTGCAGGCGAAACTGCTCACCTCCTCACTGCCAGGCAGAACTGGGTGTTCATCCTCACCATTTCCCCGTTTATCTGGGCTGGTGCATCCTGCAGCTTCCTTATCTCCAGCCTGCTTCGCACTTGCAGTGTCTGCTGTCTTCTTTCTCTGAGCTTTCCTGTAATTAGCTTAACCACATCTGCCATTGCCAACTAGAATATGTCTATAAAAAAGAAATGGTGTTATGTTTGTGCTTTGTAGATTTTGAGGAGCAATTAGGCTTTTTCTAGCATATGTAGCTAATATGTCAGTTAATAAACATTTGTCAAGAACTCACTGTATATGGAGCACCGCTTGAGGGATTAGGGGATGAAATGAAGTAAACAAAGAATTCCTCTGGTCAGGTCCCTGTAAATTGTTCAGGCAGACAAACAACCCCAGGGAGGAGAGTCACCCACTCCAAAGCAATGTGTAATAATAGAACATCTGATTCCCAAAAGGCTTGAAGTGTTGCCTGACCCAGTATCTGAGTCTCAGAGAGGGTAAGTGACTTGTGCAGTGGAGCCTGGTTTCTGGACTCAGTCCCCTAATTTCTGCACCAAGCCTGTATAGAGGGCATAGTGCATTTAAAGGATGTTCAGGGTAGGAGAATGGCCACATTAGCTGGGATCAAATCAGGGAAGGCTTCTTGAAAAATGGATGTGTTGAGCCAGGTATTGAGGGCAGTGTGAGATATTCTACACAGCGAAAGACCCTTTTCTTGTAGAGCTCTCTAAGTCCTTTGTGTGAGATTTCACCAACATATAATAATTTTCCTCCTGAAGTTTAATTAACCCCAAATGCACAAAAAGTGACACATTTTCATTCTAGAGTTCTGTCTTCAAAAGACTTCATTTTCTGTTTCATTGATTAACATGTATTCTTTGACTAAATACGAATCTCTTTCTCTAGTAGTGCATTATGGCTTTTTTGGAGATCTTGACAAGTTGGCATTGGGGGGATAGTTAAGACTCAAAGGGTCAAAATCCAATCAAATCTCCTCCTCCACTCCACGGCTATGGTTCTTGTGTAATTTCATCAAGTTGTGAGGATCTATCTATTAAACTTATCTTTTTCCCTTTCCCTCTATACTGTGACCTTACTGAAAGCTGACTTATCAACCTTGTGGCACATCCTAAGTGCTCACTAAATGTTGGCTACCCTTGTAAATTAATGCATTTATCAATTACTAAACAATTAAATGTGGTAAAATGCATGGCTCTTGTTGCATTTTAAGCTGGAAACATTACTTTTGTTGGCAAAACAGTGAACATCTAACTGATGGGGTGGCGCGTTTGTCTTCCTTGGGTGTCCCAGACCTTCTGACAGAACTTGTCTTGTGCAATAGGTCCCTTCATCTGGGCTGCAAGGGCTCCCTGCCATTGACCCACCAGACGTCACCCAGATCTACCCGGTTCCTGCCAACATCCGGCCAGTGCTGAGTAAATACCGAGTGGAGGTATGGTTCAGGGAGGATCTGGGTGGTTCTTTTGGACTGAAGGGAAGCAGTCCCACCTGAATTGTAGAAGGGGTGCTGTGGGATGGGCAGGAGACCCAGAGACAAACCCAATCGAGCTTGCACTTGGCCAGATGGAGCCCTCAAGGAACTGCACAGTAAGAGCATATTGGAAGAACATACTGGGGTTCTCTGGGAGCACGTCCGACTGGCCCACACCAGAGCCAGGGTGTGTGTGGGATCCTCCTTGGGTCCATGGGTGACAGCTCTTCTGGTCCCTCCCTCAGGTTCTCTTCTGGGGAGTTCGAGAAATGAAGAAGGTACAGCTCCTCTCAGTGGATCGGCCGCAGGCTCTCATTGAGTGCGGGGGACGAGGAGTGAAGTCCTGTGTGATCCAGAGCTACAAGAACAACCCCAACTTCAACATCCAGGCAGACTCCTTTGAAGTGGTGCGAACCTCCTGCCCTCCCGACCTGCTCGCTCCCCTCATTTCTGCAGAGGGGATCTGCCCCGTCATGGATGTGGCACGGGGAGGCGTTTTGGAGTTTCAGATGTCCACTACCTGCAAGAAAGAACAGTCTAATCTAGTGTAAAACCAGAATTTCAGAATGAGATAAAATGCACATTTGTTGTTATTTTGTGTTCGAAGTTTTCAGGTGTGCATCATACAGTAAATCAAAGCAGGTTGACAAACTTTTACCTAGAACGGTGGTTCCCAAAGTGTGGTCCCCAATTCTTCAACATCAGCATCACTTGGAAACTTGTTAGAAATGCAAATTCTCAGGCTCTACCATTGTTCTACTGAGCCAGAAACTGTTGCAGGCGGAGCCCAGTTGCTTCTGGTTTAACAACCCTCCAGGTGATTGTGATACACAGTTTGAGAACCATGAGCCTGGATGATACCCTAATGAGACCTATTTTAATGGTTAGATTTTAAAGTTATTTGTACTTAGAACATCAGTAGTTTGCATATGAACTTATGCTTCTAAAGTGATGTTTTTGACATCTGTTCTTTTGTTTTCTTCAATATTTCAACATATTTTTTTGCACTCTGATTTGGAACTGTGCAGAAAAGATTTGCTTTGTGCAAGCCAGCCAGCTCAACTGGACACATGTTCTAAATTAGCAAAGACCACAGCGAAAGAATGTGCACAGTATTTGCAAACATTGCATATCAGGCTTCACTGAGCTTCGGGGGTCACCAGGGGAGACAAGTGGCCACAGCACGGTCCCCTCACCCTCAGCTCCATATTAAGTGGCTTGACTTTCGTCTGTTTGATATGCTGGGCCTGGGTAAACTGTCATTTGAGATGAGACTTCTTCTGGCAGATAATGACAAAATAAGAGGATTGAAAATCACTGCCAGACAGAGTATAGAAGTGAAGGATTTTTGCAATTTAAACTTGAGGATAAATTGCTAGTGAGACATCCCTCATATTTTGGGTAATTACTCCCTGGCTCAGGAAGACAGTGTTCCAGAGTTTTGGCAAGCCCCGGGGGTTGGCAGGGACAAGGGGACAGGTGGATGCCTGGCTTGCTTTGGGTCTGCCCACAGACAGGACGGCAGGGCGCCCCCCACTCAGCCCAGACTCTCTCCCTGCAGGAGCTGCCGGAGAACGAGCTTCTGCACCCGCCCCTGAGCATCTGCGTGGTGGACTGGAGAGCTTTTGGGAGGAGCACCCTTGTGGGCACCTACACCATCAACTGCTTGAAGCAGTTTCTGTGTAAATCCAGAGAGCCCCCTGCCCTCATCTCACAAGTGGACGGAACCCAACTGGAGCAAGGTAGGAAGCTGCTCCTGGATTTTGGAGCTGCAACTATAAAGTCGTGGTGCCTGCAGGGGGCTGCTACAGGACCCAGCTCAAAGAAGATGCCCCACAGCCCAGGGGCTGGGTGGCTCCCTCTGACGAATGTGTTCCTGCTGTCGCCTCTGCCTTCTTTGGCTGCCACACTCTTACTCTAAGACTCACATTAGGTCAACTCCTCTAAGAAGCCTTCCTTGACTATGACTTAATCTCCTTCCTGCCTCTACTCTGACAATTTACTTGGCTTTGTGCTTGATATTATTTTAGTTTGTTCCATTTTGGACCTCGGGTACACAGAGCTGAGTTCATTGCACTTCTCAGTGACACGCCGGACAATTGTCATTGATCTAGTCAAGGCCTCTCTCTCGTCACATGTACTGTCTTCCCACACCAACTTCCCTATCTCTAGTCCCAGTGCCCTCCCCACTGTAGGCCCCACGCCGCCATCCTTGTAAAGTTTAAATCCATTTAATCCACATAAATGATGTTATGCTACAATCTTCGTTAGGTTTCCTATTCTTTTCATTCGATGCTGGGTTTTAAGATCTATCCACATTGCTGTCTGTTTATTACCTGCTGCATCTACCACACTTTACTTTTCCTTTCCCCTCGTATTGTACTCCTAGGCTGCCTCCACCTCCCCACGTCCACAAACAACACTGTGATGAATATCCTGTGTGTGTTCCTTAAAGGAGGATGCTACGTGGGAATTTCTCTAGAATGTATACCCAGGAATGAGATTGCTGGGTCACAGGGAATGTGAACATGTCATTCCATTAAGTAGAGCCAGAGGGCGCTCCAGAGGCTGTACTGGTCTACACCACTCTACACCAGTCTACACTCCTACCATTACGGCAGTTGGAGTCCCATTTTCCTCCTCCTTAACAATGTTCTCTATTATCTAACTCTCTGGGCTTTTGTTTTGGTTTGGTTTTGGTTCTTGCTACTCTGTGGATGTAAAGTAGTTTCTCATTTTTATTTAACTTGGATTTCTAATTGCTACTGAGTTTGCGCATCTCTTCATATTGTTGCGGCCATCTTAATCCTCCTTCTGTGACTTGCCAGCTCATGTCTTTTGCCCATGTTTTATGTGTTTCATTTAATTTTCTTTTTGGTTCACAAGTTCTTTGTGTTTCTAGATGTTAATATCCTGCAGCTTGTAGGTATTGATTGCTTCAATCTTTTCTTAGTGTGATAACCACTCACCTTGCCTACCGCTCCCATCTTTGAGCAGAAATCTTTAATCGTGATGTAATCAGACCCATCCATGTATTAAACTTTATGGTTTGTAGTTTTAGAGTCTTATTCGAGAAGCCCTTTTTCACCCCTTTGGTCACAAAGATATTATCTTATATTTTCTTCTATTTGCTTTACAACTTTAGCTTTTGCATTCAGATCTTTCATCCATCTGCCTTTATATATGATGTTAAGCAGGATCCAACTGCATTTTTCTCCATATAAGTGCACCATTTTTCCCCAAAGGGGTCTGCTAACAGGTCATTCCTTTCCCTGCCGGTTTGTACTGCTGTCTTTCTCATAAATCAAGCTGCCATACATTCCCTGTCTATTTCTGAGTATTCTAGTCTGCCCCACTGGTTGCCTTGTCTCTGTGCCCAGCACAGAATAGATACCTAGAAGAGTTTTTTGGTTTGAATTCCCTGTTTAAAGGTCAGATCTTGGCAGTGAAAAGCAGTGTTATAACCTTTCTATGGCATCAACAGCCCGGTGGAGAATCTCTTAAGCCTGGGCACATACCCCTGCTCCCTGCCAAGCACACGTACTCATGTGCCCAGAGTTCTGCCTACGCTGAGGGGACTCACAGCCCTCAGGAGCCTCCAGAGCCCCCAAGATTAATACACTGGGGAAGACAATCAACACAGAGGACTTGGGCCCTTAGCTTTCATGTTCATGACCCCAATGACCACGCTTGAATAAAATTACTCTGAGGGATCAATAACAAATATAAACAGTAATTTATGGCTTATTAAGCATCAGATGCCTTATATCATGATCTCATTTTATAAATTTTTTATATGGGCATTTTTATTATGAGATGAGTATTTTTACTGTCATTTTATAAATAAGGAACATGAGGTTCAGAAATGTTAAGAACTTGCCATATTTGAACCCAGATCTGTCCGATTCCTGGCATTAGGTCCCTGAAATGACCACCTGCATTGTAGCCCAGTCCCCTGACCCACTGTGCTTTCATTTCATCCATTTCAGATTCGCCAATAGCCACTGAATCCTCTGAGCCCCTCAGCTCCTCCCAGGACCCCCCTGCAGACCACATCTATGTGGACGTTGAGCCGCCACCCACAGTGGTACCCGACTCTGCCCAGGCTCAGCCGGCCAGCCTCGTTGACATTCCTGACTCATCTCCCATGCTGGAGCCTGAACACAAGCCTGCAGCCCTGGAGCCACCAAAAGATGGAAAAGTTAAGGTCAGATTGTAATTCCTCTTCATATTTACAAGGCTCGTTGGAGTCTGCACTGGAAGATCTAGACACAAATCCTCCCATCTACTAGCCATTTGACAATGGGCATACAACGTCACATTTCTGAGGATCAGTTCATCCTTTGTAAAATGAGGATATTCATACTCACTTCACAGCATTGTAGAGTCAGAAAGTCAATGTGTATGAAGTTAAATTGCTTGTCCAATGTGACAGTAATATTTAATTAAACAGACACTCTTCTTAATTCATTAGCCTGTAAAGACAGTGATTTCTTTATCCAGGCCTATTCCACAAATATTTAGAGCCTGCTTTGTACAAGATCACATGGGACCAAAAAGATGTATTTTTTGGATTCTAATGAGGAGTAAGACTCATCTTCAGTTAGCTGAGATCCTGGAAGGGGAGATAGACAAGTACACAAAGAACCACAAAACAAGAATATAATTTATCTTTCTAAGTCATAAATTTGAGTGCAAAATCCTGTTGTATCAATTGAGTTAAAGGAGAAGACTGTTTTAAGAAAGTCCTAAGGAGCTGCCTGCCCAGCAAATAGTAAAGGCTGAAATAATAATAATAAAAAAAGAGTGGAATAGATTAATGGATATTTGCTCAGGCTGATCCCATCTCATCCATGCTCAGTGACCCTCTGTGACCCCCCATCAGATTCTCTCCCAGCCTTGCACCTCCCACTTTATGTTGGAATTCTCAGTTTCAGTGTTTGTTGGCACTGTAAAACTGTGAGCACCAGCAGGGCAGAGATGATTTTTTAACATCCTTATATCCCCTGTACTTGATAGAATGCCTGGCTCATAGTAGGAACTCGGGAGATGTCTGAGAGGGTGAACAGATGATGGATGCACGATGAGTCTTGCATCGATAGCCTCCAATAGCACAACTGTCCTCTCCCACAAATGCCTCCTCTCTGCCACCCCATCACTTATGTTGTAGGTGTCACTTATTTGCACCCATTGAAATGAGGAATGAAGCTTAAGGGGAATTGCCTACATTATGTCACTTAATCCTCACAACAGTAAGGTAGGCAGGAATTATTGGCCCTAGTTGAAGAAATTGAGAATTACAAAATTTATACTAATTGCTTAATTTATAACCTGGGTCTCTCTGAAGCTAGTGCCCTTTCTGCTGTACCACGTTATATCATATAGTTTAGCATTCATTTGTTGCATGCCCATCTCCTCTGCTATACTCTAAGCTACCCAGTGTGGGATTGTGTCCAATTCCCCACACTTCCTCAATGTCAAGCACAATACCTCACATCTGCTCAATAACTGTTTGCTGAATAAGTGAATGGATGGATGAACAGATTATTTAACTTGTATTTATTAAAGTGATACAGAGAGCTGCTATCACAAAACCAGCAGATCCTTCTGTTTGCATCCCAGTGGGCACCTACACATTCCCTCCCTCAGGGAACCAGTCAGCCACCAGCATGCAGCCAAAGGAGGCCTCGCTAATAAGCCATCCCTCATTCCTTGCCAGGATGCCAGGAAGCCTTCCCGGAGGTCCACTAAAAGAAGAAAGAGGACCATTGCGGATGAATCTGCTGAAAACGTCATTGACTGGTGGTCTAAGTATTATGCCTCCCTGAAGAAAGCACAGAAGGTAGAGTCTCTCCTGCCTGTGATAGTCAAGGGACTCAATAAGAAAACATGGCACCTTCTCCCATCCCAAATTTTATTTAACCCCTCTTTAAATTCTACTATATGTAGGCCCTACTCAGGTGTGATTCTGTTAACTGCAGAAGGAAATAAAGCCTGGAAGGACCAGGGATCCTGAATTACTAAATTCTTATCCTCTGGCTGGAGCTAGCACTAGGACACAGCTCCAGGACGTATGGGACCTCTAGTCCCATACAGCATCTGGAGGTTCTGCCCCCCAGTTAGACTCAGGGAGGTTCGGCCAGGAGAAACAGGATCTCTAGACAGGTGGGCATCAGTGAGGGGGGCTTCAGGTATACCTGGAGATACCCAGGTCAAAGGGCCCCAGGCCTCCAGCAGAATTCTAACTTCCCATGGGAAATTATCAAAGTAAAGGTAGAGGTCAGTGGGTTGCCAGAGCAGGAGCTGGGCCTCATGTGTGTGGAACAAGACAAGGATCAAGTTAAACAGCTGGAGAAATAGCAGGGAGTGGGGCTGGAGAGACAGGCAAAAGCTCAGTGGTGTCTGAATTTGGTAAGATTTCTCATCCCCATGTTAAAAAGGAAAGAAAAATTAGTCAGATATGATCATCGTATTTAATTGAGTAGAAACTCCTCTGATTCTTTAGTTTGGAAAGATGAGAGTTTCATTTAGGACTAGTTCACAAATATTGATGGATAGTAAATAATCAAAGCAAATGTTAGTCCCTGCCTCCAACCTCCCCCCTTTGCTGCGATGGACACTAGCACAGCACTTCCTGTGGGTGCTCAGCTTTCCCCCTTCTCTGCCAACCTCCCCAATCCCTGGTACTGCCCCAGGAACCCAACATGCCAGCAGGTAAAACTCATAGTGCAGACTGGGGTGATGCTCCAGGGAGGTGGAAAAATAGGGGGGAAAGAATTGGCTTTCTCCTTGGCTGAGGATAAGGATGTCTACAGCTTGGTGGCACTTTTCTTGGATGTGTGGACACCCCTTCTCTAGGGCAGGGAATCCCACTGCACTCAGGCCTCAGGTCTTTATGGTGAGGCTTCATCTTGGGGACTGCTTGGGGACTGTTTGAATCCTCTTTTAAAATGGCATCTCAAGAATGCAGAGGGCTGGGACAAGTGAATTAGAATTGTTAGCAGTCAGGGTTAATAAATCAGGCATGGCAGTGTCAATAATCTTGTCTCCCTCTTTTTAAAAGGCAAAGGAGAGCAATCCCAAGGAGAAAAAAGGCAACACAGGTACGTAGCAGTCCTGGGGACATTTGGGTATAGAATAGGGCCACTGTTGTGAAAAAATTATAAAATAGAGCCATAGGAAGTGCATTAGAGCTCAACTCCCTCCTTTCCTGAGTAAGGAAACAATCTTGGGAAGATGACAACACTGTAAAAAGGTCATGCAGCTATTTGAGCTGGACTGGAACCAGCTCCCAGCACTCCTGAATCCAGTGCTGGAATTGACCCTTGGCCCAGGTCCATACGCTGACAGCCGTAATGCAGAAACAGCAGAGTAAAAATAGCAGCACGCTGGGAGCACAGGCCGAGACCCAACATGATAACCTTTAACAGAGGTCAGTGCAAAGACCTGGACTTAGGTTCGAAAACTCAGTCGACAAGGGTTGAATAGATCTGGTTTGGCAGAAGCTCAAATGAAAGAGGCCTGGAATTTGAAATGACCACACCTTGATTCAAGCCAACGGTATGTCTCGGCCTAAGTACAACCATAACGCCAAGCAGCCAGTGCTGTTTGCTTTGACATTGATAGAGGTAGGAACACCAGAGCATGGATCAGTTCCTCAGACCACTCCTACCAGGCACATGTAATTCTAAGACCAACCTTGTGTCATAAGCAATAGTATGTTCATCCTGCAGATGATGAAACCGAGGTACAAAGAGGTCAAGTAACTTGTCCGGCGTTGCATGGCTAGAAAATAGCCGAGCTAGAAGTCCATCCCTTGCAGCTCTCCCTGACCCGCCACCAAGGCCTACTGCTCACAAATGACTGAATAATCCCACTCATGAATTTGTGCAAGACTCTTCACATATTTGAAACTCATGTTGAACTAGATGAATATCAAGTCCCTAAACAGATGAGAGGGAATATAATTAAAAGCTCTGGAGTCTATCTGAATCCTGGGTGTGTTCTTTGCTAGCTGGGTGAAGGGGCAAATGACTTACCCTCTCTGTGCCTAGTTTAAAGAGTCCTTACATATACCAGGACAAGTCAGCACATTGCCCAGCCCTGGGGCTCCACTGACATTGTGCATTATGTACATGGCATTCCTTGCCATCATGCAGTGCACAGACTGCATGTGCCAATCCTACAGTGAAAAGCTACTATTTCTTTTTTAAAAAGAAGGGTTGTGACATATGACATACTCCAGAGCAAAGGGAAAGAGGGAGCTTGGCTTTGTTCCTTCTCATCTCAATTGGTTGAGAAATCTAATGTCCACTGATATCCACAGAGGCAAAGCCAGATGAGGTAGTGGTAGATATAGAAGACGGCCCAAAGAAGAAGAAAGACAAGATGCTCAAGAAGAAACCCAAAGACGATGGGATCCCTAACCTGGCCGTCTTGCAGGTGTGTGTGGATTCAAGTGTCTCTGCCATGGACGGGGTTCTGTTATTGCTCCAATCAACCCTAGTAATGCCTTTGTTTGAACTAATTTTCTTTGTCTCCATTTTAATCATTGGTGCCAAGAAGTAAACTTTAACAAGCATGTAAGCCAAGACAATGAAGCTTGTTCATTGTCCATTTTCTGCACCCTCATACTGAGAAGAGGCATAACTTTCACTGTTTAGTTTGGACCTGGCAAAGTCATTTGCAATATTTGAGTTCCTCTTGGCTCACTTCTAGGAACTAGACATCATCAAGATGTGTACACAACTCAAAATAGCATGAGTTTTAACTTGAACTGATGGTAACTCCATCAGCCTAATCTTAACATTAGTCAGAGGGTATTAGCTAGAAGCATATTTCTGGGTATGAAACCTCAGAGTATGAAAATTATGTATGCAGATAACCAATTTGGGTAAGTAATTTTGATAGGAAATTTAAAAAAGTAATTTAATTACATTACCAAACCTAAAACTCAACTCAATTTTACATTTCTAAAGTGTATATATAATTTTGCACTTGGAAAATGCATGTCTATATATATTACAATAAAAATAAATATTCCATCTCTTTATATGTGTTAAGAGTTAGATGCTTAATAAACATTATTGATTTGAGTCTCCTGAAAGCATTATAATCTATATCCAACAATCAATGACATCAATTAGCTATTGAAAGGTTTGTCATATTTGTGTCCATATATTTACAAAACTTTTTGGTTTAGCTATACTTCTTGGAATTTGAAAGTTTATCAGAAAGGTTTTATAAAATTTAGAGTAGTAGCTAGTTCCAGGCATACTGAGCCAACCCATGTTCCTTATTTGGCTGAAGATAAATTACCAGTGGCCACTTGTATTTTCCAAGGGACATATATCAAGGCTGGTTTGGGAGACTCTTGGCATTTCTTATTAAATAAATGTCTGGCATCTTGATTCAAACACCAGAGACAGAAAAAAACAAAAAGAAAGAAAATCAATTCTGGGCCTTTCTTCCTCTCAGCACAGTCTTCTTCCTTTTCTCTAAAGATATACGATGGTGATCTCGAGAGTGAATTCAACAATTTTGAAGACTGGGTGA
Organism: Cheirogaleus medius; assembly: GCA_008086735.1. Taxonomy (NCBI): domain Eukaryota; kingdom Metazoa; phylum Chordata; class Mammalia; order Primates; family Cheirogaleidae; genus Cheirogaleus; species Cheirogaleus medius. The sequence continues at coordinate 62,780,024 of VBSM01001124.1, forward strand.
AAACCTTTGAGCTCTTCAGAGGCAAGTCTACAGAGGATGACCATGGTCTTGATGGAGACCGAGTCATAGGGAAGTTTAAGGCAAGTTCAATATTCCAATGTTAACCCTCCCTGTTTATAAATAATAATCAGATGTGACTCAATTCTATTAATGGAATTGTGGCATGGGATGTGTGTAAGGAAAATCCTTAATCTTTACTCAAGATCCTCTCTAGAACCCCACAAAACCTAGGTCTAGTCTTTTAAGATATTTTTGGTTTGCAACTAGTGGATCAGAGCTCCATCTGGTAAAATATAAGGAGACCTAAAATGACCACTGAACTATACTTTTCTCTTTCTACAAAACGTGTGACTGGTGCAAGCCTACCAGGTAGACAATTAAACTAATCAAGTGACACAAGCCCTTCATCTGGCAGACCTACCATGGCAGTGTCCCAAAGCAGTAGCCAGCATTTGCTATAAACCTGCATGCTGGGCCCTTAGGTTGCACCATAGTGTGTTGGAAATAGCATGGGAGCTGCGGTTTGCCAAGCTGGATTTAAATCCTAGTTATAGTACTCACTAGCTGCATGATCGGGAACAAAGTACTTCACCTCCCTGAGCCTCAGTTGCTGCATCTGGAAATATGAATGCTGCAGGCCAGATGGAATGAGACAGTGGGAAAGCGCTAGCATGGCACCCCCCAATGTAAAAGGTACCTGGTGTCCTGTCTGTTCTGTTCTTCACATAACAGTCCTCTGAGGGGGGTGTTAATGTACAACACCGATTCACTGGCATACCATGAAGAAGCCCAGATGTTATGTGAACTGCCTGAGGACATCCAACTGGCAAGGGTAGCTCCAGCCCGGGTCCTGCAGACTCCCAGGCTGTGCTCATCTCCCTGGCGCTGTGCTCTCTGTGGATTTTGGTGGGACATAGAGCCATCTTGTCTCAATGGGTTGTGTTTTCTGGTTCCAGGGCTCCTTCTGCATCTACAAAAGCCCCGAGGATTTTAGCTCTGAGGACAGCGGGCAGCTGAGAATACAGCAAGGGATTCCGCCCAACCACCCCGTCAAAGTCCTGATCAGGGTGTACATTGTCGCGGTGAGCTGACCTCGTGTGTCCTCAGGGGGTGCAATCGTCTGCCCGGGCTGCCGTAACAAAACACTGCAGACTGGGTGGCTCACACAACAGACATGTATTTTCTCACAGTTCCGAAGGCTCTAAGTCCATGCTCAAGGTGCTGTCAGGGGTGGTTTCTGGTGAGGCCTCTCTTGCTGGCGTGTAGACAGCTGCCTTCTTGCTGTGTCCTTACATGGCCTTTCCTCTGTGCACGCCACACGGGTAGAGAGAGAGATGTCTGGTATCTCCTCTTCTTCTTTTTGTCTTTTTTGGGCAGGGTCCATTTTTTTTGTTTGTTTTTTTTCCTCTCCTTCTTTTCTTATGAAGACTGAGCCCTAATAGGTTAGAGCCACACCACTACGAACTTATTTAACCCTAATTACCTCCCTAGAGCTGTGTCTACAAATACAGTCACACTGGGGGCTGGGGTTCAACACACAAATTTGCGGAGGACAGAATTCAGTCTCTAACAGGGGGTATGACTGATAACATGGGCATTTCCTGGCTTTTGGGAGGGGCATATAAAGTTGCTCTGTGTAGTTTTATTTTCTCCCTGCGGTGGCCTACAGCAGGAAAAGGAACCGAACGGGACAGGAGCAGGGAGTTCACAGGCTAGGCAGTTAGAGGGAGAACCAGGGCAGGACAGGGCAGCTGCCGCTATGGAATTCTCCCCCGACCACTGTGCCTCCGTACTATTGCAGTCAGAAATTTCATTTTGAATGTATTTCCAAGCAAGATGTTATCTCCTCTAGGCTTCCTCCTTTCTGATGATGAGAGCACAAAACTTTAATTAGGAAACTTTTGGCCTGATTGCCAGGTAGCTCGGGGCCAAATCCAACACCCTATCAAAGCAACTGTACGAACCCTGGTGGTTCATGGATTTGTTTTTATCTCCTGACCTTGGACCTGATTTTCACAATTGTATTTGATTGTAATAATCTTGTATTAACTCTTCGCTTACACTGTCTACCTTCCTTTTAATAAACTTAAATGAAGCATATAATAAAAATGAATTCTTCATGAATGCAGAGGGAGATTGAAATGTTCTTCCATCATGCAGTTCTCAGGTTTCCTTCCTCATCCTCATTTCATCACTACAGACACATGTGCCAGGGATCTTGTGATGAAAAGGACACAGTCTCTGCCCTCAAGAAAGTCACCATCTAGTTGGAAGATTAGGTGTACGTGTGAAGAGTCGCTGACAACACCGGGGAGTCTCTATTAAACACCCACCCACAGGATAGTTGAGACCAGACTTTTTAAAACATCGTTCAGGAGGTCACTTGTGCCTTGGGAGCTAATTAACATGCATTACTCAGGAAAGAGACTATGTGTTCAAATAAATTTGAGAACTAGTTCCTATAATAATTCCTTTTCCTTATCTAACACCTGAGATTCACAAAGCTCATTAGCACCTTCAAGGCTCTGAGAATTCTAGAAGCAAAGAAACCTATTTAACTGTATCTTGAACAGCATTTCCTAAACTTTTTGCCCCCTATAGAAAATCCTACACAACTATGGTTGTGTGGGACACAGTTTAGGGAAGCCAGAAATAGAGGCTATGAATAGTAGGGAGGAGAGGGAGAAGTTTCTATGGACTACAGAGATTGAAGAAGGACTTGTCCCTTGATTTATTCATTCATTGGGCAAATCTCGACTGCACACCTTTTATGTGCCCAGGACCCTCTAGATAAAGGCCAGGGATGCAGATCAGGTTTCTGCCCAGGAGGAGGCACAGAGGAGGGGGACTTGGGCTGGAACTTGAGAACAGGAGGGATGTGGCAAACTGAAGAGTCAGAAGGTGGCGGCCCTGGGTTGCAGGAGGTAGAATAAATAGACTGCAGTTACAGACAGTCAATACTTTTCATTGACATTTCTAATAGTGGTGATTATGTATGGTTTGCTCCCTTATATTAGTATTTAATTGATTAACTAAATGATAAGTTAATTTAAAAAAATTTTAATTTAATAGAACACTGAAAAATAAAAAACTACTTAAAACTTGTATAAAGAAAGAAATCAAATTTCCCCACCTCTGCTTTTTTCCCCTTACTTAACAAGCTATGTTGGACATTTTCCAGATCAGTATACACAGGACTTTTTCATTCTTTTTAGTAGCTGCATGGCATTTTCTTGAATGAATGTAGTATCCATTCATTCATTTGGCAGATATTAAGAGGACCCTGTTCTATGTCCTAGAGATAAAGTAATGAACAAGATAGACAGTGCCCTGCTCTCCTGGAGATTACGGACTAGTTGGCAGTGGTGTGGGGATCAGGAAGATATACAAATAAACAAAGGGACAGATAAACAAATAAGATAGTTTCAGAGATAACTACAATGTAGAGAATTAAAATTGAATGATGTGACCAGAGGAAATGGGGGAGGGGCTATTTTGGGTTATGTTTCTCCCCAGGTAATCAACAAATAGGTTGTTTACAATCTTTGCCTATTCAACAATGCTCTAATGAACATCCTTGAACAGATAGATGGCTTTATAGGCTTACACCATTCTTTTTTCTTTTTGTTTTTTTGTTTTGTTTTGTTTTTTTTGTCACCCAGGCTAGAGTGTGGTGGCACAATCATAGCTCACAGCAACCTCAATTCCTGGGCTCAAGCGATTCTACTGCCTCAGCCTCCTGAGTAGCTGGAACTATAGGCATATGCCACCACAACTGGCTAATTTTTCTATTTTTTAGTTGCCCAGCTAATTTTTTTCTATTTTTAGTAGAGTTTTGCTCACGCTGGTCTTGAACTCAAGCAATCCTCCCGCCTTGGCCTCCCAGAGTTCTAGGATTACAGGCTTGAGCCACCATGCCCGGCCATATAGGTTTACACCATTCTATCTGTAGGACAGAATCCTAAATACGGGCTTGTTTCTCACTCAGCTTTTATCACTGCAGAGTTTCTCCATCTTTTTAATATTATTCTTCACTGGCTTCCTGCCTTGGCCTTTCCGTGGAAAGAATTTGCTTTTGATACTTTAAGATGTAGCTTGTCTAGAATCAGACTTCACTCTCAGAAACAGATCATCATTCAACTGGCCAGTGCTAAATGCAAGACTGACCGGGTCCTGCATTCAGAAACATTTAGTTCTGGGAGGACCTTCAGGTCCACCCATGATTTTACCCATAGATTTCAAAGAGACAACATTACTTGCCCAAGATCACACACTGCTTAGAAATACAGTCATGTGTCTCTACACAACGGGAATACATTCTGGGAAATGAATGGATTGTTAGGTGATTTTATCATTGTGCAAACATCATGGAGTGTATTACACAAACCTAAATGGTACGGCCTAATAGCCTGTTGCTCCTAGACTACACACCGGTATAGCATGTTACGGTACTGAATACTGTAAGCAGCTGTAACACAACGCTAAGTATTTATGTATCTAAACATAGAAAAGATACAGTAAAAATATGGTATAAAACATGAAAAATGGTACACCTGTACAGGGCACTTGCCAAGAATGGAGCTTGCAGAACTGGAAGTTGCTCTGAGTGAGTCAGTGAGTAAATATGAAGGCCTAGGTCATTACTGAACACTACTGCAGATTTTATAAACACTCTACACTTAGGTTACACTAAATTTACAAAATGTATTTTTTTCTTTATTCAATAATAAATTAACCTTAGCTTACTGTAACTTTTTTACTTTATAAGCTTTTAAATTTTTTTTAACTTTGACTCTTTTGTAATAACACTTAGCTTAAGACACAAACACATTATACAGCTGTACAAAAATATTTTTTCTTTATATTCTTATTCTATAAGATTTTTTCTATTTTTAAAACTTTTTTATTTTTTTACTTTTTACTTTTTAAACTTTTTTGTTAAAAACTAATACACAAACACACACACATTAGACTAAGCCCTCACAGGGTAAGGATGATTGATATCACTGTCTTCTACCTCCACATCTTGTCCCACTGGAAGGTCTTCAGGGGCAGTAACATGCGTGGAGCTGTCATCTTCTATGATAACAATGCCTTCTTCTGGAACACTTCCTGAAGGACCTGCCTGAGGCTATTTTACAATTAACTATTTTTTTTTAATAAGTAGAAGTCATACATTCTAAAATAAGAATAAAAAGTGTAGTATATTAGATACACAAACCAGTAACACAGTCATTTGTTATCATGGTCAATTATATGTACTGTATATAATTTTATGTGCTATATTTTTATGTGCTATACTTTTCTATGGCTGGCAGTGCAGTAGGCTTGTTTATGGCAGCATCACACAAACACCTGAGTAATGTATTGTACTAAGATATTACAACGGCTACAATGTCACTGGTTGCTAGAAATTGTTCGGATCCATTATAATCTTATGAAACCACTGTCATATATGCGGTCCGTCCTTGACCAAAATGCCATTAAGAGATGTGTGACTATAGAACTTGAACTCAAACTCATGCCTTCTGCTTCCTGGTCCACCATATTCTCCATCACTCTGAGCCAAGAGCTTCTTTCCACTGGGGAGATGACTCCAGAGAAAGTTGAACTTGGGCAAAGCCAATCATTTTTCTTTTAACAGCAAAAGGAACTGCTAAGCAGTGATTCATAACCTTGGCTGCACATTAGAATCATCTAGGGAGCTTTTCAAAATCCCAAAGCCCAGGGCCCATTAAATCACCACATCTGGAGATAGAACTCAGGCATCCGTAATTTTGAAAGCACCCGGGTGGCCCCAGAGTGCAGCCAATGTTGAGAACCACTAGACCAAAGAAATTTTCCTTTTTCTCCCCAGGCATTTAATCTTAGCCCAGCTGATCCAGATGGAAAATCAGATCCCTACATTGTGATCAGGATTGGCAAAACAGAAATCAAAGACCGGGACAAATACATCCCAAAACAACTGAACCCAGTATTTGGAAGGTCGGTGACCATCTGGGCTGCGTTGTGTTGCCCTTTGTGCATTTGCTCCTGCTGTGAAGTGTTGTGTGTGTGTGTGTGTGTGTGTGTGTGTGTGTCGGGGAGAAATGGTGGGGGGATGTTAAATACTGACTTCTGCTCTGGATGCCAGCCAACCAGCCAACCAAACCTATATTCACAGAGCAGAGTCCAATTCTTTCCGTGATCCCTACAGAATTTGGTGGACCACACCGATAGTTTTCATACTCATAGTTTTCTAATAACCATTTCCTCGATCTTGGATTTAAGAGGCACTTTGAAGGGTCATCAGATTCAGCCCCCTGCTTTTGGACAGAGAGGTGATTTCTTTTTTATAAACAAGGCAACCATGGTCCAGAGAGGTTAAGGAACATATTCAAGTTCACACAGCTTACAATTGGTGGAGAAGGGTGCAGATGTTTGGTCTTTTGTCTCCTACTAAAGGAATTTTTTCATCATATCATTTTGCCACTCATTTGAGGTGACCCTTGAGGTCTGAAAGGTGAACTGTGTCCCCCAGTTGTGTTTTGTTTTCTTGCAAAGTGTTCAAACCCATTGCATTCGTGTATGTGGCGGTGAACTAGGCATGCTCCAGCTCACGGCAACCCTACCACCCTCACTGATCCTAGGACAGGGTGTGTCACACAGTAGTGTCCCCTGCTTGAGTTTGTGCACTTGGCTGGCAGCGCCTTTGGAATTGAGGTGACCTGGGTTTCACCCTGCCCCATACAACCTGTGTAACCTTCTGCAGATGATTTATCCTATTTTTCCTCATCTGTTAAGGAGCAACAGTGACACCTGACTCAGATTCCTTTAGCAGATTAAATATGTCAAATACCTAGCACATCGCCTATGCCAGCACAGAGTAGATACGCAGAGCTCATTAGTGCCTTTCCCGTCCTCCTGGGTAATCATTTTAGCAATGGATACATCCTACTTGTATTGAAATACTTTTTTTCCTGAGTAATTAGGATCATGGTATAAAATCTCCATAGCCTCATTTACATTCATTTACACTAAGGCTGTAATCACTGTAGACCCTCTGACATTTGATTAGCACCAGCCTCTTACATCTTATTGCTCCTGAGGAAATGAGGCAATAAATGATCTTGCATGTCCAGATTAATGAGAATGACTAGAATGGCAGTGCCGGGGAAACTTACCCTTGCTTCCCTGATCCGGAGATGACCTTTATCATCGCCTGCCATTTATGTAACTAGTGCTTCAGTGGGCGAAGTGCTTGGCAGTTACTTTTTATTAGCTGCTTTTACCACAGTGCTGTGGATCAGCCTGGTTTTATTACCCGTGTTATATGGCCATGGCAAACAAGAGAAGGCCCACCCTAATGACCTCATTCTAACTTGACCTCTATAAGGAGCCCACTTCCAAATGAGTCACATTCTGAGATACAGGGGGTTAGAACTTCAACATACCTTTTTTGGGAAGATGCAATTCAACTCATAACAATACATACAACTCATAACAATACATATTGTTTTTGCTCTTTATTATGATATTATTATTTTTCTCATAAGGACTTACAATTGGTTAGATGAGGCCCATCTAGGTTATCAAGGATAATCTCCTTTACTTAATCATAGATGTTAATCACATTTACAAAACAACATCATAGCACCACCTGGATTAGTGTTTGAGTGAATAACTGGGGACTATGGTCTAGCCAAGTGACCATCACCCTGTGAGTAGTTTGCAAGTGTTTGTTCTTTCCAGTCAGGCAGTCATTCAGTGACAGACAGTGTGCCATGCCCTGGAGAGGGATAGAGGTGGTATGATTCTGTACCCAAGGGACCCATATCCCCATGGAGGAGGCAGGCATTAACCAAAACATCAGACAGATATAAAATTGCTTGTGTGATGCACTCTATAAAAGAGAGGTGCATGGGCCTCAATTTGAGCCTGTATAATCGGGGAACTTGACCTGGTTGGGAGAAATGGCTGAGAAGTTCCATGGGTCTGGAGCAGGGCACACCTCCACCTGCCCTCAAATCTCAGCTATAGAGTCATCTCTGGAAACCTTCCATACTAACCTGCCCAGAACTCTGAGTTCCCGCCACCTGATTTAGCCATTTTCTTATCTGCCTTCTCCAATAGAAGGAAATTGTTTTACTTATCTCTTAAACCCACAGTTCCTGGCACATAGGGACTGTGTAATAAATGTCAGATGAACAAATGGATAAATTGAAGAATGAACATATAGACAAAGAAACAATGGTACGTCTTTGCTCTGCGGCTCAGAGGCCTTCATGCTTTCACCACGCCTCAGTTTTTGCCCATTTCATGATGCCTTATCTTTTCTCAAACCACGGTGGCATCTAGAGATTGTATCTCACTGGCACACAAGTTGATATTAGCCTAGTTTTCCCCCCGGGTGATTAGAAGTCCAACCATGACAGGCTGTTTTTGGTAACTCTTTGAATGACAGCTTGTTAAAATTCAGGTGAGGTTAATCTGTGTGCGTACAGCTTGGGGAGATGGACCAGGGAGATTCAGTCTTCTGTCCTGATTGCCAGGGGCAGTTAAGCACTCACTAAGTCCTTCCTCAATGACAGTCATGGTGATGGCTCAGGGGTAGGTGCCTGGAGGCTTCTTTGGATACACCTCCAGAGTATCAATTACAGTTCATAATCCAAATCTTAGAGCCCAGGGAAGCAATATATGCCTTCGGATGGAAGATATATGGATCATCTTTTCCCTGCCCAGTGATATCCATGACCCACTACAACTACCTCAGTCAGTTACAATCACTGGAGCTGTCCAGCATCTCTGCTTCTTTCTCTCTAAGGGGGGTTAATTGGCTCCAGGCACTCTGAGATTGCAGTCCCTGCCACACTGGAGAGTGACTGTCAGGGCTAAGTGGGTCTGACTCCGAGGGCAGCAGCCTAAACAGGCCTGTGGACATGCAGAGAAATAACGGGCCCACCCTTCTCCTTCTTCCTGCCTTCTCTGCACCCCTTGCTCCCCGCCACTCCATCCAAAGTGGCCAGAATCCAGAACAGCTGGAGAAACACTGGTGTGCCCCTGATTTTGTTTTCAGGAAGGCATTTCTCTATAATACAGGGTTTCACTCAAAATGTAATTCCCAAACGTCAGCCCTAATGCAGAAACCCAGTAGCGTGGATAATCTATCATCGCAGGAAATCTGACAGCCTTACTGCTCCTTAGGCCACCTTGCATTGGTGTGGTATCATCAAAAGAGCACCTAACCAGGAGTTAGGAAACTGGCATTTATCCCAGATTGACCTGATTGCTGATCCATGGCAAGTCACTTCTGTCCTCTAGAGTTCCGTTTCCTTATCTGTAAAATGATAAGACTGGATATTGATTTCTGAGATCCCTTACAGTTCAAGGAAACATTTATTTAGTGTGTACTCTCCACAGGCCAACTGCAAGCTCCAGAAATGCAGAAATAAAAAGGCAAGTCCCTAAAAGACAGCACTCCAAACCTGCAATTCTGTGTTTATAATTTTCCGTCCTCAATAGGGTTTTCATTTAAAATAAATCCAGCTGGGATTCCTTGTGAAAGCAACAGTGGAGGGGAAGGGGAATGGCAGTGCACTGGTTGAAAGCCTGGAAGTAAAATATGTGTTTTATAGAAAAAATCTTGCCTTTAACCACCATGCCAAATTATAGAGAAGACATATTTATCCAATTTGCACAGAAGGAGGTTGAGACGGATTAACACATTGACTGCCATGCTAGAAGAAAAAATTTTTTCCTTGGGGCCATGGTGTTTTATTACAAAAATAGAATAAAAACTTGGAAAACAAAATGATCTTTTCTAATTTAATGAAAAATTTGTTATTTTTTTATTGTTTTCTGTGTGAAAGTTATATGAAATTAAATTATCAATGTTTATTGTACCAATAAGAACATTGACAAATGAGATTTTCGCAAACCAACTGCAGGGTTTTGCCCAGGGGGCTACCCATCATGTAACATGTTTGCTAGCGTGGCAGCGTGAGTTGCCTGTGCACCACGCAGCTCCCAAGGAAAAGAATGTATGAGTTACATATGCTTCACAAGGCCCCAGGCTCAAAACTAGTGTGAGTTAAATACAACTCACATGGCAGTTAATGTGTTAAATAACTTTTCCAAAGTTTTACAACCATAAAGTTGTGGGTTTGAAACCAAGATTGGAAATGAGTCCTGTTTGAGATCAAAACCCAAACCCTGTCCGTCATGCTGTCACCCTAGCTAAAGACTGCAAGACATGGCCCATGAATGAGAGATTATTGGCTGTTGGTAATTAACAAAGGAATTGGAAATTGATTGTACCTCAATGAGAAATTAAACCAAACAAATATCTGCTAAGTATTAACCGAGTTGTTGAGTCATTTATTCAACTCACATGAACAGTAGCCTAGCTAAAGTGAAGCTGGGAAACGTTCCGTATGCCACCAAATGTTGATTCTTGAAGCCTCTGCTTGGACCACAGGTCATTTGAGATCCAAGCCACATTCCCAAAGGAGTCTGTGCTCTCCGTCCTGATCTACGACCATGATATGATTGGGACAGACGACCTCATTGGCGAGACCAAGATTGACCTAGAGAACCGCTTCTACAGCAAACACCGAGCCATCTGTGGCTTGCAGAGCCAGTATGAAATGTAAGTTCTTCCTCCCACAGAGACACTTGGTGTTCTGAAGCCGTAGCCATCAGGCTGTGGACTCTGCATCCTAATCCTCTATCTTTATGAAGACCAGCTTTGATATCTCAAATGGGCTGCATCTCAGCAGGGCTGGTTTGGGGAAATGCTGTTCAGTACCCTCGGGGGTCGGGAGGCAACGCTGATTTAGAACTAAGGGCAGGTTCTTAAAGAGTCAAGAGCTAGATTCTGTGTGTTCACTCTGTCATTGTGCCTGGTAGGCAGGGTTCTCTGGCAGGGAATGATGTTAGAAGCATGATTAATACAATACAAACGCCAATATCCCAGCTCATTAGTAACCAAGCACTTTTAATAACCAAGCACTTTACATGGAGTGTCTCCTTCAATTCTCTCAAACAACCCACTGAGGTGTTATTTTACAAATAAAGGAAGAATGGACCCAATTCTCACTCTTTATAAAGACATTGAATTCTGCTTAATTTTAAAATATAGATTATCAGCTTTATTTTTAAAAAGTATGGTGTATCTAACATCATAAGAAAAAAAAATGTTACAAATTCCAGCCAGGAAAATACAAGACATTCAATAGTATTTCATGGTGTAATTTTAAAAATATTTTCCTGAATATAAAATAATACATATTCATTGTGGAAAATTTGAGAAATACCGAAAGTACAAAATTATGATCAAATTATTGCACTCGGAGATAACTCATGCAAAAATTCTTGTGTACTCCTTTCAATATTTTTTCCATGCTATTTTTCCCCAAAGTTGGACTCATACTATTCAGGCAGTTTTATAACCTGCTTACTTCACTTACCATTATATCCTAAGCATTTTGTGTTATTAAATATTATTATAATCATTATCTTAATAGCTCTATAGTATTCTATCATATGAATTCATTATAAAATGATATAACTCACTGGGCTCCCTTAACTTTAGGCTGTTTATATTTTTGGTCTATAATCTATTATAAATATTGCTGTTATGAGCATTCTCATACAAAGGCTACTGAACACCTCTTGATAATTCACTCAGTATTCATTCATCTAGGCGGATTACTCCTTTAAAAGGAATGTATGTTTTAAAGACTTCTAATGTACATGCCCGAATGGCCCTCCAGAAGGGTTGCACCAGTTTACACTCTCACTGGCAGAGTGTGGGTGTCTTTATCCTCCAGGGCATGATTTTCAGACAGTCTCTCTTTCTGGCCTGCTCTTCCCCGAGACTAGAGAGCCACTTTAGTTCTGGGTGCCTAGTGAATCCATAGCCCTGGGGTATTTGCTGGGCTCTCCAAGCACCTGCAAGGGTTCCATTGAGAGAGTGATCGACTGGCTGCTCTCACTCTGACACTGGGGAAGGAAGCCACAGACACATGTGGTGCCCCCCTTGCTCGGAAGAATTTCCTGGCAGGGCAGCTGCCAGGGAGCAGAATTCTTGTCAGGGGAGTTGCAACCTTTATTCGCTGAAAAGTTTTTAAAACAAGACAAGTACACCTATTTCCGGGAAGACCTGTGTGAGGCTCTGGGCTGACTTGGGTGACCTTCTCAGGATCTCCACGCCTCTGGCACACTTGGGAAAACTACTGTGTAGCTCTGTTTTCTATGCCATGCTGATTTATTCAAATGCTTAAGCAAGTCAGATTTTGAGGAACGCAGCATCCCAGTGAGCAGAGCTTGTCTTGGCCATGGCTCTTAAGGAGCAGTTTATTGTAAGTTAATAATTTTTAACCAAACAGCTAGTTTTTAAGAGAAGAAAGGGTTGGGAAGATTTAGAAACTCACTATAAGGAAAATCAATAACATGATTTTTTTTTTTTTTTGTGAGGAAGGAAAGAATAGGAAAGAAATGGAGAAATTGAAAGGATGAACTGTGCTTTCCTCTTGGGATCAGTAGCAGCCACGTGGCTTTTCTGCTAGCAGTAGAACAAAAGTCACCTGCAAAGAAATGCACAGGGACAGAAAGCAGATTGGTGACTGCCAAGGGCTTTGGGGAGCGGGAAAGAAGAGTAATTCCTTTCTAGGTAGGTAGAGGGTTTTCTCTTGGGCTGTAGAGAACTTTCTGGAACTAGATGGAAGTGGTGCTTGCACATCATTGTGAATATACTAAATGCCACTGAGTTGGTCAACTTTAAAATGGTTAATTTTCTTATGCATCTTTCACTTCATTTTTTAAAAGAAAGATACTTTACTTAAAAAACAAACAAACAAGTAAACATAACTACCTGCAAAGGATTTTTCTCTCAACCTGCCCAGATGTCTTGTCTTTCATGTAAGCTGTATATATGCAGAGGTGTTTGACCAGAATAGAAAGAAAACAAAACCAGGCAAAACAAAAACACTAGCCTCAAGTATATAGAATAGCAAGTTAAATCTGAAGGAAACTACACAGATTATACTTGGGAGGACCTTTGAATGGGACCTAAAAGTGTGTCCTCCCAGGAAGAAAACAGGACTCACCCATCTGTCCTCCCTCCCCTTTTCAGAGAAGGATACAATGCCTGGAGAGATACATCCAAACCCACCGAAATCCTCACAAAGCTCTGCAAAGACAACAAACTGGATGGACCCTACTTTCGCCCTGGGAAAATACAGATAGGAAACCAGGTCTTTTCTGGAAAAACTGCCTTCACCGAAGAGGACACTGGTAACTCCCTGATGTTGCTCCTCTTTTGATTCTAGTGGCATTTTTAGCTAGGGGACAGAGGGACATCTAATTATATAAGTAATGTGTGCTCATGGTAGAAAGTATGGAAAAGAGAGGATAATGAGAATCACTCATAATCCCCAAATCCAGAGATAACCATACTACATGCTGGCGTATTTTCTTGCACTTGTGTGTGTGTGTGTGTGTAATGTGTAATGTGTCAAATTTTACAGAATTATAAGTGTATTAAATACCATACATATAGTTTTGTACCATGCTTTTTCTATTTCCAATAGATTATAATGATTCTCCTTGATTCTTTGAAATGATCACTGATAATATTCCATTTTATGGCTATTTATTTCCATTATGTTCATTTTTTGTATTGCCAATGCTACAACGAACTTCCTTACACATATTCTTGTGCATTTCCATTTCTACGGTTTAGATCATAGAAGTAGAATCGTTGTGTCAGAAGGTAGGCATAGCCTTAAAATGAATATAATATATATAATTGGGCACAACCCAAATTACCCTCATAAATATTATATGAATAACTATCCTACCTTGACACGAAGAAGTAGATTTTCCACGTGAGTACCATGGAACATACCACAAAGATTCCACAGAGGCTTCCATAAACTTAGGATGAGGAAAAAAGCCACGTTTACTTTAATGATACGGAAAAATTCTTGCACTGTCACTCTCATGTATTTGATGCTTAAAATTCTCTATATATGGGTCAGTACTTTTGATGCAGTGGGCCCAATTAAGGACATGGCACAGGATATTTTGACTTGATGTTGACTATCACTTTGATATGAAGACTTTTTACCTTGTCTTTTTGACCCCAAGAACCTATTGAAGGTTCCTGCAGTCAGAGTTATTGCTATTTAGATAGTGTAATAATGACACACTGATGAATTTCTGTTAAGAAAAATATTTTTTTCACAATATATTCTAGTAAGCTAATTTAGTTCCTTGGTCAATATTATACATTTTATGATTGAACAATTATCTTTTTTGGAGGCCCATAAAAGTCAGAAATTATGTTCAAAAGATCAGTTCCTAGATTATCAAACTTTATGACAAATATTTAGTTCATAGATTACTTATTCATTCCTATCAACTGTTACTGATTGTCATTATTGCTATCAGGAGATTTCCTTTGTGGCTCCTTTTTTAAAAGCCAAGTAAACTTTCCTATATCAAATTTGGCCACTCTAAACTTTGTCAAGAAGATTTTATTCTTTCAAAAATTTTTGTCTTATTTTGGAGGTATTATTTCCACCATGCATTACCTTCTTTGGTAGGATGGCAGAGGAGGGAACATTCCCTGTGGGCAGGCACCGGTAGGAGGGAGAGCCCAAGCAGCCTTGAGAAGACGAAGGACATAAACACATACTGTGCCCACTTCACCACCTTGCTTAGGGCTACCCCGATTTCCCAGACCCTCCCACACTGTGATGTTAGCAAACAGTTTCACGTCTCCAAAAACATATCCTCTCCAGACCTGGAACCCAAGCTTACGATCCGTAGACTCTGGAGGAATCCGATTTATGGGGTGAGAGGAGCCCCCTACTCCAGAGCCAAGACTGCTCTCTGGGTCCTCTTGTGAACCCATCTCATTTCCCTCTCTCTAAATTTTGCATCTCTTTCCCCTTCCCTTCACTCTATCTCCACCTCTTTCCATCCTCTCTTTTTCTCTTTTCTTGTTTGCTGTCTTTTCTCTTTCCCTGTTCTTTGGTATATTTAAATAAACTTTTAAAGGAAGGGTTTAAAAATGCATCTGGCAGCCTATCACTGTGTCCCTGCAGGAACATGTCTAACAAACCTCTTTCTTTGTCTTTCTTTCCTACAGATGAGACAGTGGAGTCCTATGAGCACTTGGCCCTCAGGGTTTTATGCTCTTGGCAGGATATCCCGAAAGTCGGGTGTAGGCTGGTTCCTGAGCACATAGAAACTCGGCCACTGTACCACAAGGATAAGCCAGGAATGGAGCAGGTAGTGGGCAAGACAGCTCTGGCCCCAGTAGGAGTGTTCTTCCCCAAGGAAAGTGGTTTTTACCCTAAAAGTTAATCTTGTGTGCCTTCAAGTAATGGTTTTCATCCGGGGACAATTTTGACCTTCTCCCCTCAAGGATATTTAGCAATGTCTGGAAACATTTATGGTTGTCACAGTGGATGGGGGGTGCTACTCCCATATAGTGGGTAGAGACCAAGGATGCTCCTAAATTAAACACCCTGCAATACACAGGACAGCCTCCACATAACAGAGAATTATCCAGCCTAAAATGTCAATAATGCTGGGTTTGAGAAACCCTGCCTGAGAGTCAGTGTAAGACTCAGTACTTTTTCCTTTATATGATTTGAATTATCAAACTCTTCAAAGAATCCCATCATCTGAGAAACTTCAAAACCCACCTGAGGTGGGAGTGATGGTATGCTCTTACAACCCCGGCTACTTGGGAAGCTGTGGTGGGAGGATGGCTTAAGCCTAGGAGTTTGAGGCCAGCCTGGACAACACAGTGAGACCCCCATCTCTAAATTAATAGATAAATAAAATATAAAATCCATTTGATATGCCCAGGACCTTGTCCAACATCTATTTGTAACCACATAGCTTAGTAATCACACACACAGTTTTCCCAGAGAAGCAGTAAGTGGTGGCTTACCTTGAAGAATTGGCAAAAAGAAGCTATATAGAAAAAATAATTACAGAGCTGAGTTAGGAATTAGAAGGGAAGAGAAGACAATTTTTTAAGAGCCTTCCATGTATTAGGCCCTTTACATAAATTATCTCAGCTATTTAGGATGACCATAGAATTGTTTATCCAAACAGAGGCCATTTTGAGAGTGAATGAGGGTACTATTAATAATTAAGCTGGTACAAGGGACATACACCAGGATTTTCCTAGACAAATGGGAGTGTGGGTCACCTTCCTCTTATTCCTTAATAGAGCCTCATGGTGGGCTTGTTATCATCTTTACTTTAAGATGAGGAAATTGAGGTTCAGAGAGTTTAAGTAACTAGCTCCACGTTGCTCAGCTGGTAAGTAGTAGAGCTGGGATTTAACCCAGGCAGTTTGAGTCCCTAGACCTAGCTATGTCCACAACCCCAAGCTGGCTCTGTCCCAGCTCTGTACCCACCCGCTGTGTAACTAGGGCAAATCACGTGAGCCCAGTTACAATGGGACAGGAGCACTGCCATGTTATCCCAGCGGTGTTGGGGTAGACCTAGGGATAGCGTGTGTGGAGGATTGTGTTGAGAGGACAAACCGTTATCAGATATAGAAGCTTACAGTCATTTCCTGGAATCCATGCTACCAAATGTTTGACATCTTTTGATTACTGGGATTTTTCATTTTGCTGGTCAGATATGGCTTTTTTATTACAGTGAATATTAACATATCTTTAGAGAATAAATCATCCCACTTTTCCCTAGGCCTCCATTGAACTGGTTCTTCTTCCAAATGTTAAAGCTTTGCTTACATTTTCCCTTCCTCTGAAAAGCCTTGTTTTTTCTAGCCAAAGTCCCTCCCTCATCCAAACCTTACATATCCTTCATGCTGTGGTAGAATCCCCCTCTCCTTCTTGTATAATTTCCCCTGGTCGTCTCAACCCACATCTATTACTCTCTCCCTGAGCTGATGGAGTGCTTAGAATGTATGCAACAGAGCTGAGCATGGAATCCACTGGGCCTTCTCCCTGTGTGGGCTCTGAAATCCCTTGCAGCAGGGTAAAGTATGATGTATGGAGTTCAAGGCAGTGGATGGGAGGCCCTATCCTGTCACTAATTAGCCACAGAACTTCAGATAACTTCACTGACTTCTCTGAGCCTTGGTTTCATTATGTGTAAAACAGAAAAGGGCTTGGGTGAGCATTAACAGAGATAACGGATGTTACAGCACATTGGAAACAATGACAGATGGTATTATCATCTTTTTAATCCTTGGGAGTTTTTGTAGAAAGAGCAGGGTCTCGGGGTTAACAGACAAGAATTGAATACAGATTCTGCTTGATATTGTCTATGTAAGCATGGGCAGGATGTTTTCCCATCTGCCAAACAGGACTAACATCTACCCAGTGGGAATATTGCAAAATTTCACGAAATAATGAGTGTCAAGTACATAGCACTCTGTCTACCACCTAGCAGGTGCTCAGTAAGGGTTTCCTCACCCTTCACCTGCTCTTAATTTATGCTCTAATTCCTAAAAAAACAAAAGTAATTTCTGTTTTTGTCAACAGTATGCTAAACAACTATTAACATAAAGCCACCAAGCTATACCCAATACCCATTTCTAGTAAAGGGATCTTTTAAAACCATGTGTCAATTACCCATGCCTCCACCCTCTCCCAAAGCTAAAGGAGTCGTTTTTCTTAACAAGGGCCGTCTGCAGATGTGGGTGGATATGTTTCCCAAGGATATGCCTCAGCCCGGACCTCCTGTTGACATTTCGCCAAGACGACCCAAAGGGTAAGTTGGCTGCAGTACCCCCGTAGGTGTACAGACCATGAGAGCAGACAAAAGATCATGACATTTGGTCTGCTGTCTGGCAGGTTACCTGGTGATTATAACCTCGCTTTCCACCTGGACAGTTACAGCAGGGGCGGGTGATGGCAGTGGAAGTACTGGTGGTCGCTGTCCTAAGATAGGGGCCTCTGAGCTTCAAGTTCCTCATCTGAAAAATGCTGTTTAATGGAAGGAGAATCTGCTCAGAGTGATTCATGTCCTGGGTGATTCTGAGGTCTCCAGCTTGAATACTTGGTTCTGATGGAACCCAGAGCCTGAGTGTTGGTATTTCTGAACTTGGCAAATGTGTGGAAGCTTGTGGAGCAAAGCAATACTAGAAACACATGGACACCAGGTGACTCAGCTTTCAAGGTCACCAGCCTAATGCTGCCTTCCCTTGCCCCAGGTATGAATTGAGGGTGACAATCTGGAACACTGAAGATGTCATTTTAGAGGATGAGAATATCTTCACGGGCCAAAAATCAAGCGATATTTACGTTAAAGGGTAAGATCATCCACAAACTCCATCCTTCCTTTCCTTCCCTCCTCAGCTCTTTAAACCCTGACCAAATCAACACCTCATGGGGGGACCACACCCACACCCCATGGAAGGAGCCCATCTTACTCACCTAGTTAGATAAGGCCACTTTCTTTGTCAAATATTTGTCTTATTTGGTCATTTTGCTAAGAATTATCTTATGAAAGTATTTTTTGCAAGGAGATCTTATTATAAACATCTTTCAGCTAAATGGTGGATACCAAAACTTGTTAAGTGACTATCAAAATATATCTGCCTTTAAACTGAAGGAAGCAGAGATGTGGTGCCGTTGATGAAAGATTAATCTGTTTAGCAGATAGTGAAGCTAATGCAAAAGCTACTATTTCTACCGTGCCATTTGCTAGTGCTACTGATTTTTAAAAAGATACCAACCTAGGACCTAGGCAATGAAGCATTTTCTAGCTCTCTCGTAGTTTGGCTCTGCTTCCTTTTAGCCACTAGGCAGAGAGGAGGATGAGGTGGTACAGAATCAGAAAGAAAAGGGATTTAAATCTGTATCGTAGCTAAAACTCATCTCAGGAGTAGTGAACTCATCTCAGCCTCATGCTGATATCTCTTTGCCTTCTCCAAACAAGAAGCAATCCTGTCTTCAGAATGCACATTACCAATGCATTTGGCAGCCACACCCTGTCCAGTGGTTCAGAATTCTAATTTTTTTCAGAATAACATTATAAGAGAAAGTTAAATTATTACAAAGGAGGAGTAATAGAAGTAACATGACTCAAAATAAATAAGATTTTAAAAAGCTGAATTAAGATCCTCTGAAACTGCTGTCTTACTACCAATTTGGGAAAGATTAATGTGTCTTCAAAAAAGGTATTTTACTATGGTTTAAGGTGTCGAAGGATTCTGGGAGAGTTCGGGTGGAGACTTCCAGAATGCTGGCCTATTAAAATGTAGTGAAGGAGATGCTTATTCACTGTCTCCCTCTCCTTCCCTCCTGCTCACCTCTCAGCCAGCCCCACGCTGGCTTCCTCCCCTGCATCCCAGCAAAGCAGGTCTCACTAAGGTCCGCATTGTCTCCACAGTGCTAATCAAATGGCCTTGTTTGGCTTTTGTCTTTCTAATTAGTTATTCCTCATTTTCTAGCCCTCTAAGGAGCATTTGACATAGCTGACCACTCCTTCTTTTTGAAACACTTTCTTGTCTTAACTTCTGTAGTGACACATGTTTCTGGTTGTCCTCATATCCCCTTGGTGGCTTCTTCTCAGTGTCCTTTGAAAGTGCATTTTCCTTCCTCTAGCAGTTAAACAGCTCATGGTTTTGTCCTGGGTCCTCTTCTCATCTCTCACTATTTTGTCTCTCTGCCTTTTTCATCTAATATTCACCTAAATAAAGTGGTTCAAATAACCAATGGCTTCTGTTGCCATCTTTTAATTTCCATTCTTGATGATTCCTGCTCCAGATGTGTCTATCTTCTTGGATTTCTCAACAACAGCACCTCAGATTCAACAAATCTAAAACCAAAATGAAGATCTTACAACCCCAGACTTTGTTCTCAAGGACTTCTTATCTCAGTGGCTGGTACCATCATCCATTCAGTGCTAGGAACTCCAAATCTACAGAACCTTTCCTCATTGACTTCCCTATTTCTCATGCGTCATCAAATCTTGTCCATTTCCCTCTCAAAAAGTCATCAGCACTGCCCATCCTCTCCCTCTTCACCACACCCCGCTGTGGTCTTTTCTTCCACCATCGCCTGCTGGGGCCACCGCAGTACCAGTACCAGTACCAGCCAGACTGGGCTCTCCATTCTCTCCCTTGCCCTCCAGTGATTTGCTCTCTGTGAGTTATCTTTTCAAAACACAACCTACTCATGTCAGTCCTGTACTTAACAACTCTTCGGTTACATCTCATTTTCGCTGGGCAGAAATTTAAATCCCAAATGTGTCCTAAAATGTCCCCTATGATTGTATCTCCAGCCTCATCCCACTGCGCACTTCCTCTTGCTCTCGGCTCTCTGTTCACGCAGACCTTCTTTCCCTTGTTAGGATGCATCCTCACCTCTCCTTCCATGGGGGCTTTGCATGTCTCTCTCTGGTGACTTCTGCCACCCCACTCAATCCCTCTCTCCCCTTTCCCTGTGACTATAGCTCCACGAAGCGAGGGCCATGTCTCTCTGCTCCCAGTGTTCCCCTAGCCTCTAGCTCGCTTTTTACCTAAGAACAGATACCATGAATATATTGATGGAGTGAGCACCATCTTTAGCTAAATGATTGGTCCCCTTACCCCAAGTGGGACCACCCCTCTGTGAAGAGAAAGGCCTTCACCCTCCCCTTCGCTGCCCTGGGGAGGAGGGATGTCTGCTTTCAGAAAGCAAGTGGTTTGGGATTATCAATTAGTTTGAATAAAAAGTACTTATTTTTTCAATTAATTAATTCACCACAGATAAAGTACTAGGGGAAAAGGTATTAACTGTAACTTACATTATGCTGGGGATGGAGGAGGAAGACCAGATTGTACTAAGAAGAAAGAACATTACAGACAATTTGTAGTACCCAAAGCATTTTCAGATATTATCTTAAGTAATTTTTCAGAACAACCTTATGAGCTGGGCTTGACAATTGCTTCCTTTTTACAGATGAAACAATGGCACAGAGAGGTTTGAAAACTTAGCTATGGCTGCGCAGTTAGTAAGTGGTATAGCCAGGATTGGAATCCAGATGGGTACAGGCAGCCCTCCTACCCTCCATGCCACACGAATCCAGGCCTGCCGGGCTTTCCAGGCCCAGAAACAAGGAGGAGGGGGCCAATTACAGGCCTGACAGCATAGATCTACACCAGCCCAATGCAAGCCTGACAGCACAAGTCTACACCAGCCCATTACAGGCCTGATGGCACAGGTCTACACCAGCCCAACAGAGTCCTGACAGCACAGGTTTACACCACTCCAATTTCAGAGGCCTCGTTGTAGTGGGTAACCTTGTTCTAACACTCTGCTACAGAGGTAGCACACCTTACAAAGAGGGCTCTTAGGGTGACAGGTACCCAGATTACACTTTCACTTTGTATTTCCTGAATTTTCCATCTTGGTTGCATGGAGCTTCAGGTCTTCCCAAACAATTGAAGACACTTCCCCAACCTGCCTTGGAATAAGTCTTGGTTCTGTTTCAAATCCCTTGACCCCTGTTTTACTCTTTCAAACTAAAATGGAAACTTCCATCTGAATCTAACTATAATTGTGAAACTATGATCCCTGACCACGTTAAAACTAGTTAAGTCACTCTTGATTATACCGATGCCTGAAGAATGTACCCTGAGTGTTTAAGTTCTCTTGGATCTTTACTCAGGTGGATAAAGGGGCTGGAAGACGACAAGCAGGAGACAGACGTGCATTACAACTCCCTGACCGGAGAGGGCAACTTCAACTGGCGCTTCCTGTTTCCGTTCCAGTATCTCCCGGCCGAGAAGCAAATGGTCATTACCAAGAGGGAGAACATCTTTTCCTTAGAGAAGATGGAGTGTAAGACTCCCGCTGTGCTGGTGCTCCAGGTTTGGGATTTTGAAAGGCTGTCCTCGGATGACTTCCTGGGTAAGCCAGTGGCTTTGTCAAGTACATAGTAATGTTAAGGTATTTTTCTCAGCTTTTGGAGAGCTTGGCCTGATTCAATTACAAGGATAACAATTTCAGTGCTATCTATGATAGCAAAATAATTGGAAACAGCCCTAATAGCCATTAACAGGGGATTGGCTAAATAAATGATGGAGCATCCATATGGTGGACCACTGCGTATTCAAACAGATTTAAGTTGATCTTGCTCTACTACTAAGAAGTCATTAAACTTTAAGCTAATTACTGGTCCACTCTGTGCCTTAGTTTTCATCAATTGTACAATGAGGACATATTACATACTTCAGAGGGTGCTGGAGTTGTACATGTGATAACACAATAAAGAACAAGCCGTAGTGCCTCATACATAGCAAGCACTCGGTAAGTGATAGCCCTGTCGCCATTCAAAATATGGGAATAGCTAATGAGTTGGAAAGTTGGGCAGGATGTATTAAGTGAAAAAGGAGTGTGAAAAAAATCCAGTTTATGTAAAATACATGTTTATATGTATAGGAGAAAGGATAGTCATAGGCAAGCAGAGAAAGAGAGAGAGAGAGTGTGTGTGAGAGAGAGAAGGGCTAAGCACCAATATGTAGAGCAGTGGTCAACTTTGGGGGGAATCAAATTATGGAAAATTTTCCTATTCTCATTTCTCTCTTTTTGTTCATGTCCATGCTCTCAATTTTCCACATTTAACAAATATTACTTTATAATAGGAAAAAGTTGTTAAAGAGAGAGATGTAGAACTCTCTCACCGCAATGCCTTACTCTGCCTTGTAGTCACTCACTGAAAAACCAGTGTCAGGGACCCACTGAGGTCCACTCCCTGTCCTGGAGAGTTGACACAAAGACAGTACGACAGTCCCCAACTTGGAGGGGCTTAGTGGACTCAAAGAAGGGGGTGAAGTGGGGGAGGAGGGCTCTCACAGGGTTGTCAGGGCTAAAGCAGGGGAAGCTAAGGCACATAATGCGGACTCTGGAGCTGAGCGCAGGGAGCAGAGAAGGTGCCCAGCAGTGATGCCTCCTGAAACGGAGGCTTGGAAGTTAAATGTTGTAGCTCTGCCCTTGTATTCTACCTGCTACCATGTGATTAGTCCCTTAAGGGCACCAAACATGTCTTGGTCATATTCGTACTCCCAACACCTAGCACATGGCTGTGATCCAGTGTGGTACTGATTGAATGACTGGTGAGTGAGTGGGTGACCGAATGAATGGTTGAACGGATGAATGAGAATGGTGATCAAAAAGCTCTTCCATAACTTTTAAGAAACCCTTCCATAACTGTGGGCATCTCTCCACAGGCTCCCTGGAAATGAACCTCAATAGTTTCCCTCGAGCAGCCAAGTCTGCCAAAGCGTGTGATCTCAGCAAGTTTGAAAACGCAAGTGAGGAGAACAAGATCTCTATATTCCAGCAAAAGCGTGTGCGTGGCTGGTGGCCTTTTGCTAAAAGCAAAGAACTCACAGTAAGTGACAGCGGCAGGAGGCGGGGGCATGAGGGCAGTCACGGGGCATCATGCTCTTCTAATGAGTCACATTGTGAACTTCACGTTAAGTGCCTTGAAGTGACACAAGCCCTTTATGCAGAGGTTCTGCTGAGAAACAAGATTTTTTTTAAAGCTCTGTAAATGCATTAAGCCTTCTAGAGTTCAGCATACTTGATTTAATAGCTATCTATGCTGGGGTGGTTTTCTATCCTTTTGGCCTGAACTTACACCCCTGGCATTAAATTTTTTTCCAACATTCCTTGAAATTATGCATAAAGTCCTCACTAATGTACACTAATGTACAATTTCAATGTAACTACCTCATCCCTTCACCCTCAACTGTGAGACGTGATTTAAATAGCGATCCAGGCTTTTAAAACTTCCTTGGGAGGATGACAGCAGGAAGAGCCAATTATCCTTTTCCCTGCATTGCCAACTTGGTCCACACTATGTGGCATGAATTGTAGGAATTTCCAACCTTTCACAAACATTAGGAAGAAAGTTTCTTCTTCCCTTTCTTTCAACCCCCTCATCGATCCTCTATAAGGAAGGAGGGGTGACTGATATGAGCAGTGAGGTTGAAAAAAGGCACTGAGGCTGCACAGATGGGCTCCGTTCTCTGCTGCCAGCCTCCCCCTGGGGTGAGCGCTCTCTCCCCTCTGCTCCTCATGCCTTGTGGCAAAAGCACGCCCAGGACAGGACCTTTCTGGTAGCAGGTCTGGATAGAGACCTGTTTCTCTCTCTTTGCTCTGCTCTGAGAGTCCAGTGGGTTTGAGGCACAGATTTCCTTTATACCTCCCTGGGTAGATGGCAGCTGCTCATCTGAGCCCATGATGTCTAGTTTTATTATGTCTTCTGGGAGTTTTTATATTCCTTCCATTCTTAATTTAATCTCTTCGATTGGTGAGATTGGTGAAGAGACTGAAGCTACAGTCAGGCTCCTTCTTCCAGTTCAGTTCCCCTCAGGTACTCATCGAGGGTTTACTACCTGTGAACCTCTGGGTTGGTTCTGGGCTTCATGGCTTAGCACATAATAGATGCTCAATTAGTATTTGTTGGATGAATAAATGAAATCAGAGATGAATGAGTTGTGGCCTCTACTCTTAATCAGCTCAGACTCCAGTGAGAGGGACGAATGTCTCGACAACCCAGTCATACATGAAGTAACCAAAGTGTCAAGTGCAGGGAGGGAACAGAGAGGAGGGAGGGATCCAGTTGTCCCTGAGGGAGCTGAAGGGCCAAGCAGGGCAGAGCATGCATGAGTTTTTCAAGAACAAAAACAATAAAAAGGCATGTTCTAGGTGAAGAAGAGGGGCAGGTGTCTGCTCCAAGTGGAGGAAACTGATAGGCACAGGGTGAAGGCACGAAGTAGCCAACCACCCTCTGATCAGATTCGCCAGTACGAGGTGGGGAAACGGGGATGGCCAAGTCCAGAAATCCAAATTCTTATCTTTTAACATAATTCTACTTTCTGTAAAGTAGTAAATAGTAATTATAGATGCTGATTATATAATAGCAGTCATCTATTACAGTTTATATCCCTTTAGATTTTGCCAAATGTGTACAGACCCCCCTCTATGATTTCATTTGACCTTAGTTAACTTTTACTTTTTATTTATTTATTTCTTCATTTCATCCAACAAATACTTACCGGGCATCTATTAAACGATTAGCCCTGGGGATAAAATATGAGTAATACAGACGAGGTCTCTGTCATCACGGAACTTACAGCCCAAAGTCAGAGGCTGACATGCAGACACACACATGCAAAGGCACACAATTCAAGGAAGCAGTTACTTAGAATAAGGGCTGGTTCAGGTGACAAAGTGCTGAATTAAAGCATATTCTGCGCAGATTTCCATTCAGTACGGTGGCAGGGGACGGCCTTTCTGTGGCTGTGAAACTACTACTGAGTCGAGACCTGGAGAATGAAATGTAGGGAGCTGCCAGGAGAAGCAGGGGAAGAGCAGGTCCCACAGAGCAAACGCCACAGGGAAGGCCCTGGGGTGAGAATGAGACTGGTGCTTTGGAAAAGCTAAAATATAAACAAACAAAAACCTCCCAGAGCTGGAGTGTGGTGAGTGAGGGTCGTGCTGGTGACGTGGAGAGGATGCCACGGCCAGATCATGCAGGTGAGCTTGGGTTTCACTCTCAGAGGAGAGCCCCTGTGTGGGTCCCAGTAGGGAGGTGAGGGGACCTGACTCCCGGAGGAAACACAATCCCTCTGCCATGAGGACAATGGGCAGGAGAGAGTCAAAACTGGAGAAAGGGACAGAGAAGGACCAGAGAGAGATGCAGGGAAAAGATGTGAATGGGTAAAAATGTGCTGAAACAAAAACCCAGACAGGAGATGCTTTTGGGAAGGGAAGTTGGTCCTTGAGTCAGGTTATATAAGAAGCAGCAGAGAAGTGCCCACTGAATTCAGCAGCATGGAGGTTCCTAGCAACCTTTAAAAAAGCAGAATTGTGAATGTCCATAGCACCATTATTCATAATAGCCCCAAAGTGCTAACACTCAACTGTCCACCAGCTGATGAATGGGTAAAAAATGTAGTATATCCACACAGTGGAACGTTATTCAGCCATACAAAGGAGTGAAGTACTGACACATGCTCCAGCATGGATGAACCTTGAAAATATTATGCTAAGTGAAAGGAGCCAGACACTAAAGACCTCATGCTATCTGATTTCACTTACATGAAATGTCCAGAATAGGCAAATCCGTAGACAGTAGATCAGAGGTTGCCACGGGCTGGGGATAAGGGGAATAGAGCGTAACTGGTAACTGGTGGGGGCTTTCTTCTGGGGTAATAAAAAAAGTTCTGAAATTAAATCATGGTGCTGGCTGTACAGCTTTGTGAATATACTAAAACCCATTTAATTATGCACTTTATAATGGTGAACTTTATTGTATGTGAATATCTCAATTTTTAAAAAGCAGAGTTGGTGGAATGGTGAAGACAGAAACCGGTTAACATGGATTATAGAGCGAACAGGAAGTAAGTGAGTGAAGACAGCAGGTGTAGACTCTCTAGAAGCCTACACAATCTCATGTCTCAGTATTCCCCCTCAACCATCCTGAACTGCTGTTGCCTGTTGTCCGTCAGCCACTTCCTGCTACTTCCTGGACCCCACCTATCTGTGGGGTCCTTCTGCCTGAATGCCCTAGCCCCCTTTCCTTTTGGGAAAACTCCTAGTCCTTAAGTATTTTGAGAGCTTTTTCCAGCAGTCACCCACTCTGAGAAGGCTTCCCCGGTACCCTCAGCCTGGATGGGTTTGCCCTCCTTAAGCGTCCATAGCCCTTGTCACACCGATTTGAACTTGTCCATGGACTTCATGGTTCTTCTACTGTGAACAACCTGAGTCCAGAAAGTGTGTTTTCCTTTTCTGTTCCTTCTAAGATTTTTCAGTGTCTAACATGGTGCCTAGCACATAGTAGATACCCATAAATATTTATTGAATGAATCAATCAATTCAGAAACAATTAAAACATGGACACTACTATAAGAGATTATGTGGTTTCCTTCTCTGTTTACTCAGTGTACTGAGCACATAGGAAGTGCTCAGTAAATGTTCTCTGAAAATGGACATATCAGCACACATTGATTTATATGATTACTTAAGTGTCACCTTAGAAACCTGAGAGCAAAGAAATAGACAGAAGATGGGTAGATTTTAATGGCAGGAGGATCAAAGGATATGGACAGGTTTTTGGGGACACGGTGGGGAATGGATGAAGAAACATTTGGGCTGTGGCAGTTGGTTTCCCTAGATCCCTAGAAATTTTAAGATCCACAGAAACATTGAGCTTCTGATATGAACCCCACCTGCTAGGTACCAGAGTAGTGGTAATTTCAATGACCTTTCACCTTCTCTCAATGCTGATGCCACTGTCTCTGCATTGGCAGAGCCTGGGTATGTAGGTTAGTATAGCAATTTGAATTCACTTGCCAAATAGTTTTGTAAAGGCTGGGTTTTAAGGGAGACATTTAAGTGGGAAATTTGCTTTCTGGTTTGATTGACTCAATGCAGAGTTTTTCTGCTCTTGTGCTTTGGAGAGTCCATTTGGAGATCCTTCTGCCTTGGATCCCATGAGGGAAAGCCCAGGCAGGAGAGGAGAACCCTTCATGGGGATTCGCACATTTTGGATAACTTAGGATCCTACAGAGGACTTCTGTGTATCAAAAAATGTATGTTTGGGTTAAAAGTATCAAAAGCTTTCTGGATCACTTTAGAGACTGTGATTGGTAGCGGTGAGACGGGTGGATGGCAGCCTGGAATGGCCCCATGGCAACAGATTAGCAGTGGGTTCCAGGCCAACTTGGGCTCTAAGCCTGGCTGCGTTATTTATTTACCGGCTGCATGACCTTGGGAAACTTCACCTCCCCAAGCCTCAACTTCCTTACCTGTAAAAATAGAGAAAATGAAAGTATGCACCCCATGGAGCTGTTCTGACACTAAAATAAGACAGAATCTGCGTGCCTGGAATATACTAAGGGTTCAATAAATGTGAGAACTTAGCTTGAGCTATTGCTCAGCAACGAAGTGTTTTCACTAATCTCTTCTCCCGCCTCCTTCTGCTGCCCCAAGATGAGAAAAATGCCTCAAACCCAAAATACCTGAATATCTTAGCCAATAAATAACATCTAATCCTTAGGGATTAAGCTTTTGGTAGATATTACAAAAAGGTTAGGGGGAAGAATAGAAGCTCTAACAACATACTTTAAACCCCTCCATAAATGATTCTCCTGAAGAATTGGCCAAGACGATGGACTTTTGCAGGAGATTGTTTTAAAGACTCTTTCTAGTAAGTATAGGAGCTTGTAATTAAATATTCTTCATTTCTATTCAATGTAAAGTTTCCTCTTCTGAGTGTAGGTTATCATGTTGCTCCTTCACTGATTCATTTGTTCAACAATGATCGAGAACCCCCTCTGGGCAGGGCTTTGAGGGGAGCATCCCAAATGCAGAGATGAATAGGAAGCAGCCCCTGCTCCCTAGGAGCTTGCTGTCTAGTGGGGAAGACAGACAAGAGAAGCAACCAGCATCCACCCGTGTAGCAGAGGGAAGAGTGCTCTGACTGTGGGAATAACAAGTGTTGCTAATATGAACTGACTACCAAAACCAGCACTGAAAGACTGAACATATTATACAAACTGGCAATGGTCAGACCCTACATGGCAATAGAACTCTGATCCACAACCACTGTAGCAACCACCTGGGGAAGCAAAACACAACATCTGCAGCAATCAACCTCCAATGGTCAGGGCTTAGGCACTGCATGCCAGCTTCCCTAGTTCATGCCTCTGCTTCCAAATATACTCTTCTAATTGATCACATATGACACCCCATAGTTAGCCTACCTTCTGTTTCCCGGTGTCAGCACCTTTCAACCATAACACACCTGAAGTCTTCTCTCTCTTCACGATCAAGCTTCCCCTCCACCTGCCTGTTTTTGAGTCTCTGCCAAACTCAAGTAATGGTAGCTGACTCCTTTGCTACAGCTCTGAATAATAGCCTCTGTTTGTTCCCATTTGGGTGTTTTTTGTTGATTTCCACAGCCCCAAGCACTTAACATATGTTAACTAATTTATCTGCTAAACCCCTATGAGATATGTATGTATTATCAATCCCCATTTTATAGATAAGGAAACTGAGGCACAGAGAGATAAGTAACTTGTCTCATGTCACACAGCTAGTCGGGGAGGATGGGAATCAAACCCAAGCAGTCTGCCCCTATGTTTCTTGGTCTTCACCACTGTGCAATACTTCCTTTTCTGACAGAGAGCCACAGAAACAGAAGGGACATCTAACTTGGTCCTAGAGTCCTCAGCAATCTTAACCATGGAGGTGAAGTCTGAGGTGACATCTCAGACTTGGGGAAATATAATTTAGAACAGAATTTTATCCCAACTCAGAAAATCTCTCCACAAATGTAGTAGAGAGAATAAAAGGGGGTGGGGGGTGGACACTGAGTTATCATTAAACCAGAATGTGATGTGCATTGCAAGCAACCTGCCAAGAGATTGCAAAGACAGAAAGAAATTTCAACCTTTCATGCAGTTAAGTAGCTATAACCCATCTTTTCAAGATAAACAATAATTAATCCTCAAGTAAAAGGACTTCACATCACCATTTGTCACACACAGCTCATCCTAGATTCACTTGATAATTGGGGTGACCATCTATGTTACCTAATTACCTTTACCCAACAGAAAAACAAACTTCTCAAATCTTCGTGACAAAAGGTAGTTTTGCGACTTGGGAGAAAGGTGCCCACTGAAGTTAGGCTCCTACCCTCCCTCAGAAACTGGGAGATAGGATGCTATCTCTCTCTTTTTTATTTATTTTTTCCAGCATATTATGGGGGTACAAATGTTAAGGTTACGTATTTTTCCCTTGGCCCCCTCCCCCCTCGAGTCAGAGCTTCAAGCATGTCCATCCCCTAGTTGGTGCGCATCACACTCATTATGTATGTATATACCCATTCCCTCCCCCCCACCTGCCTGACACCCAATAGATGTTATTCCTATATGTAGTAATGGGATTCCAGTAATGGGATTGCTGGATCAAACGGTAGATCTACTTGTATCGCTTTAAGGTATCTCCATATTGCTTTCCACAGAGGCTGAACTAGTTTGCAGTCCCACCAGCAATGTAGGAGTGTTCCTATCTCTCTACATCCATGCCAACATTTATTGGTTTGGGACTTGTTAATAAAGGACATTCTCACTGGAGATAAGTGATATCTCATTGTGGTTTTGATTTGCATTTCCCTGATGATTAGAGATGTTGAGCATTTTTCATATGTTTGTTTGGCCATTATTCTGTCTTCTTTGGGGAAGTTTCTGTTCATGTCTTTTGCCCACGTTTTGATAGGGTTGTTTGATTTTTCCTTGCTGATTTTCCTAAGTTCTAAATAGATTCTAGTTATCAGCAGTTTATCAGATGTGTAGCTTGCGAAAATTTTCTCCCATTCTGTGGGTTGTCTGTTTGCTCTCTTGACTGTTTGGTTGTGCAGAAGCTTTTTAATTTGATCAGGTCCCATTTATTTATTTTCGTTGATACTGTGATTGCCTTTGGGGTCTTCTTTATAAATTCTTTGCCTAGGCCAATGTCTAGAAGAGAATTTCCAATGTTTTCCTCTAGAATTCTAATAGTTTCACGCCTAAGGTTCAAGTCTGTTACCCAGCATGAGTTGATTTTTGTGAGAGGTGAAAGGTGTGGGTCCTGTTTCAGTCTTCTACATGTGGCTATCCAGTTTTCCCAGCACCATTTATTGAATAAGACTTCTTTTCCCCAGTGTATGGTTTTGTCTGCTTTGTCAAAGATTAGATGGCTATATGAGGATGGTTTTATATCTGGGTTCTCTGTTCTGTTCCACTGGTCAATGTCCCTGTTCTTGTGTCATTCCCAAGCTGTTTTAATTACTATAGCCTTGTAGTATAGTTTGAAGTCTGGTAAATTGATACCTCCCATTTTGTTTTTATTGCCTAAGATTGCTTTTGCTATGTGGGGTCTTCTCTGGTTCCATATGAAGTGTAAAATTCCAAAGTGACCTACTGAGTCAATGCAATCCCTATTAAAATACCATCATCATTTTTCACAGATATAGGATGCTATCTCTCTTGATGTTTACATTTCAAAGAGATGGTTCCCAGGTCTTTGAAAAAGACCTTCAGGGTGTTAAAGACAAAAAGCCTATTTAGCTTTCCAAAAGATTCATGTAAATTTCAAAGAGAAGAGAAAGAACTTGTATTTACAACTACTTGTCTAAAGTAAATGCTCCAAGAAAAAGGAAAAGAGGGAAATTTCTCTTTATTTTCAACAGGGAGAATTATGCCTCTTGTTTTTAATTCATACTTGTCCTTACACATAGAATTGGCTTCATCCTCACCCACATAGTAACCCCATAGCCAGAGCCTTGGCTGACCTCAACATGAAACCTGATCCGGACAGCCCTGCTTTGGCCTGCAGAGGGGCATATTCCAGCCACCCTTGTCCTTGTTCCCTTTAAGTAACCAATAACCATATTGAGGAAACTAAACCACCGATAAGTTTCTCCTTATGCAGTAGCAAGGTGGATGATCCCAGAGTAAAATGATGTAATGGAAAATCTCTGCTGTTCCCAGGGTGCACTTTGTGTCCCCAAATCTCAGTTTCCAACTCTGTAAGTTCCAGCACAGATACTCTCTAATTCCAACTCTGTGGAGACTCTCTCCCGTTCTTTGAAGCCAGTGTTCCTAAGTCACTGTCCTCTTGCTCCAGTCACTGGCAGGCAAGAAGGGGTTTGTTTACCATCACTGCCACTTGCCAGATTTATTTTTAGAGCTGCTTATCAGTACCTCCAGGCGGTGTCATTTAGACACTTGGATCACAGGGCTCCTAGTGTGCAATGTGGCTGTCCTCACAGTAAGTGGAAAACAGCTCCAGGGCATCGCTGAGGAATGGGGACCCTCGGAAGAAGGAAAGGGCATATCTATTGAACATGTTCTTCTTCCTGAAACACATTGCACTCCACGTTTTATATGTCTTATCCCAATTAATTCTACTATAATAAAAGGGACCTTTAAATAAATCACTCCTTTAAGAGAAAGAGATCGGGAAATTTCTTTTACAGGTTAATCTCATAAGTCTACAGGTAGGCCAGATTAGACCCAGGACATAAACAACTAAAATTAAAAAGGAAGTTTCTGTGCTTACAGTTTAGTGTGAAAAAGTAGTATTTACTGTATGTACACACACATACACTAGGAGCTAAGCATTCAACAGCGAATAAGACAAATTCCTAGCATCTGGAAGTTCATGGTTTAGTTGAGGAGGGTGTTAGACATACATCATTTAAATAATAGGTAGCAAAATCAGATTCTCTAGGAGCAGAAGAGGGAGATATTTTTGTATGAAGATTGTTTTTAAGATAGAGTGTATAATATACATTTCTAAGAAATTTAAAAAGCACAAAAAGGTAAAAAGAAATGTGACAATGATCAGCTATAGATCTGCCACCTAGATTCAGCATTACTAATATTTTGCCATATTTAGTCTATATATTTGAGTATATAGATGAGTGTATGTGTATATATATTTTTTTCACTGAACTATTTAAGAGTAAGTTGTAAACATTCTGACACTTTACCCCTAAATACTTCAGCCTGCATCTCCTAAGAATATGGACATTCTCCTACATAACCACAACGCCATCATCACATATAAAAAAGTTCATAATGATTGCTTAATATAATCTGATTCATACCATATTCATGTCTCCATCCCTAGAAAGGATACCACACTGCCCCCAATGTGTCTTTTATAGCCATTTCTTTTTCAAAATAAGATTCAATCATGGTTCACATGTTGCTTTTGGTTATTATAGCTCTTTGGTCTATTTTATTTTAAGAACTCTGACTTTTCCCCCCCATGACATTAATTATTTGATGAGACTAGGCCTGATTTATAGGATTGTTTACTCATGATGCTGCTTGTCTTATTCTCTACCCACTATATTTCCCGTGAACTGGAAGTCAGGTGCAGTTTTAGCAGGTTCCAGTTAAATATTTTTGGCAAGAATGCATAATAAATAATATTGTTCACTCCACAGGGAATCATGCCAGGAGGCACATGCCATCAGGTGGTCTCCCTATTAGTGACGCTGTGTTTGTTCACTTGATTATGTTGATAAACACAAGATCTCTTCACAGTGAAGATTCATTTTTCCCTTTGCAATTAGCAGGTAACTGGTAGCTAACATGTTGGTGTGGGGAATTCCTCTTCTGCACCACCTTTCAGTAGTTTTAGCAACCACTGGTCATCTCGATTAATTCGGTTATTTCTCTGGTCTTATAAAATGATTTTTCTAACCCTTCTTTACTTTTTGTTTTCCTTCTTTCCTTCTATCTATCTGTCTATCTACCTATCTAATTCTATCATGTTCATGTTTTCTCCATTTATCAGTTGGCATTTATCTGCTAAGAAGAGATTTCTCTCATCAACTGGAAATAAATTACAGTCACTCTCCTTCCCACCCCACAAAAAGACAGGATACATGCTTAATTGTACCCCTTAATTACAAACTTTTAGAATCAAGAGTCGATGTAGAAGTCATATCCAGTGATGGCAAATGAGCTTTTTTTTACCCTTGCTTTTATGTTTTTATGTCACTATGGGTTCATATTTTTTTAAAAAATATATATTGTCTAGCTCTGTCCATCTGAAGGATCTAAAAGTAAAATCATTCAGTAGCAAAGAAGACTCCTAGCACCTGGATCCTGGTTTCTAAATACCTGCTGCTACTAAGAATCCAGGAGTCTCTGGAGAAATGGCTGACTCCAAGTCTAGGGTGGATAAAATCCAAGATGAGTCTGGGACATCTCATTAGGGCAAACAGGACAATTCAAACACCCCCCAAAAATAATGATTGTGCTTTATACATAAAGCTTTTTCTGAGTTTTGAATTATTTCCTTAATTCAGCTACTGAGAAATGGAATTCCTAGGTTCAGCATATAAGATAATACACATACATACGTACATATGTACATATATGTATGGGTCAATATACATATACATGTATATGCATGTATACATGTGTGTATATAGTCCTTTTCCTAAAGGATTTTGCCAGCCTGCTTTCCACCGTTAATGTACGAGAATGCGTCATGTCATACCAGTGAGGGTTGTGTATTAATAAGCAGTAATTATTGCTGAAGTAGAAGTGTCGGTTCTGAACTGCAATCACTTCTCAGCCTCCCCAGACATCCGCTCTCTAGGCACGGTGAAGTTTGAAGCCCATAAATAACATGTGGTGCAACAAATCAGAGTCTTTTCAAAGATCTTTTCTTATCATTTTCTGCCATCCACAGATATCATTCAGTTAATAGTCTCTTAAACTGTCCATTTTTTTCTAGCTCTGATTTTAAATTATATTTAGAGGGTATTATTAGCTTAAGATCTCTACTTGGTGCGACACTGAATACTGATAATTGAAATAGGACATGAAACCTTCTGTGTGCAGAGATATGCAGTGAGCAGCAGCATTTATCAGAATGAGTCAGTAAGCACCTCCCCCGTGGCCCTCCTTGTGCCTGATAAATGCATTGCGACCACCCAGGCAGGGTGGTGAAGCTGGAGCAAGACTATTTATGATAATCACAGCTGCCTCCTATGCCTAGGGCAGAATTAATTTAATATACTCTGCCTCCCTTATCTTTGCTTTTTTTTTCCCTCCTCCCTGTGTTTTCTGTATGGGCAGAAGATGTTTTCCATTAAACTATGTGTTTCTGTTGATGAAATAGCGTTGAAGGTAACAACTATCATTTTGTAGGGGCTTTCTGCTTACCATGCACTAGGCTAAGTGCTGCATATGCGTTATTTCATTTATTTTCCAAAGCAACCTTATGGGATACATGCTCTTAACATCCCCAGTGCAGTGAGACTTAAAGAGAGGAAGTAACTTACCCAAGGTTACATGGCTAGTAAAATGTACAGCCTGGTTTCAAATGCAGATCTGTCTGCACCAAATCCTATTCACTCAGCTATTTGCTATGCTACACTATAACAGGCTATACTACCCTTAAGCTAACCAAGGCCAGCCCATAGATGAAGGTCAAAAGCAATATACTAATGCAAGAGCAATTGCAATGATTATAGGGTTCCTCTTGAGCATTTCAGAAAATGCACATGTATTCATTGTTAGATAAATAGCCTACATTTTTTAGCCCCTCAACAACAAGGGGCCACGTGGACACATAAAGTAACAGAGGAATGAGATTTGGCTTCAGAGGACCTGGGTGCAAGTCCTGGTTTTGTAACACCAGTTAGCAAACAAAAACAAGCCTTGGTTTCCCTGGCTGTAAAATGAGGGAATACAAATGCTATCTACTTTGCCAGGTTGTCAGAAGGTTTAAATGGAATAATGCATGCATGCAGCACTGTGCAGATTATAAAGTGCTGTGGCTAACCTTATTGTTATTAGTAGTAGAAAACAAACGGGCAGCTGTTATCATTGTATTCTTGTTATAATTTGTCCTCTGTTGATATCTATCCTCTTTTCGAAGCATGCCGGGGCCTCACAATTGGTTAGCTCCTCTTAAGCTCACTCTCCTTCAAATTAGAGGAATGGGATGAAGCTCTAGGGTATAATATGCTGCTCAGTGGAGCTTATGTCACCTGGGAAAGAACTCTGAAAATAAGTCCTTTTTGCATTTTGGAAAACCATCTACCATGACTTTTGGGGGAGTTTCTTGGGTTTCTTCCAGCTATCAAATCTTGCCAGGGCTCCTTGGACTTTAACTCTTCCTATCATAAATCCTAGACGTGAGAGCCAGATAGCTCTAGAGAGCATCTGGACATCTGACAGAGGAGGAAACTGCAACCCAAGAAGACAAGTGCCTTTTGGATGGTTATTATGAAGACAATCATGGAATCACCTCATGTTAGAGTTGAGAAGGGCCTTGTAAAGCTTCTAGTCCAATTATCTGGCACATGGATGGTTAGTTGGGAGGCAGCCTGCTACAACGGAAAGAGCATGAGCTTTGATATCATACAGACATGGGTTCAAATTCCAGTTGGTTGGCTTATTGCCTATGTGACCTTAAAAAACGTATTTGACCCTTAAGGCTTTATTTTTTAATCCATAAAAATAAGATTTACCTTGCGTGTTTCTTTGATTGATAGATGATAGGTAGGTAGGTAGATAGACAGAACGAATGAACCAGGGACAAAGTGAGCAATCTGTAAAGCATTGCAGTTACAGTTAAACTTGTATTATTGTTACTCCACTGTTGATAGATGTGTAGAGGAGTGATTACAATCAATAGAAGCTTTATATTCTTTCTTTCCCAGGGTTTTTAAATATTTACTGAATGCTTATACATTCAAGTCATTGCCTACCAGGCCAATATTTCTCAACAGGGAAGAGACTACATGTATACACATTTTAAAGGCACATTTCTGAATCATGGGACATTTAATGCTGTTCTGAGTTGGGCCAGCGTTCTAGTTCAAAGAATGAAGGATATCACCTAGATTTGAACTCACGACTTCACCTGTAAAAAAGCCCACTGCACTTCTTAACTAATTCAGACAGCCGTGCCACTCCCTCTCTTCTCCTGCCCCTCAACCTCACCCCAAATATTCTACTTCTTTCTAATTTCTCCCTCAATTACATTGTCGTGGCTGCCAACAACCAAGCCTGCTTGTTTAAAAGCCCTGGCTTATTTAGGGTGAATGGATAAGATTCTGGCTCAGCAGAATGTTACACCTTTTTACTGGGGTAATACTAGATCAATCTCTGATGAGTGGATGACCGATCCATTCATGATTCAGAGAGAGAAGCTTTAACAGCAATCCTCTGTGCTAAAATACTTTGACGATGCTCCCATCTCCTACCAGTTCTGCTTCCCTCCCATTCTCTTGAATTTCAACATATGAAATCAAAAGAGGCAAAAGGAGAGAGGGTCTCCTCCACCAAGAGAAGTAGTTCCAGGAGATCAAGGATTCTGTTTTTCTTAATCATTGTTAAATCCCCACGGGGCACCTGGAACAGTGGCTGGCATACCGAGAAGCCCCCAAAGTAATGAATGAGTGAGTGGACAAGAGAGAATGGCTCTTAACTTTCACAGGGGTCCCGTCTCATCCTTTGATAATCCAAGACATACATCACTGCCAATAACTTTGGCACAGTGCTCTAAAGAAGAATATTCCTCACAATTTTCAGATCAGATAGGCTGTGTCTTATTGAGGAAGCAGGGGGAGGGAGGGAGTGCTATAATAAAAAGATAATTCTAAAACAATAGGACAACAAAAAGCATGAAGAATGACAGAAAAGCCATGTAACAAATGTAGGGCCATACCCACCAATTTCCTCTTGAGAACCGACAGAGAAGAAAGATTGTAGCAGATTAGAAAGGGTCTGCCACGCAAATAAGTAGTCTCCTTTGTAATTACGATTGTTTCTATAATTAATATTATCTCTTCAGACATTAAATGATCACAAGAGGAGTAACAGATGTGCCTGTGTGTACTTGTGGGACCGTCTCCTTCCACAAAACTTAACAGTAACATCATTCTAAGGCTTCTCCCAGGACCGAAAAGGAAACAATATTTCTCAAAATAAACCAGCAGAATAGTCAAAACACTTTCTGGCATTCTCCAACATGATAGCACGTCTTCTAGAAGGTTGTCATTGCCCAACGGGTCTTTGGCTCTAGAAACTAAAGCTTTCGCATCTTCACGCAGGGCAAAGTTGAAGCTGAGTTCCACCTGGTCACAGCAGAAGAAGCGGAGAAAAACCCTGTTGGAAAAGCCCGAAAGGAGCCGGAGCCCCTGGCCAAGCCCAAGTGAGTGGGGTAGTGGGTGGGAACATCAGAAATGGGAAAAGGCCTTTGCAGTCCCAGAGGGTGTAGGAGGACGTGGGCATTTCCTTAGAGCAGTCCCCTGGGGGAACTGAAAAGCCAGGGGGCAGGCAAGGGTGCCTTCCACGCTATGTAAAATTTTGTTTCTACAACTGAAAAACATTCTAAAATCATTGCAGAGCACTCGGCCAATGGAGAGGCAAATTGTGTGTCTGTAATACCAGCACATAAACATTTCTAGAATCATTTCATGTATTTTTCTACTCATTTTTTAAGTGAATATGAATGTCAAAAGTTTTTTCTATCTATTCCCTAATCATGCATACAAAATTGTCTTAATGTTTCCTTTAGCCTTTACTGAAAAGTTTGGCTTTCTTGCCATAGTTGTCATAATTAGGATTTTTAATGGCTGTGGAATATTCCATAGACTTGATGCCCATAACTGACTTAGTTCCCACCCCATAACTGGATATTTAACTTACTTCTACATATTTTTCATTATTATAATATGATGAAAATGTTTTCTCTTTAGAACTCTTACTTTAAAATAAGGTCCCAGAAGTAGAATTACTAGACAAAAGGGCACCCTATTCAATTTGATCCTTCGTTACTTATAAATTAAAAAGTGAATAGACACAGATATGAAATATGTATACAAAACACTTTGAAATTGTATTTGTCTTGTCCCTTCTCAGACCCCAAGTGTCTCAAGATGAGGACTCTTGTCTCTGTACCTACATTTTATTTCTCATAGTGTTAGGAACATCATGGGTGCTTGGTTATTCATTAAAAGTGTCTACTATCCAGGAATATACAAGAGGTGCTATATCACCATTGTTTCTTAATGAAGTATCTCAAGAATGGAAAAACAAGCACCACATGTACTCACCAGCAAATTGGTATTAACGGATCAACACCTAAGTGGACATATAGGAATAACATTTGTCGGGTGTTGGGCGGGTGGGAGTGGGGAGGAGGGGATGGGTATATACAAACATAATGAGTGAGATGTGCAATGTTTGGGGGATGGTCATGCTTGAGGCTCTGCCTCGAGGAGGGAGGGGGCATGGGCAACATACATAACCGTAGTATTTGTACCCCCATAATATGCTGAAATAAAAAAAATAAATTAAAAAAAAGTGTCTACTAAAAGAACACTTTGGAGAACACAGAAGAACAATGACAGGCTAGGACTTCCAGGAGGTTTCCGTCTATTTAGGGAGGAATAACACGCAGACTCATAAACTAGTTATCAGAGTATAGAAGACAAATATGTTAGTTTCAAAAAGGGGGCAAGTCAAGTGATAACTGAGATAGGAACTCGGAGCGAGGGGAGCCATGCGCACTGAGACAGTCAGGGCGGGCTTCCTAGAAGAGGTGGGGTTTGAGCTGGTCATGGTTGGACAGGTGGAGGGTGGTGGGACCTCGAGCTGGGTTCTAACTAGACTCTTGCTCTACTGCAGACTAACCTTTAAAATGAAGCTGGAACCATTATCGTCCAAATGTTAGATTGCTCCTGCTTCAGGCAACATGGTCTTCTCCCATTCTCCAGCCTCTCCCTGTGGGTCCCCAGAAAGTGGGGGTCAGAAGAACTTCCTGAGGTCTTGGAAATCCTGGGTGTTGACAGTATGACCCCTTTTCCTGATTTTTTTCTCACTTCTCCCTCAGCCGCCCAGACACCTCCTTCTCCTGGTTTGTGAGCCCCTTCAAGTGCCTGTACTACCTCATCTGGAGGAATTACAAGAAGTACATCATCATCGCTTTCATTCTGATCATTCTCATCGTCTTCCTGGTCCTTTTCATCTACACCTTGCCGGGAGCCATCAGCCGAAGGATCGTGGTAGGCTCATAGAGGATCGTGGGGACCCAGCCCTCCCTCTGCACTGATCTTCTCCTCTTCCTCATCGGCAAACATCTGAGAACACGTGATGTGCGGGGCACTGTGCTGAGTGCTAAGCAACAGAATCGAGGCGCCCAGGAGCCAGTCCCGATGTCTGAGGACAGATTTTGGCTCTTCTTGGAGGAGCTAGAAAAGAAATGTTCCCTCCCTACACCAACCCCTGCCTCCATCTTTCAAACTTAAGAGCCTTAAGTCATGTTTTTGCCATGGGCAAAATGAAATGATGACTCTCTTAACTCAGGGTAATCAACGGTGACCTCAAATTGACTTAGATGAATATTTTCTTTATGTAATTGGTTGTATTCTGAGAATTTTCATTGTGGGTCTGAGATTTTATTAAAAGTACTTTATTTTAAATAAAATTTTACAGCAAATAGGCTGAAAACATTATATAGCAGATTACTAGGTATATAACCTGTTCTATATATCTTAACCCTGTTTAATTCTTACAGTTTATAGAATGTATTTATTTATTCAGTCTGTGAAACCCATTTGGAGAAAACTTCATATAAATCATCTAAAATACTTTATGGTTGAAATTCCCATCTAGAGAAAAGATGTTCCTGGTTTTCGATTAAAGTCAACACAAGTAGAACATGTTCAGTAGTAGCAATGAGTCCTGGAGAAATCCATGTTGATTTATGCACTATGGCAATTTCCAAGTGGGAATCTTACAATATGTTGTAAGACATATGAAATATAATTGTGTGTATGTGTGGAGGGGGGGGTTAGCGGCAGCTCCATGCCACCGATAGGAATTCTCTTTTGCCAGATACCCAGGCATTCTCATAGACCATGATGTGAATGGCCATCCCTAGCACCGTTCAGCACTTAGCCTGACCACCCTATGTGGCAGGTTTCATCATGAATCTCAAGCACAAATTCATTTCAAAACCAGTCTTAGAAATAATATCCTATGTACTTGTCATGTGGGGTCAGATTTTCTTGAAAGTGAACCTCTTATCTTCATAACACGGTCTAGATCTGCCACCCTTCTTAAGGCTGGGAGTTGAAGGGAGGGGCAGGTTTTTCTCAGATATAAGGAAACAAAGGAATTGGAGTGGTTGGCCTCAATTCCTACGCAGAATTTTGGCCTCATACACAAATAAATAGGGTGGCCATTTCTTCTTTCTGTCATTAGGACCCATCTGGTGGTGCTGAGAAGCCGGGTTGGTGCTCCCTTCTAGACACCAGAAGCACCAGGGCTACTGTTTTGTTTTGCTTTGGTTTTTGGTAGCTTCGCACAGTTGTAACTCTTCTAAAGGGAAGAATGTTTACTTCTACATAGAAAGTAATTTTAGAATGTTCATGATTCATCAAAGAAAGACTGAAGAATGTCCTGTGTGATTTTAGACTTAAGCATTGTTCACTGAATTCTAGCCCTCGATGCTCACTCCCTAGAAACCCACAAGCCCTATTTTCCTGAAATGCTGAAAAATAGAGCAGTTGCTGCACTGGCAATGTTTCTTAGTGGGAGTGATTACATAAACTGTAGTTCATTCTTACTGTGCAATAATGCACAGCCATCGTTAATGATGTAGTTGAAAATCCTTGATGGCATGGAACACATACATTGAGTACATTGCAAGTGAAAAATATATATGGGTTAGAAAACCATATAGTACAGCATGCCGTAAAAAGAAAATATGTATACATGCACAGAAAAAATATCTGGAGGAATATATCAAAATGTTAGTGATTTAGCAATAATCTTTAGGTAGTAGTATCTTTTCTTTTTCTTCCTGTTTTCTATTTCTCCTAAAACTTCTAAAATACATATGTATTATTTTAATGTGAGAAGTTTAATAAATAAACATCAATTTACATTTGTTCTTTTAAAAATATTTATTGAATGTCTCCTATGTGTTGGGCAGTGGAGATACAAACATGGCCGCTGTTATTAAATAGCATGGATTTTGCATTCTATCCCTATGATATTATTTTATCTTCAAATTATGAGTCTTCCAAGAAAGGTGCCTGATAAGGAATGTGTCTCATGGATTAGTTTTAGGAAAAGGCACAACATATACCTCTGGTGTTGTCAAAAAGGAAAATAACAGTATTATTTTTGGATAAATTTGGAGGAAGGGCGTTATACTTTTTGCTGGATTCTGGATGGCAGGTAAATTCTTGACAAAAAAATGTACATTTTTCAAATTCATAATAAT
Organism: Cheirogaleus medius; assembly: GCA_008086735.1. Lineage (NCBI taxonomy): Eukaryota > Metazoa > Chordata > Mammalia > Primates > Cheirogaleidae > Cheirogaleus > Cheirogaleus medius. Next base: position 62,821,822 of record VBSM01001124.1, read on the forward strand.
AACAAGTTAAAAATTGAAAATCCTTTTCAGTTAAATAGAACTCATTAACTTTCCTTTGATGTCAAAAGACATCTACATGCTAAAAAGCCTTTAGCAGAAGTATTTGAAACACTTTCAAATCAGATGGCATCATAAGAAATGTGTGAGAATAAGTGGTAAGCAGGGACAATTTTGGAATCAGCTATGTCTGCTATTCTATACATAGGATATTGCATATGCCTGTCCTGCATATAAAAAAATAAAATAAAATAATGTTCTATGCCTAAATGTGCAGCCCTAGTCCTAAAGATATTATAGTTAAAAAAAAAACTTCCCAAGAAGTTGTCATGAGTCCCTACATGTGTTCTTAAATAAGATTAATTTAAATTTATTCATTTGACAGCTTAGAGTTTTTCTTACAGCTTAAATCTGTTTCAGAGTGGTTTTGTTTATGTATTTTACAACATTTGAATCTTTTCCTCCAAACTACGCAAAACAAAATTAATACCAGCAACAACCACAACAAACAACTCGCGGGACAGAACATCCAATTCTGTGTCACCAGTGGTTGAAACATTTGGTGCCCTTCTTGCTCTTTCTCTTTTAAGATACATAAATGGAAATTACAAGATCCACTTCACAGCTGGGGCCATTTGGTGCTTATTTATTCAACAGATAATTACTGAGCTCCATCCTCACTCCAGGTGCTGTGATCAGCACTGGGGATACAAAAGCACACAGATAATGTCCCTGCTCAAACCCATGGAGCATAGAGTTGATGGAGAGAAGACATAAATCAAACAATCACATGCATAGATCATTACAGACTGATGGGTTGAACAGGGGCATCTCACAGAGGGCTACACGCAGCCTGGCAGTGAGGGGCGATGTCCTGGGGAAGTGATGACTGAAGGGAGATGAAGGATGAGGAAGCAAGATGGAGAGGAGGAAGAGCCTAGACAGAAGAAAGCATGTGCAAAGGCCCTGAGGTGAGAGGGAGCAAGACACATAGGGGAGTCTGAAAGAGAGTGGGCATCATAATGAGAAGCAAAGGGTCCTGATATGGAGATAGAAAATCACGTAGGGGCCATATCCTTAAGGGTTTGGGTCTTTATTAAGGGAAATGAATAGCTATTGAAGAATGTTAAGCAGTGGAGAGGTATGCTTAGATTTCCACTCTATGCGGAGAACAGATTGGAGATACCATAGTCCTCCCCACAAGAAAGGGTAGTTGTTTTCACTCAGTAATGGCAGCAGAGGAGGGAAGGGGAGAGATCAGGGATTATATATTTAAGGCTCCAGGATGGGCAAATGAGGAGTTTGGGATCTAGTGCTGACTGTTTCGTACCAGCTGTGTGACACAGGGCAGCTACCCGCACATCTCTGATCCATTGTTTCCTCGTCTGTCATATGAGGAGGTCCATATATATGGAGAAGAAAAGTCCATGGTATATCCCAGTGCAAAGCTAATGTGTTGATGGGTCTGTTGCATGGAGAGTTTGAAGGAGTGGATTAAACTCAGAGCCAGATTGTAAGGGCTTTGACTGCCATGCCAGAAGGTTGGATTTTATGCAACATAAAGTAGGAACCCCTGGTAGGTGGCAAGAACAGGTCTGTGTATTACAGAAGTTGTTCTGCCTGCAGCACATGGCAGATTGTCAGGATGAGCTTTGAGGTGGGGGACATGTTAGGAATTGGAGGACATAGCCCTGGCAGGGGCCATGGCTGTGGGATAGAGAGGAAAGACCAGATTCTAGAACACAGGTGGCATCCTCCTGAGAGGTGCCTACCAGAGAGGACAGGGGAGTTTGGATCCTGGCTCCACCATCTCTATCTGGGCAGGTCTCTTAACCTCTCAGAGTGTCAGTTTCCTCATCTGATAAAAAGGAGGTATCATGTGCTTGGCCAAAGCTGTTGTGAAGATTGGAGAAAAGGCATGTAAATTGTCTAGCAAATGCCAGGCATGAAGCCAGTGCTCAAATGGCAGTAGCTAATGTCACAGGTACCATTTCTATGAGCAGAAGCAGCAGGATGTGGAGTCTAATTGGTTACACGGAGTGAGGAAGGAGGATCAGACCTATGTTTTAAATATGTTCTGGCACACAGACTAAGAAATTTTTCAACCAGTAATTCTCCTGAATGTCTTAGTTTTCTATTGCTGCCATAACAGATGACAACAAACTCAGCTGATTAACCACTTCGGTACTGTGCTCACCGGCGGGAAAACCTTGCCCACAGCCGGCACGCATAGTCCACACGATAGTTTGTGCTGTGCAT